>VXAB01013820.1:38504-68291 GCA_013399175.1 Odontophorus gujanensis
AAAGGGAAAAAAAAAAAAAAAAAAAGGAAAAAAGCAAAAAAAAATGCAGCCATGCTTTCCATTGTGATAAAGTATTTTGAGAATAGGTTTCAAGACTGGCAAAAAAACAAAACAAAACAAAACAAAACAAAACAAAACAAAATAAATCTTCTTTTTTTTGGTTTATTTGCAGTGTCCTTTTCAGTCAACATAATTACACTACCTGCAAATTTTCAAATGGAATGAATAGAGTTGCAAGCAATACAAATAAAAGCCTCATCATGCCTCTCTATTAGACTTCTATAAACCCTCTCTTATCAGCAGAAAATATCTCTTGCTTCACAGTCACACTTTATTCACATCAGTGCTTTTTGGTAGTGAGCACATTTATGAACAACTGTTTTCAAGGATGAAGCACACAAAGAGTAGAATTTCTCCAAAAATCTTCCACTGCCACTGAATCAGACTGATGCATTAGTTTCACAAAAACAAGGTCAAATGTCCCACTATTTTTCTGTTTTTGCTGTTATTTTTTATGTTAATAAAGAAGATATTAAAAAAACAAAGTTGCATTGCATTAATTATATTATGCATTTCATTTGACGCTCAAGACAATTTCTCTTCACTCCATGTGCATCAAGTAAGCCAAACAGTTGGACATTCATACCAACTAAAAAGACAGTTGTTTACTTAGTAGTGTTGGACTGCTCCCATCTCATAATAAATTTTCTTCCAATATTTCTGTAAGATAATAAATAACACACAAAGCTTATTCTAAATGTTCCTCTTTCAAGCAATATTAATATTAAGTGACACTGATCTATAGTCTTTAGTTTCTGAAGGCATAGGTTCCAGAAAGAGTAAAGAAGTAGGGAAGAGAAACCACTACTACCTAACAGCAGCTCACAGAGAATGTACATGGAGTTGTGAACAGTTGCTAATGAACAGCAGTCCACAGGACAGAAACTTTCATGAAGGTAGAAATCCCAATGACCTCTGAGGTCAAATCTTAATTCTCGAAACTTGATCATTGAGATTCAGTCACTAATAAAGTACATGCCTGAGAGCAAAAGTTGTTTACACAGTTTCTCACCAAGGTACAGAGAATTCTTGTGTCTCTGTTTCATTAATTCACTAGCATCATACTTCATTTCCAAAATGGATGCGCACAAAGAGAAGTGAAGGAGAGGATCAGAGGATCAAAATATCATGAAGTACAGAGCATGTAAGAACGTCTGTCTAGATTTGATACTGGAAGATATACAAAATTTGACCTGAAGAAACAGCCACATTGCATCTAGGCACAGTAAAATAATTACATGTATGAGGTAGAGGTTTCACACATTTACGTTAGCAATATTCAGTATGGTATGTGTTATATAAAGTCTGTAAGGCTACTAGATGTTTTCATGGGCAAAAATATATAAGCAGACACAGAAGACTTATATTTGAGAAGAAGAAACTAGCAGCACTGCAGAGTCATTGCTGAAATCAAGCAGTCAGCAAGTGAAACAAAATGAAAGACTCTAGAAATGGAAAAAGACAGATTAAATCATTCATAATGTCATATCCTTAAATCAATGAACTCATCAAAGGTCAGATTCAAGAATAATGAAGTCAAGAAGGTATCTTTTTTTGTCCTAATAATATCATTCATAAAAGTGGAGACACCCTTTTGAAATAATTTCTTCTATCTACTATCAGCTAAAAGCTGAACCCTATAAATAAAATGTTCTTATAATTTCTTTGTCTCTTACCTTCCCTCCTATGAACTGTGCATTAATTTATACAATGAAAATCAGTATCAGTGGAAAACCTATATAAACACAGATTCCATAAATTCCTGACAGCATTAAGAGAAGAAACTGCAGCAGGAACAGACCTAACACCACACCACCTATATGTGCAAAAAAAAAAAAAAAGTGATTTTGCAGGTGAGATTAACATGACTAAGGACTATAGGGTGACTTAAAAGCTTTAAGTACGCTTCTCAGGAGAACAGCTCTCAATGTAGTGGCAGGGAGTGTAAGAGAGGCCAGGAATGGGGGTAGAAAAATCTGACTAGCATATTATTGTCTCTTCTGTATTCTCTGTTGGAGGAGACAAGTATCTCTTCCCCTGAAAAAAGTGGTGGAGCAGGCTCGGTCCTCAGGAGACAGGAGGATAATAAAGCCTACAGGAGCTCAGACAGGGAGCCATCACAACTTTACCTTAAGGGACAGCCTCTCAATACAGTAATAACCATATTGCATTGTGCTATCCTTGTTTCTGATCCTCTGGAATAGCATGCTTCCAGAGCTTTTTATTGTCCTGTAGCTATAAATATCAAACATAATAAAACCATGACATCTCTTTCTTGAGCAGTGTTGTCTCTCAAGCTACAAGCAGATGTTGTGGCAGCAGCTTGAACTACAACCCCTTATCTCCTTCCTTCACTGAGTAAATATTTCAGCTGAAAATGTGTGAAGACAGCTCCCTAAGTGGAAATCCCATCTGAGCTATTTCGAAGGGAAGTTACTGACAGGAGCTGAGATGTTAGGTGTAAATTACCTCCAAGATCTAAGGCATATTTTTCAGCACTATGGGTTCACTGTCAGAGAAGTATTGTGTCTACCTTGAGAAAAAGAGTACGGGACCACCAGCAAGTGAGAAACCTTCAAGAAGAAAAACAGTGCTCCAAATTCCTAAACCACATTAGGGTAACATCATTAATCACAATAAAAGGATATGGTATTTGACAGCACAATGAAGCTTCCATTAGCTTATATTAGCTATCATTCTCTTCAATAGGAAGGAGATAAACAGGAATTTTTCAATCTGTCACTCAGTACAACATTTATATGCTTCAACAATCATCATAACATCATGACTTATGAAAATGCTGGTGAAACTACCCAAGATAAGCCCATACAACAATTCTAGGATCTTAAGGTCTATCTACTTCTAGCTCTTAAACAACTAGATTTGATAGAAGACAATAAATTTGATGGAAGACAATGATTGTGGTACTGGCCTAGTTAAATGAACAAAATTAACAATGTAGGACAGACTCCAGTGAAAAGCAGACAGAAATTCTAACAACCACAATTTAGTACAGTAGTGTTAGCTGCCATATATACAATTCCAACAGGTCCCAGAAAAGGCACAGATTCATTAAATAACATACTCTAAGCACACAGTAATAGTTTTAAATAAGCAACTTGTCCTGAAGAGATAAGGAAATGCCATTTCTGTACAGTCATTATTAAGACTTCAAAATAGATGCTCCCAAAGTTTCACCAGCTGAGAGGTTAATGCCTAAGGTCAAAAATGGGATGTTCCCCAGTAAAGAAAATGCTTACTTTTCCTAAATCTCCCTATTTCTTGTTATTTCAAATTTCATAACATGAGCTGTCTGAACTGACTGAATTGATTTTTACCTTCTACTACAATTCCTCAAGATGTGTTGATTTCTATGAATCTGTGCTCCCAGCAGTGACAAGCATTTAACAAAAATCTTCAGTTCAACTTTGTATACCTGTATCTACTCAAAATAGATGGTATCATGTATCTTGGTACTCTGAAAGAGTTTAATAAGAGCAGATTTTTATTTGTTTTAAGGAATTACGCTTTTTTGTTTATTTTTGTTTCAAGTTCTGCCTAAGGCAAAAGCACATAATCGAGGCAGATATATGCCTTTAGAGAGAAAGAAACTGAGGAGATGACAAAGTATTTTTTAGAAAACAAAGTAGGAGAAATAGAAGTAGATAAATTAATTTCAGAAGGCAAGTCATGTAATATGTTTGTAAGTTACATATGTGTTTTAGTTTCAGCTGGGACAGTTGTTTTTCTTCATAGTGTCTGATATGATGCCGCTGTGGTTTTATGAGAAATACAATGTTAGTAACAGACTGACCTTTTACTTGTTGTTGAGCAGTGCTGTACAGAGTGAAGGATGTTTTAATTTTCTCAGATTCTCCTATTTTCCTGCCAGCAAGGGGGCTGGAGGGGCACACTGAGCTGGGAGAGGACAGAATCAGGGCAGTTGACACCAACTGGCTAAAGGGAACATTCCATATCACGCATCTTTATGCAGAAGGAAAGCTTGGAAAAGGGAGGAGTTCATTGTGGGGCTTGTCATTGCTAGGGAACAGGCTGAGTATTGGTTGGTGGATAGTGAGTAATTGGTTGTGCATCACTTGTTATTAATATATATATAAATATCATAAATATTAGCTTTTTTTCCTCTTCTTTTTTTTTTATTTCAACCTGTGAGTTCTACTTTGTGGTTTTTTGGGTTGTCTCTTTCATTCCACTGGGAAGGGGGAGAGTGAACAAAGGACTGTGTGGGGCCTACAGGGATGTGATGAGCCAGGCCAAAGCCAACCTGGAATAGGATCTAGCAAAGGAGATAAAGGATTATAAGAAAGGTTTTTTAAAGTATGTCAACAGTAAAAGAAAGACTAGGGAAAATGTGGGGCCCCTACTATATGAGGGGGTGTTCTGATAATGGGGATTGCAGAGAAGGTGGAGATTCTGAACACCTTCTTTGCTTCTGTCTTCACTCTGGGAAGTCCCCCTCAGGACTCCTGGACTGCAGGGGTAAGTGAGTGGGTCTAAGAAGTGGAAGGCTCCCATTGTTGAGGGAGGAGATGGTCCAAGAGCGTCCAGGCAACATCAATGTTCATAAATCCAGTTTGCTGATGATACAAAGCTGGGAGGAATGGCTGACATGACAGAAGGCTGTGCTGCCATTCAGCGAGACCTGGACAGGCTGGAGAGTTAGGCAGTAAGAAACTGGATAAGGTTTAACAAGAGCAATTGTAGAGTCTTGCACCTAGGGAAGAATAACTACGTGCACCAGTACAGGTTGCAGGATGACTTGCTGGATAAGAGCTTTGAGGAGAGGGGCCTGGGTGTCCTGGTGGATGACAGGTTGGCCATGAGCCAGCAGTGTGCCCTGGTGGCCAAGAAGGCCAATGGCATCCTGGGGTGCATTAAAAACAGCATGGCCAGCAGGTCAAGGAAGGTGATCCTCGCCCTCTACTCTGCCCTGGTGAGGCATCACCTCAAGTACTGTGTCTGGTTCTAGACTCCCTGGTACAGAAAAGACAGATTTCATTGAAAGAGTGCAGTGGAGGACTACAAAGATGATAAAGGGTGTGGAACACCTCCCTTATGAGGAAAGGCTGAGAGACCTGGGTCTGTTCAGCCTTGAGAAAAGAAGACTCAGAGGAGACCTGATTCACGTCTATTATTTGCAGGAGGCAAAGGGATGAAGCTGGGCTCTTCTCAGCAGTGTGTGGCAAAAGGATGAGAGGAAATGGCCACAAACTGATGCACAGGAAGTTCTGCACAAATGTACACGGGAACTTCTTCACAGTAAGGGTGATGGAGCACTGGCACAGGCTGCCCAGAGAGATTGTGGAGTCTCCTTCTTTGGAGATGTTCAAGACTCGCCTGGACGCCTACCTGTGCAACTTGGTCTAGGGAGTTGCTTTGGCAGAGGGGTTGGACTTGATGATCTCTAGAGGTGTCTTCCAACCCCTACAATTCTGTGATTCTATGTGGTGCAAAGCCGCCTGCTGGGATAAACCATAACAATAAGGGACTTTCACATATTTACCAATGCTTTAAGAAGTCATTTAGAAAAAAGCAAAGTAGGAAATGTGATTCATTTGTGCAACATGTCTGGTAAATGAAAGGCCCATATAGATAACCATAATTAAATAGTACTAGACATACTAGTTATATGGTCCTAAGCTGAGAAGCTATTTTCCCAATATTGTCCTCTAACATTCAAAATAGCAGAGACAAGAATAATAGAAAAATACTTTAACAACTGTGCATAACTATCGCTAGTTCTGCACTGTCTCTCTTTTGAGGAATAACTGCTATAAGAAAGTAGATTTTCAGGGTCTTTACCTAATGCTCATTTGTCTTTGTCCCAGAGTGTAAACTACTACACCTGAAGATATGTCTGCACTTTGCAGTTGCTCTTGAAAACAGCAAAAATTAATTCTAGATCTTTTCTCTAGGAGTCTCTAAAATACATACATTAAATATGCATCTGTGATATATTTGTGTGCTAAAGGAATGCTAATGCACACTGTAATGCATCCAAAAGTTGGAAATTCTGCCCTTAATGGGTTAACATATACCGTAACATAAATTTGGTAAACCATGAATATTTTGATTATCTTTCCTGTGCAACAAGGAACTCATAAAAGATGCTAACATCACAGCATGTTTGACAGTATCTATTAGCTGGAATTATATCAGATCAGAATGTGCTGTCATTTACTTTACTTCAAAGTCAATAAGAAAAGCTCCCCCTGGAAATCAGAGTTCTGTTAATGAAATTATGTATGTTATTGTTTACTAAGCTGTGATGGCACAAGTCTGAAAGAAACCCCCTCAAATTGTGTTATATCCTCTATTTGTAACAAGTAACTACAAGAACATGTAGTAATGAGTAGAGGAAAAGAATCACCTTTAGGTAGTTATAAAAGTGGGAGTGCTTCTATTGATAGTAAAATTAATTTTTTTATAAGAATTTTAATGTACCTCTTTCTAGACGTCACAGCAAGTGCCTAATATTTGGTAACTGTTTTTGCACCTTATAATACATTCTGCATATAGTAGATAGAAAAAAAAAAAAATTATACTTGTACATTTCAAACTGGAGGACTCCATGTAAATAAAATAAAAGGGAACTGTGGAATCCGACACTATAAACTGGATTGCAGCCATGCATATTTCCACACTACAACCTTGCAGAATGTCATGATGTCTGAATTTGTTGTGAGTTATATGACAATAAATAATAATGGGTTATATAAATTTTGATAGTAAAAACCACGTTGAGTGACTTCTTCTGATTTACTACAGTAGTATATACTTCTCTCCTGTTTTGGATGCAAGAGTCCCACTCCCACAAACTAAGCAAATGGTCCTTGATCAAGCACTGTTATTCTTTCTGAGTAATGGCATGAAGGTAAGTTTGAATACCTAATTTGATTACTGCATATAAATTTATATGCATAAATGAGTTTGGAGAATTAAATCTAACAGTAACTTTTCTATTATTCGTTTTTCTTCTATTCTTCTCTTACTATTTTTCACAGTAAGCTCTAATCATTTTTCACTTAAGTGTAAAGATAATCTCAGACAGAAAGAGCAACAGTCCGAACAAAATGTATGATGTGATGTAGTGAGAAGTAGCAAGACAGACACAAAGGTGAGCGCAATGCCCACGTATCATTGAGGGTGCATGTTGAAAAAAACACTCAATATTCTCAGTTTGAAATGTTTGCTCCACAATTTCAAGTATTTTCTCACTTGGCTGTAGCATAACAGAAGCACACAGTCATTATCTTTATAGGTTTACACACAACACGTACTGGTTACTGCATACTCTAAGCAGCTCTGCTTTGCCACTGAAAATGTAAGGAGGGCAAACAGGCTTGCCTAGCTTTGAATGCCAAGCACTAGCAGTAAAATGTCCTCAGATGGGATTTCTGTGTATTTCAGAAGTCAACAGACAATACAGTATTGGGAAAAGAGTCTTGGATAGAATATGCACAGTCTAATATTCAAGCATTTGAGGACTCTTAATATTATGGCACGCAACACTTAAGTAGCTTTGCACAACAGTAGCCAGAGTGCAAGTTAAGTTCCAGTAAACCAAGGATCAACAGACTCAGGTTAATCCTTATGGCTGCTCAGCATGCTTATGCTTTAACCCTTCACTGTGCACAGTGACATGCTTTGCAGTAACAGTAAAAAAACAGGTATGTGTAACTGCATTGATCCCAAAAGAATGGAGGATGTGATTAGAAAAAGTATCCACAGAACTGACGGATTTCAGTTAAAAGTTAATAGCAGTTTCTGGTAAATGGATATTTTACTGAATATCCCCCTTTCAGCAAATAATCTAGAAGAAGTTTTCAGTGGATACAAGAACAATAAATTGTCTTCCTATTTATAGTTATTTCAAATATCAAGTTAAAATCAGAAGTTTGGAAGTACTGAAGAGTTTTACAAGAGCTGGAAAAGCAACATGTTATACTGTATTGTTTGATTTTACTAAGTCTTTGAACACTGGAGATGTTCCAGAAGATTGAGGGAAAACCAGCACTGTGTCAATATTTTGAAAGAGAGAGCAGTATTGCCTAAAAAATTCCATCTTCTTGCCAAGTTTTATATCGTGTAAAACAACTGATGTGGGATTTAAACTAACTGTTTAAATCAATTAAATTAATTCATTCAGTAGTAACCTATTTAATGGTCAGTGACATAGGCTGCTGGAAAAAAAGCTTGTGAAATTTATTCTGGTCAACACATTGGTTGAAAGTAGAATAGTCAGGATTCTGCAAGACACATAATGTGATACTACATATTAAAACAATTTTGAAAATGATTTAAATTTAAGAGATAATACAATACATAGTTTTAACACAAGATAATTACTAGGTCTCAAAATATAGCACATTTAAGAACTTACATATATATATATATATATATATATATGCTTAAAAGCACATATTCTAAGATGTTTCTTATCTGGCCTACTGAGATTTTGTTCTTGTCATTATAATGACATAAAACTTGGTGAAAACACAACGTCTGATGAATGCTGGATCTATTCATACATCAGAGAAAGTGATGATGAAGAATAGCCTGGAATGAGGATGAACTAGTACCACTAGTGTCAAATGGTGTAATTGGGTATCACACAGTGATGAACATGTAATGTAACAATGAGGCTTAACGGTCCCAGTGAGACTTACTATATAACAACAAGGGAATTGAGGTGGCAATCACAGATGCATGTTTCCAAGTGCATCTGTGCGTCTAACAAAGACAGAAGAACGTCCAGAGGAGGTCTTAGTGGTCCTACTCTACAAATTGGTTGTCTGGTCTGGCTAAGGGTGAAAGACTAATTGAACCATCCAGTAGCTGGTTCTCTCCAAAGTTTTCAGTTTCCCTGCCATAGAATCACAGAATCATAGAATGGTTTGGGTGGGAAGGGACCTTTAAGATCATTTATTTCCAACCCCCAGCAACCTGCAGGGACACCTCCGACTAGACCAGGTTGCTCAAAGCCCCATCCAGCCTGGCCTTGAATGACTCTAACCTTGCTGGGCAACCTGCTCCAGTGTTTCGCCACCCTCACAGAAAATAATTCCTTCTTGATATCTAGACAAATATATCTACCCTCTTTCAGTTTAAAGCCATTTCTCCTCATCCTGTCATTACATGACCTTATTAAAAGTCCCTCCTGATCTTTTCTGTAGGCCCCCTTCAGGTACTGGAAGGTCAGTATAAGGTTGCCCTGAAACCTTCTCTTCTCCAGACTGAACAGCCCCAAATGTCTCAGCCTGTTCTCATTGCAGAGGTGTTCCAGCCCTCTTACCATCTTTGTGGCCCTCCTCTGGACCTGTTCCAACAGCTCTATATCCTTCTTGTGTTGGGGGCCCCAGAACTGGATGCAGTACTCCAGGTGGGGTCTCTCGAGAGCACAGCAGAGGAGCAGAATCACCTCCCTCTACCTGCCGATCACACTTCTCTTGATGCAACCCAGGATACAGTTGGCATTCTGGGCTGCAAGCACACACTGATGGCTCGTGTTGAGTCCTTCATCAACTGACACGCTGAAATCTTTCTCCTCAGGGCTGTTCTCAAGCCATTCTTTTCCCAATGGCAGGGAAGTTTTATGCAATAAAGTGACTGACTAGGGGTCTTGGAGCTGAAACGATTTCAATCTATTCTCAGCCTTTAAGTGGGTAAGATGCTCAGCTCACTGTTGTGGAGCTGGGCCATGGAACTGTGTGAGTGGCTCAGTGGGTCACTTTTGGTAAGAAGATCTGATGTTGTGGAATGAATCAAATTCCATGTTAAGGTGCTCTATGCTGATGTCCATAGAATCATAGAATTGTTCAGGTTGGAAAAGACTTCAAGATCATCGAGACCAACCACATCATAATCATACTACCCTAACTCTAACAACCCACCACTAAGTCATGTCCCTGAGCAACACACTCAGATGTTTTTTAAACACATTCAGAGATGGTGACTTAACCACCTTCCTAGTGTGGGAGCCTATTCCAGTACTTAAAAACCCTTTCTGTAAAGTTTTTCATTATATCCAACCTGAACCTCCCCTGGCACAACTTGAGGCCATTTCCCCTTGTCCTGTCACCTGTCAGCAGTGAGAAGAGACCAATCCTGCTCTTACTGCAATTGCCCTTCAGGTATTTGAAGGCAATAAAGTCTCCCCTCAGCCTCCTCTCCCCCAGACTAAACAGCCCCAGTTGTTAGTTTCAGTTGCTCCTCTTAAGGCATATTCTCNCACCTGGGGAGTAATAACCACACACATATGTAAAAACAGGGGCTCATCTGACCTGCCAGAAAGGAGTTCTGTGGATAAGGACCCGGGTGTCCTGGTGGACAATAGGATGACCATTAGCCAGCAGTAGGTCCACATGGCCAAGAAGGCCACTGGTACCCAGCAGTGCATTAACAAGAGCCAGCAAGTCAAGGGAGGTCATCCTCCCCATTTATTTTGCCCTGGGGGTCCTCATCTGCAGCACTGTGTTCAGTTATGGGATCTTCAGTTCAAGAAAGACAGGGAACTACGGGAGAGAGCTTGGTTGAGGGCTACAAAGATACTTAGGGGCTTGGAAGAGCATTTATTACTTGGATAAAGGCTGAGAGACCTGGGAGAGTTCTGCCTGGAAAAGAGGAGACTAAGAGGGGATTTTGTCTGTGCTTACAAACATCTTAAGGATGGGTGTCAGAGGGGTGGGATCAGGCCCAATGACAAGATAAGGGGCAAGAGACACAAAAGAAACACAGGAAGTTTGGACTGAACATGAAGAAAAACTTAATTACTGTAAAGTTGACAGAGCACTGGACCAGATTGCTCAGAGAGAGTACAGAACCTCCTTCTCTGGGCAGAAAACCTGTCTGATGCTCTCCTGGGCAGCCAATTGTAGGAACATGCTCTAGCAAAGGTGTTGAATTAGATGATCTCTACAGGTACCTTTCAAGCCCTACAATTCTTTGTGATTCTGTTCCTCAGAAAACATGCTTTACACAGAATGATGCAAGAAACTTAACTTCATTTATAAAAACAGAACTAATCATGCTATTCAGCCTAAAAGAGAGATATCAAATACCTGGAAATTGAAGGTAGATGAGATCAGACAGCAAACAATGTTTTTTAAATGATAATGCATAATTAGAATTACCTACACTAGTTGTGAATGGATATTTTTTACTCTGAAAGAAAGATAAGGCATGTTTGTAAAAATTACTGATCAGTTGATCACAGCTATTGTATTTGAAGGAATCAGGGAAGTTCTACAGACTTGGCTATGCAAGCAGTCAGATTTGGAGAATCCCAATGGTCTCTGCTGACTTTACATAATATTAGTCTCACTTAGAAGTACATAAGTTTGTGAAGGACTTTTAAAGGATAGTAAAAGGAATTTAACCACAGACAGGAGTAATTCCTTTATTATTATTTATCAAGGAGAATAAGAAACATGCCAGGAACAGAGATAAGGTTTCTGTACAGAGAAGTGAATAAAGAACAGAAAAATTACTGGAATGAAGAGGTACCTCAGAATAAGTTTAAGATAAAAATTAGATCATCTGAAAATAAGGAAGAATCCAAGCAGGCATGGCCAGCATCCCAGAATCCTGAAAGACAAAGCAGACACTAATAAAAAAAAATAGCTGCAAGAATTTTAACTCTTCACTGACATCACAGGAGGTATTTGGAAATGACCAAAAGAAGGTAATACGAGATCAGTACTTCAAAGGTATGCTGGGGGAAAAGAAAAAAGAAAAAAAAAAAAAAGAAAAAAAGGAAAAAAGAAAAAAAGAAAAAAAGCAACCACCACAAAAAAACCCCTCATTTTTTATGTGTGAATAAATGCAAATATATACACAAGAATAAATAAACTAGGAAGAAGAGAATACTAAAAAACCTAATTAATAGTTACACAAGGGTAAATGGATAAGTATATTGAAAGCACTGTATTTGAAAAAGCAGATAACATTAACAAACTAGATTAATAGTAATACAAGAAGTCTGAAAGGAGTGGCATACTGATCACTGAAATGTATAGCTAAAGCATTCAATATTTAAAATGCAAATTTGCCATACTGTGCAAATTTTAATGTTATCAATAGTTTATCAAGGGAAATTAAAACAATTTCTGAATTTCCATCCAAGATGAGATCATAACTGAAAATGGATGCACACAATTTTTAGGAATGAGGTGAGAAGTAGCATAGGAAAGAAGAGCAGCAAGCTTAATCTTGTTTACAATATACCAGCTACTAGGAACGGGCAGAATTTGAACAACCCATGTGCAGTTTTGGGACAACAATAATAAGCACATAAAGCTATTAGAAGGCATCCAAAGGAGGGTTATGAAGATGGTGAAGGGTCTAGATGACAAGATGTACAAGGAGAGGCTCAAGTCCCTTGGTTTGTTCAGCCCAGAGCAGAGTTGAGGGGAGGCCACATGGCACCTGAAGCTCCTCACAGGGAGCAGAGGGCAGCACTGACAGGGCCTGAGGAAACAGCATGGAGCTGTGTCAGGGGAAGGGTAGCTGAGGGTTAGGGAAAGGGTCTGCACCAGAGAGTGGCTGGATGTTGGTACAGGCTTTCCAGGGCTCAGTCATGGCACCAAACTGCAGGAGTTAAAGAAGCTTTTGGACAATGTTCTCAGAAATATGGTTTCATTTTGAATGGCCCTTGTGGAACCAGAAGCTGGACTTCATATCTGTGGATCCCTTACAACTTGGGTCATCCTATGACCCAGTGATTCTACTGTTCTAATCACTGAATGTAAGAGGAATGATGTTGTATCCAAACAAATCTGAGAAAACAGAAAGGCAGGTAAGAATACCTACAAATAATAAATATGTTATACATATGTATGTAGTATCTGTGTGAGGTTTAAAAACTAATGATAACTGGATTAAAAGCAAAGCAAAGGAGGATGTGTTCTCAGGTCTATTGGGCTTCTGGATATTGGTAATGAAAGAAATTGTTTTGGTAGCAATGGTAATAGGACTCTTGAAGGCACCACTGAGAGCTGGTAACAAATAACTTAGTGGGAAAGTCTACTGTGAACTAGATAGAACTTCACTGCTTCAGGTTGCAACTTACAGCTTGCTTTCAAATGACCAGATTTGGAACTGAACGTATGGTGACACCAACTGACTAAAGCACTGGATGAAGCCAAACTGTCCACAACTGTTTTCCTAAAGCGACCTATTATTCAGCATAAATCAGTTATTTCCCTCCTCACAAAGTCACTGGGCAACATATAAATCTGTGCACATCAAAACAAATATAAAAAACATACTATTTTCCTGTCGTAGGATTCTCCACTGCTGTATGTTGTAGCTAGCGTGGAGGCACATTCTTCCAGGTACCACGGCTTCTTCCCACTTTCAGCTGTGCTGCTTATGGAGATAGTATAGATGCTATTGGTGTAGCCATCACAGGAGCAGTGGTCTCGACTCCTTCCACCATTTCCAGATGCCCAAACAAAAACTGAACCTAAGCCTCTTCGTCCCTGTTTGGAAAGAGCAAAAAGATTTTAATAAAAATTCCTCCCTGTCACATGTTTAAGAAGCAGACATTTGCCCACAGAAAATATCTGATATGAGAAAGACAATAAAACATGCTATTTCACTGAGAAGAACCTGATAAAAAGATTTATCGGAGTTCAGAATTACACATAAATATAATTCAGAAAATGAGTAAGATGAACACATTTGTTGCTCATCCCCTATGCTGTCTTGCCTTACTAAGAAAGATGTGCTGAAGACTCAGAGAAGAAATTAGAACATACCGAGATGAAATAGGAAAAGAAATAGCATTCTTGAAACTAAAACTCTTTGTAATGCACACTACTTTTGATCTATCAGCTCCCCCATCTTTTTCTTTTTTCTCGAACTGCCCAGTAGCATTAAATACTATTTGGGTAGCATTCTATACTGGCAAACCACATTGTCATGGCTTCATAGACACTCTTAATCACAGAGCTTATGAAATGGGAAGGGACATCAGGTCAACTAGTCCATTTAATCTAGTCCACCATAAATACTAACTTTAAGACATAATATATCAACAAAAACTGACAAAAAGAAGATTTATACAAATCAGTTGTACAAATAGAGCACTAATGCATTAGCCCAGTGAGATATTTTAAGTGTATGAATAGTTAAATGAATTACTTTGGAATATTTGTAGTTTTAAATGAGGACTTAATGTAAGTAACCATATAATGACATTTTCTTAATATGGCAGAATTATGTAGAGTCCAAACAAATCAAAACATATTTTCAGTGATGCCAGTAATCTTAAATAGGCATTGATACATTGCTGATACATGGAAAATTCCCATGACTGATACAGTCATGTGAACTGAAATTTTCCTGATTTGTATTTGTACATTTCATGCTGATTAATTAAATTCAGATTTGTGCAACTTTGTTATCTCCTTTAATTATCAGCAGCTACTGTTTGGAAGCACAGAATTCAGTTAGGTGTGGTCAACAAAGTTTTAAACTTGTCTTTGATTAAACTAAATACTGTCACCTTCTTTCATAGGACACTCTCTCAAGCAGAGGAACATCCTTCTAAGTAAAAATTAAAGTGACATTTCCATTTATACTTCATTTCTCTGTAACATCTGTCTAATGTAATACCTATCTGGGTTCTGTAAGAAACAGGCCCACCCCTGTGCATGTTGTATGTTCCTATAATAGTTCATGTTACATGGCATGAAACATCACTTCCTGTACATGAATTATTTAGTCATATAAGAAGTGTGTATTTGTTTTTCTAACAGAGTGCAACTGTGTACCACAAATAGCATAAAGACAGCTGTAGGACATCTACTAGGTCAACCTTAAACAATTAACAATTCAGAGATTCATTCAATCCAGATTCACACGGGGAAAGTTTCATTATGGCATTTTGTGTTGAGAGCCTACATCAATGTAAGATAAAACCCCCTCACAGTTCACAAGCCGAGCTTGAGTTCTCAACTGTTGATGAATTCCATTTTGCGAGTTTAATAAAAGTAAAGTACCTGGAAAGACTCCTCTCTCCAGCAAAATATGTTAAATATCAAATTATCCTGGCTAGTGTTTACATAAGGATATGTCTCTAAAATGCAACTTCTCATTAAAAAAACATTTCAAGCGGAGAAAAAAATTCCAGGGTGCCAAGTTAAATGTATTATGAAATCCACATTCTCCAGACAGTATCAGCCTGTCCAGTTGCAAAGTGTAACTATTTCAGCTTCTTCTCCTTTCACTGATCTTAGCTACTACACGGATAAAATGATGCAAAATAGTACTCTTTTCATTGTTTTAAAGAGAAGTTTTCTGAAGTGTTCTACTCCTGTAGCTCCCTTTTCTCACACTATGAACTCTTGACAAATCAAAACCGCTTTTGGTTTGGGGTTCTTATTCAGTTTTTGATTCAAAACTGTCCAAAGTCAGTGTTACGTGCTTTGCAACTTCACAGGGCAGGAATTAGTTTTTGAACCACTTCTCTTTCACTCTACCGCCTAGTCATCTCCCTTTTCATATCTTCATTTAACACTCCATGCTGAAAACATCTGATGACGTGAAAGTGAAATGGATGTAAATGGAAAGATTAGTTTACACATATTCACAGATGTATGAGGGCTGCTCCAAAAGTAATGCCTCCTATTTTATTGTGTCTGTCTATGACATCAGAAGCAGATGGTGGTGGTATAGCAATAGGGGTTGAGCCTTCCCAACAATATTCCACTAGATTTTGTCACAACAGATGGCAGCAGAGGGGCATTCTGAGAAAACAGTATCAGACATGGAAGAGCATATGAAGCAAAAAGGTGTCACTGAATTCTGCCCTAGTAAGGAAAAAAAATGTATCTATTGACATTCATTGCCATTTGGTGAACATTTCTGGAGACCAAACAGTGGATGTGAGCACAGTGAGGTGGAGGGTGGTATGTTTTATCAATAGTGACAGCAGCAGTGCATCACCTCTACTGGCACAATCTTTACAAGTGCAGAATGCAGGCTCCTGCTCATTGTTAAAAATGCATGGCTAATGGTGGTGCCTATGTGGAAAACTAGTGTTTTGTAGCTGCAAATTTGCTCTGTCAAACACTATTATTGTACTTTTCATATCTGCTGCAATTTCCATGGAAATAAATAGGAGTCATTATTCTGGAGCAACCTACATACTATCCCAGCAGGTCAGGGAAACAGAAATTTGGACCCTCTTCACAACTGTGGAGAATGGGAAGGAGGTTTTTACTAAAGATACAATATTTCTCTGCACTTCTATCTGTTCCTGCTTGATTTTCACGGGTTTTGTTTCAGATTGCACCCATCATCTCTTGCAATTAACTAATACTTTCCAACAGTATTTTATTATTTTCTCTCATCTTGTCTTCTTAACAGTAATTTTGACTTGTCTGTCAATTGTGACATCCATTTTGGGGTCCTGTCTCATCCTACGCTGCTCTTAAAAACCAACATCTCTCTTGTACATACATGCAAAGCATATCACACAGACACGCAGACCTAGTCAAAACATATCATCAAAATGTTTTGATGAATTTTTTGGCTCCTGAAGAATTTCACGTGTCTTTTTCCTGTTTTTCCTTTTAGTACAATATTATGTAGCTACATTTGGCCTCCTTGGTACCCCACTACAAACAGTAAATCACCGATATGACCAGAGAAGAAAGGAGAGATGGAACATCTCTCTAAAAGTCTCTCTCTCACATTTTGTAAAAAATAAATAAAATCAAACAATAAATATATTTATTCATAGAAGGAGAAGACAAATATATATATATATATATCAATAACAGTCCAGTTTTTTGTTTTTTTTTTGTCCATCAGTATCAGCTGGGTTTGGCTGAGAAGTCTGCTGACAGAAATGTAACATGATTTGTCCCACTTA
Organism: Odontophorus gujanensis; assembly: GCA_013399175.1. Lineage (NCBI taxonomy): Eukaryota > Metazoa > Chordata > Aves > Galliformes > Odontophoridae > Odontophorus > Odontophorus gujanensis. The sequence goes on from VXAB01013820.1 coordinate 55,468, forward strand.
TGCAGAGAAAACCATTTCACAGCAGGGTAAGACTGTAGTTTGTGTGAATTTCGCAGACACAACCCCTGAGTTATTAGCTTCTCTGAACAGAGAATATGTCTATGTTTCTTTAGATACATACTTCTGCTGCTGTACTAATAATGAAAAATGAGTTGCATAAAAAGTTATGTGTACATTTTGGGGAACAAAACATAGTCCAATTGCAAATATGCCCATGGATGCCAGAAATTCTGCAGTGCAGTATTTTAAAACAATATACAACAGTTTAATAGTAATGATTGTTCTAAAAATAACATCCATTTGCACCGATTCATCTTTATATGCTCAGTTTTTTGCAAACAATTAATAACACGTATTTTTTACAAACTAATGTCTGCCGTAAACATATTAAGTATCAACACTTCTGCCATTGCAATAAAAAAGTAAGTACCAGGTGCGCTGACTAATGAAAAAGAGTATTTACTAATGCACAGAAAGAAAGAATTGCCATTCCCTAGCATACTGCAATACTGAGCACTTAAGAACTCATCTTTACACAGAAAACAGCATTACCTACAGACTAGAAAATGTGCTAGATATCTCGCTCTTAAAAGGTATTTGGCAAAGCAAATAGCAGCCACCTCAAAACTAAATTCAACCTGACCAAAATAACGTATCAAGTAAATAAGTTCTGGTTTACATTTACTGTCTATTGTTAAACTACTTTTGGTCTCCTCCACGTTCCCAAACACCCCACTTTACTTCAATAGATCCAGTCATGCTCAGGAAATTATAAACTTGCTAGTAACTATACCAAACAAGTAATTAGAGCAGCAACATCAGCTGTCCTACTGTATGTGAATGCCTTTCCCAATTGGTCTCCTTTCAATACGTGAAGTTAAATAACATTTGGACTGTGTTACAAAGTTAAGATAAACATACATGCAAGGCACTCTGCAGCTTTTACTGTTTGTCTAAATCTATCATCTGTCATCTGCCAGATGCCCAAGGGTGTCAAGATGAAAAGTCAAGCCTTAAGCTGCCAAAGAAGCCATGTGTCATTTATTACTGAAAAGCAAAGGTGCATTTACAGACCATATGGATACAGCTTGGATGAAACTAAAACAGTTAAGAGAATTACAGCAGAGGTATGGACCAGGGTGGAAAGGGTGCAGAGCAAAATACATTCAATGCTTGTCCCATGTTGTTAAAAATGCACTGCCTCTCCCCTTAGGCAGTGTTGTGTCTGCTCTATACTTTGCAATGATAGCTACCAACTTCCTCTTACAGACTCTGCAAGGTCTGTTAACTGCACTTTTGCTTCTCAGTGAACCAGACCATTATGAAATGGTCTCCTTTTGTTTTGTCTGCTCTCTTACATTGCTTAAAATGCCAGATGACTAAAAAAATAATAAAAATAAAAATCACATGCTCCATTTTGAAATGAAGTGTTTCACTGACATCTAAAACTTGCTACTGACCTACTGACTCAGTCCAATTTTCTAGCACATTTCCTGGGCAATGTTAGTGCTCTCCACACGCAGCTGACTGTAAATGAAATGGACTCATGTCACTGATAAAAAGAGCCCAAGGCAAAAACTGCACCTGTAAAAGCACAACACAAGAACTGTGGAGCATTCCTTTTTTTTCTGCTAGTACCTCCTTTTTCTTGGTCAGCAAGTTGCAAAGGGGTAAGTGATGCAAAACCCTTTTTTTTTCCTTTTTCTTTTTTTTTCCAATTCAACAGCATGGAAGGGTTAGTCTGCCAAGAACCAGAGCCAGAATGAACATTTTTGTAATGACATCTGCAGAATTTCCTAACACTATTAAAAGAACATCCACTGCTCCAAGTGCGTGTGTTTGTATATGTAAGTGTGTATACCTATAAAACACATCTCTCTGACTGAATGCCTTAATGGTACTGGCATGTACCATCGCAAGCTAGAGGCCTTCACGCTTCAGTCTAAGGACAACCAGCAGGCCACATACTTGCAAGTTGCTTCCAGCATGCTTCCATCTAATAAAAACAGTTTCCATCTACAAGCTGCAGTTTGAGCCAGTAGAGCAAGATTTATTCACGGTTTTACAAAGTTTAGACTGGCCATTCATTCACTGCTTTACAAGTCAAGCTGCCTTAATCCGTCTTTCGAATCCTGATGCCTTCCTGCCCACGATGTAGAAAAGGAACTGAATGCTCCACCAGCCCACACTGTTTTATGGTAAGTTTTGCTGTCTTCATGGAAGCAATCAAATTTACCAAGGGACAGAAAGGTAAATTAGAAGGAGCAGGAAATGTAGAGGACAGAACTGCTGAACACAGAGTAATTAGAGGTATAGAGGCTGCAGCCAGTGAGAGGTAAATTGGCAGTAGTATGCTAGAAATCCCACACTCACAAGCACAAAACACATATGCAAATACAAAAAAAATAAAAGAGAGAGAACCCTATCCATGGCTAGAGTCTAAACATTTAATTTCCTCTCTTCTCAGTAATATTGTTCTACAATCACTTAATGCTTCCAATAACACAAATTACTGCTGGGAAGTGAGCTTGATCCTGATGTGGAAGCAGGAAAAAGTAAACCCATGGTAAGAACTCTTTCTTAAAAATGAATTCCTTAAGAGGAAATGCTTGTAACTGAAGTTCTAGAACACAGGTCAGTTCTCTAGGGAGCTGAAAACAAACAAGCATGCAGGCATGATTTTGAGTGCAACTACCAAAGGGATAGGCACCACAGAACACAGCATCCTGAGAAACGCACTTGTAGGAGACAGGATCTCCCTGCTGCCAGCTTCCAGGGATTTCTGCACAGTCTGGGAGCTAGATGCCACTGCCCCATGTAGAGTCAAAGTGCTGCCAATCCGCTGACTGGCAACATTTTTCTGTTGAGAACAGCATCTCCCAGCTCCTGCTGAGTTTCTACCAGTGCACTTAACCTCTAATTTGGAAATGAAAAATAGTCTGGCATGCCACACTTAAAAAGTATCTGGCTCTTCTGTCTGTGAAGCACTCTCACTCAAAAGCAGGCATCTCTCCAATAGAGATAACAGCAAGCTGAGAGCCCTAGGCAAAAACTCTGAAGCCCTATCAAAAGACAGTCAAACAGATTATTTATTATTCCATTCTATCTAATAGCCTCTCTGACTATCAAAAGGAAAAAAAAAATCATAAAAGGAGAAAAATTGGAGGCTATGAATTCTGTTGAGGTATGTATGCTTTCAGGAAAATTCACATGTGGGTATCAATTCATTAAAAATGTATTCCTATACTCTCTATGAAAAAATGAGTGATAAACCTAACAAGTGTATATATACCTAATTCACATAACAAGTGTACAAAAGATGTATGTTTCAGGAAATACTTAAAAACTGTGTCCCACGTTTGCGTAACAGAATCCTGTTTTTACTGCTAGAGTAACTAGAAAGTCAAGAAAGGATTTCCTAGTGCTGGAACAAGCATACACACATTACATTTATCACACAAAAGTCTATCACTTATAACAAGAAACAGTTAACTAAGTTGTTGGAAAGGTAAGCTGTTGCTAATGCAATTAAAGCTCTTGGATACTTCTAAACCAACTTTTTCATAGACAAAAAGGAAAAAAAATATCACATCAAAATATATTTTATTAGCTAGCATGATTTGACACTTTTACAACACTGAAGCACAAAAACACTTCAACTGTGTGCGCTAAACAGAATGTATTGAATAACCTCAAGCATCTATGCATTAACACAGTAATTATTGGGATATATCAGTGGAACATTGCAGCATGTATTCTTGCATGTCATGGATTTTTTATTTTATTCTTCACTAGAACAACAGCTTAAACAGCTCCAAGTTATTCCCCACAGAGCTATAATTAGTGCTTAAAGTGCAACCAAAAGAAGTGTTGGCTGAAACCTGAAATCTGAACCTGTGGAATGTTGGAATGAATTTCCCATTTTCCTAAACAAAATAGAGCCAGCTACAAGGTTGCATGAATTGAAGTTATGGTTTAAGCTCTCTCTCCTTATTATTACTATTGTTGTTGCTAATATACTTACTGTGGTAAAGCAACTTGCATACAGTAAACACCTGTGACAAAACATGAGCTCGGTTTTCCACAATTTCTGGTATACAAGGAGTCTCTAGTTAACAACAAGGAGAATTGTCCCTAAATGTAAAGCCAAAGAACAGGCACCATGTAGGGAAGATAACCGTGTTAGAACTGGAAAATGGCTAGATCTCACAGGAAAACACTCAGTCATGGAGATGGCTCAGGCAGTTTTTGCTACCTTTACACCGCCATTTGATGGCACTCTCCAGAAAGGAGGCTATGCTTAACAGACCCACATCACTGTTTCACTCATAACTTCAGCTCTCCCTTATAGAAGATTTCAGGCTATCAAGACATCTACTGATGTTCTGAGGTATTTTCTGGAAATACACTTCTTTACATTGGGTGAACAGAAAATAAGGCTGCATCACGCCCCCCTCTGCAGACTGAGCACTATAGTAATGGCTTTGTGCAGCTTGTTTCCCAGTACCATTTGTTTAGAAAGAAGATTAGTTACTGCCCTTATGGTTTTTTGCCTTAAACTTACGTCAAATTCTACACACATATACACAAAATATCTATGTTTTCCCACATGACATGCAGAATTGCATCGATTTTGCTGTTGTTCAAGTCCTTAGAAGTAAGTGAGGAAAAGGAATGAGCCATCTGCCCACACAAGATAATTAGTTTAACGTTTCATAAATGCACTCTTTGAAATGCACATACTTAAGTGTATGGAAAGAGATTCACTTTGCCAAAGCTGCTTTTGAGTACTGGCATTCTAAATTATAATCTATCTCACATTGTGAATGGTGTGGGTTCTCATGTTCAGTTGTATTACCTGTTTCAGGTAGCATGCAAAATCAGAGGCCAGTTTGCACATCTGGTCCAAAAACAGTAATGCTATTCTGGCTTGCTGTAACAGTTTCCATACATGTGTGAGAATGGATGAGGTAACTAAACAGTTTTGGTTTCCAGTACACTTTGTGACATTGTAAGGAAACTGGACATTTTGAGGTATATTTTCCTGTAACTTTCATTCCAAATTTTCCTGCCCTTTAGGACATGTATATTCCAGTGAATGTAACGTAAGAACATTTCCGGTACATTATTTCTTTTTTTGCATATTCCTTTTTTTTTTTTTGTATTACACACATTGACTATCTGTAAAAAAGCTCACTTCCTACACAAAGCAAAAGAGAGGAATTTTAAGATTAGTTTTGTTTATATATTTCCAAATGAAAATAAAATGCATAACATCATAATTCGTCAAGGTATTACTGAGTAGTATTACTGAAAGTAGTATCCCTAACTCTACTTTGATCGAATGCTGGAAGTTGCCAACTAGGTGCAAACTAACTAGATCAAAGAATTATAATTAGCTCAATGATGTGCTGAGCTTGCCACTTAACCTGATTTTGCTGGGCAATCTCAGTTCAGAGAAAACTTAATCACATCAAGTATAAAGCATGCTTGCAAAAGCATTGAAGTATACTAACATATACATATGAACCACATACAGTGAAATAAAGTCCGTAGGTAACACGTACACGATGGACAAATTCTTGGAAAGCAGCGACTCTGAAAGGGAGCTTAGGGTCATGGCAGACAACCAACTGGCTATGAGCTTCCCTAAAACTTAGTCTGATTGTTGGATCTCTAAGCAGAATGAATATGAGCATGTGAAGGAAACAGGGAAACAGTACTACCCCTGCATAGAGAGAGCTACAACTTCTGACCCTATTCTGGTAATACACAGTTTAAAAAGTTATGCTGGGAAGGACAAAAAGTTTCAGAAAAGAACTATAGGAATGGACTGTGGTTTGGAAATCCTGAATAACAGAAGGGAATTGAACATTTAGAAAATATTTTGAAGAACAGAGTCAATGGATGTCAGTTAAAATGCAGCATTCTCTTAGTTTAGAAATCCAGATATATTTGTTAGATTACTTTATGCAGATAATGAATTAGAAACAGCCTATCTGGTTTCCACAAAACACGTAATGGACCCTCAAAAAATCAATAATGAAATAAATGAAAATGAAGTTAAATGTAACAGCACAGTGGAGGTGGAGTTGGCTGCATCGAATGGGTTGTGCCGGAGAACTCATGGAGGTTGAGGAAATATTCTAATGACATAAAAAAGATATTAGGTAATTTGGAGATTAATAAAAAATGTGAATGAATCTACTTAATTACTACTGTCTGCATTCAAGAGAAGAATTCAAGTGGAAATATGTGGAGTGAAGGATCACTATGATAATCAGAGATGTACACCTTAGATTGTAAAAGTGAGAGTGGTTCGTGCAGCACAGCAAAATGAAGGCTGAGAGAGGATATGACTGTGGTCAATAAATACATCAGAATAAAAAGAAAAAAAGGTATGAGAAAAGCTATTTAAGCTGAAGCACAGTTTTGGCACAGCAACAAATTGGCAAATACTGCATGTGAGTAAATCTGGCTACAACTTAGAAGAAAATCTCTAAAAAATAGATTAGTCATGGCTGTGAAAAAGTCTCCCAGAAGAAATAGGAGTAAAATTTTTTCTAATTCATTTTAAAATAGAAATTGCTGAACATATTTACCAGACAAGATGCCTGCGATAGCAGAGAACTGTACTGGATGACTTACATGGTTGTTTCCTGCCTTATGTCCCTATGTTCCAATTTAATTTATTTGAGAGATCACTTGGCCAAAATCTGTAATTACTTACAGGTGGAGATTTTTAACACCGTAAGATGCACAATAAATATATTAGAAATGGTATTGTGCAGTGGAAAGGAAACTAACAAACTTAAATGAGCAGTAAGATTCCGATTTTTAATAGTGAAGGAAATCAGTGATTTCCACAGCTGTGGACATGACAGATTTCAAAAAAGGCAAGCACTTATCAAAAAATGTACAAAATTCCTCAAATAAAAGATGAATCAAGAAAATCGGGATGTTGATGCAATAATAATTTGATGAAATTTTGCAGATCTGGTTTACTATGAAGGCTAGGACTCATAACTGTCTTTTCTTTAGTTAGAACTATGAGTATTCCTAGCCAACAGTACAATGTCTCATGATATCAGAAAGCAGAACTGCAATATCAAAACTGAACATAACTTTTCCACTTTTCCTATACAGTCAATCCCCACCTACAGTACAAAGGCACCCAAAGTTTAACTTCATATGTCAAAGTAAGTACAATATCACATAATGCATCATAGATAACTATAACCATACACAGTACATATATGCATAGTATATATGCAATACACATAACTGATAAACGCCAGGACCTAACATCAGGTTACATAAGCATACTGGATACATCTTCTGTGTCCCTAACCCAAGCACAGCATTAATTCTGACTTAATCTACAGCAAGTAGGTTTTGGCCAACTAATTAGAACTGTGGATGAGCTCTTATGCATGCAAGTTATTTGTGTATGATCTGAGTTTAACATACACAGTTACCTGTTCATTCAGTCACAAACTACAGACATATAGGGTTATCAAACACAATACATAGTTTAAAAAACACAGCATTAGTCTCTGTGCAGCACAATATTTCAGTGTATAAAATGACAGCCACTTGGGAATTATTTTGAGACACTTGATTAGAATTTTATTTGGAGAAGTTACTGTCTTTGATTTTTATAGCTCAGTGCTGTAGCAAATCTGAATAAACTAACTGCTTTGCATGTACAATGCATTCTATTCAGAACGATGGGAAGACGTGAAGTCTGGAGAAGCCTATAGCATTTTCAAATAAATTTAAATGAAGAATATACATGGCACAGCACAGGCAGTAAACCCTGTACTGGACACTTACAAATTGTGATCAATCTTCGTCAATTTTGGAGGGAAAGCATTTAGTAGTAGCAGCAATAATACTAAAAATGTGAACTTTTCTTTCTTTTCTCTTTTGCCTCCCCTTCTATTCCATTTCCTTCACTTTCTCTCCCTTGCATCAGGGTAGGAGGCTTGATTAGCAATTGTAAAAGAGCCTTCTGCTCCCTGAAAACACTTTGAACACAATCTGCATCCAAACTTGGTGAAGCGAGAGAGATAAGAAGGGGCAGTGATGATGGGAAGGAAGGCACCAAGCTGAGCTCTCACAAGAGGTTCAGCCACACAGCATCTGATCATTAATGTCCGTCAAACATTTTGGCTTGCGTCCAGCCTGCTAAACAGAATGGTGTCATGGCAATAAGATGAAGGCCCTGTGCTGATGCAGGCAGAAAGCCAAAACTTCCCATGCAGATTTCACTGCCTGTCTGCCCTCACAGGTTGTATTAAGGATTCCCTGCCATTGATTTGGACTAGTTTATGACTACTGCGCAGCAAATAATGTTAAGCATGCAGTTGGTGAGATGTTGGGAGAACAGTTCCTCATAAACGTAAGAAAGGGATCTCATTTTCCAGAAACTTGACTATGAGGTCTTCGTCAAACAGCAGTGAGAGAATGAGTCAGAATATCTGAAATGTCACTCTCTCAGTGACACTGAGACTGATCTAAATGAGAAGGTTTATTTCTATGAACATAAATTAACTAATTCCAATCCTGTATTCCAGAGTCATGAATCAGAGAATATGTCTCTGCAGTGCTTACAGCATTATGCCTATAGACGGTGATTTTCAGACTGACATCTTTAAATTCACAGTTACTTCACTTTTACCTTTTGGAATCAAGAGAGAACTTTTGTATTCTCCCTTTTGTCCCAGAACCAGCAAAATCTGGTCACATGATTTGGCCACAATCATTTTCTGCATGTTATGCCTGTTTGTTCATAACACAGGATGAGATGTGATAATGTTTATTTTTTCCTTGAATATGTTATTTTTGAAATATTGCTCTTCATTATGCTGCTCTGCATGTTTATAAGGAAATTCTTTTTGTAATTATTATATCTACAACTTCATATGCATTAGTATCTATTACACAAGCTTCCAGAAATTTCCACTCTTATAAGTACACCATTTCCAAGTGAAGAGCTTTGTCAACTGGAAGCATAATATAAAGGGAGCTTTCATATTTGCACAGAAATTGTTTGATAGCGAAGTTTCCAAGGTTCCTCTTTGAACTCATGTATGCAAATTTGATAATTAAACAAAATACTCTATGGGTGACAGAAAGTAATGATACTCAAGATAGGTTTATAAATTGGCTTCCTCTTCTTTTAACTGGATTCTAAAAATAATTTTGAAAGTATATTTAATTTACGGTTTAGGTTTCCATTTCATAAACTCAGTTACTTGAGTAATCTTGACTTTTCTCTTTTCTGTTCTGGTTTTACAAGAATATCCAGTTGTGTTTGCATATGCACAGTAAATGAATAGTATTAGTCATGAACCTTTGTGTAGACCTGATAAAAGATCTTTACAATTTTTTCTGTAACAATGTTACTTTACAACACAGACCATGCATGTAATATTGTTATCATTATTTCCAAAAGAGAAAGGTCAAGAGCAGTACACAGAGTAATACGCATTTTTGTCTGTTTCTTTTTATTTGCATACTTATTGTGACTGTTTAGGGAAATTTGTGTTTGGCAGAATACCTAATCTTTACCTTGGACAATAATCTGACTTTAAGACTAACAGGCAAAGGTACAATTTGGTACAAAAAAAAAAAAAAAAAAAAAAGGTGCAGTTTGGTACAATAAAAAGGTACAAAACCTCTCTTTGCTCATTTGCCTCATCTTTTAAAATGATACATCTTAGAACTGTGTAAAGAAATACAGAAAGAGTACTGAAAAGCATGCTTGTTTGAAGAGAATAGGAACAAGTTCATCCAGAAGTGATTTTTGGTGCAAAAAATAAGCCTATTACTGGTTTGAAATTTATAAGCTTGTGGTCTATTTACATTTCAAAGAATGAAAATTGAAGATTTTGTTTTCCTTATCACTATGATTTCCCAAAAAATCTTAGTTTTGTGGAAGTTTTAAAGAGAATATTTATTTCATTTGAAGAGATGAAGAGGCTTTCACAAACAGAATTGTAAAAAATTTATGAATACATGGAAATACTTCAAATTTTTTCTGGATGACAAGTTGAGCAGTGAACTGACACACTGAAGGAGAGGGATGCCATCCTGAGCAATCTTGACAGGACTGAAAGATGGGTCCATACGAACCTCATGAAGTACAACAAGGCCAAGTGCAAGGTGCTGCACCTCGGTCAGGGCAGTCACAGACAGATGCAGATACAGGCTGAGTGTTGAGTGGATAGACAGCAGCCCCGAGGAGCAGAACTTGGGACTACTGGAGGATGAAAAACTGAACAGGAGCCAGCAGTATGTTCTTACAGCTCAGAAAGCCAAACAAATACAGGGCTGCCTCAAAAGAAAGTTGGCTAGCAGGGCAAGAGAGGTGATAGTAGCCCCTTGCTCTACCCTCGTGAGGCCTCACTTGGAGTACTATGTTCATCACAAGACATGGACCTGCTAAAGCTGTTCCAGAAAAGTACCACGTAGATCACAGAATCATAGAATCAGAGAGGCTGGAAGGGACCTCAAGAGATCATCGAGTCCACCCCCCCTGCCAAAGCAGGTTCCCTACACCAGGTCACTCAGGTAGGTGTCCAGGTGGGTCTTGAATATCTCCAGAGAAGAAGATTCCACAACCTCCCTGGGCAGCCTGTGNCTTGTGAAAACAGGTTGACAAGTTTTTCAGCCAAGAGAATAGATGGCTCTGGTGAGATGTTAGAGCAGCCTTCCAGTACCTGACAGGGGCCTACAGGAAAGCTGGAGAGGGACTCTTTGTCAGAAAATGTAGTGATAACAGCTGCAAACAAAAAAAGAGTAGGTTTATATCAGATTATGTTGGAAGAAGTTCTTCACTCAAAGAGTGGTGAGGCGCTGGAACAGTTAGCCCAGAGAACCTGTGGATGCCCCATCCCTGGGAGTGTTCAGGGCCAGGTTGGATGGGTTTTTGGACAATCTGGTCTCATGGAAGGTGCTCCTGTCCATAAGCAAGGGTGGTTGAAACTAGACAATCTTTAAGATCTCTTCCAACCCAAATTATTCAAGGAGTCTGTGTTTTCATTCAGCTACAAATGAGCAACTTCAGGCAGGAAAATAAATTAATGAAATAGAAGCAAAACCATAAACATAACAATAATTTGACTTGCATCTTAAAAGACTTCTACTGTTTCCTAGAAAAGCTAAACAAAAAAAGAAAAGCCCTGCATGATGCAAATTTAAAAATTAAATAGTATGTTTCCACTATATTTTTGTACCTATGAAAAATATAGGACAGTGCGCTAGTAATATGATCCATGGGGTATTTCCTCAAATTACAGATAGAGTAATAACAATTATACAATTGTTATTAGGTTCTTTAGAAATTAATCTACAGTTTTCACTTATACTGAATTTATCAGGAGTTTAAATTTCAGCGAGGAAATGGTTGAGTGCTCTGCGCACAGAAATTTGGGTTAAACTTTCCAGGGTTGTCTTACTTTCATGAAATATATTTAAACTAACACGTCTGTTTAGACATAAAACTTATTTTGCTTGGTGTGCTTCAGCAATTCAACAATATATTTCTTCAGTTTTCCCCTGCATCCTATAATTTCCTGAGTCTCCCTTCATTACTTCATTGTTTTTCTTCTCAGTGGTCACTGTCAAACAGTAATAAACTGCAATGGAGTGATAGGGAGAACTGACATTCCAGCTGAAAGGAGGATTGATGATGTGTGGGAAGTAGTAGTGGAGAGGTATTTGGACTTCTCACATTCTTGTTATATTGTTCTAAGAGCATTTCAATAACTATTCTGATAATGATTATGAAATACAGCAGAGCTCTCCGGAGACAGACTCTGTCAGTGTCCTCAAATGTATTTAACTGCTAACTCCCTAAAATTTCTTGCAAAGACAAGTACTTGCTTGAGTATTTTGCTTTAGTAAGCTTTATACAGTGCACACAGTACAATTAAAAGCATAAATCTGCAGCTACACACTGGTCATCATATAACCTAATGAAAGGAAGCTGGTAGTATGTTGTTGCATTGTTAATAAAGTATTTATGGTAGTAAGCTTCATGAGAGATATTTTTAATATTATGTACCATGGGGAGCACTCTGTCCCTGTCATTAGTTTAGTTTTTCAGTAATTGTTCAGGTAACTGAGCATATATTATTCAAATTTGGAACAGGAGAGGGCAGGGGCTTGTTGAAAACTCTTGCTAATTTATATAACAGCTACACTTTCCAATCTTGCTGCAAAGAGTAAGTACGTTTCATTAACCATGTTCCAGTTCCACCTTGCTCCAACTATTTCAGATTCTTTAAATAAATGTTTCCCAGATCCTAGATTTACTCATCTTCGAATCAGCAAGTCTACTGCTACATTCAAAATAATGCTCTGACCTTGAAATTCAAAGCTTTATAATGATTTCCATCGAGTCCTGTATAGTGAGCACTGGAGGAATTATCTGTTTGACACTTGCTTATTATAGAAAGTCAAAAAGGTCCTAAATTTATGGTAGATATATTTAGGGATAGGGATGTAGAGGTGTTTGGAGTTTTGAAGACTGAGAGCTGTATACTACAATTCTTTACAAGTTTGTAATACTACAAACTTGTAAAGAATTGCACACACAAGTTATAAAACAAGCATAAGTTCTCTGAGACCAGACAAAAAATCTAGACCCCAACTCCCTGTTAGAACAATCAAACTTCCATTAAGAAATCAAGTCAAATAAAGCAACAAAATAAAGGTAGAAGAAAAACAAGTTTTTTCTTTAAAACTTAATTGCACTTTAGACTTGATGACTTAGCACTGATGTTAAAAATAGCTTTTTTAGTTTTTTTTTTTTT
>VXAB01013821.1:3613-52721 GCA_013399175.1 Odontophorus gujanensis
CTCCTACATGACAGCCGAGGGGGGCAGTTGGGGGTCCTCGGGCACGGCCAGCACGTCGCCCTCTTGCTCACCCAACCTGCTGGCAGAGGTCCCTGACAGTGAGCCTGGTCCTGCAGCCTTCATCCACCGCTCCTCGTCCTCCTCTTCCTCCTCTGAGGATGGTGATGTGGCCGTGACCTCCATAGGGCAAGAGGAGGAGGATGAAGAAGAAGAGGAGGAGGAGGAGGATGATGATGAGAGCAGCAGGCAGGAGGATGGCTCCAGGCTGCCCCGTCCTCATATGGCTGCCCCTGGGCTCATCCCTGCGGCGCTGCTGCCCTTCCGTGGCAGCCTGCTCTTTGAGGCTGAGGCTGTGGAGATCACCCTGGTGCCAGCCCAGGCGGCAGCCGAGCCGCTCTCAGGTGAGGATGAGGAGGACGAAGATGAGGAGGATGAAGAGGAGGATGCCAGCACCTCAGCCTCCTTCCTGCGCTCGCTCTCGGAAACCTCCATCAACGAAGGGGTGGATGAGTCCTTTGCCTTCCGTGACGACACCTCGGCCTCCTCCGACTCGGCCTCCTATGATGGCGAGGAGGATGAGCGGCTCTACGGCACTGAGCACCATGCACTGGGGGGACCCCACACGGCCACCACCCCTGGGGACACCGAGCCTTCCTCGGAGGCCTCTGGGGACATCGAGCTGCACCTGCGTGGTGACACGGCCCAGCTGGATGGGACTGGGGAGCATGAGCAGGTGTCTCTGGGGGGGTCCCCACAGCACGAGGTGGCCCTGAGCCCCTCGGTTCTGGAGCCTGCTCGTGGCAGTGAGGAGGATGTGTGCATGGAGGTGGGGATGGAGCAGCATGCTGTCCACGTGGAGGAGGAGGAGGTCCCCGTTGAGGCCCACACCACAGAGGCTGACAGAGAGCTGACGGATGAGGTCCCTGATGAGACCCTTGCCATGGAAGTCAATGTAGAGCCAACAGATGAGGCCTCCATCAAGGTCCTTGCTGCAGAAGTCGATGTAGAGCCGGTGGTTGAAGCCTCCATTGAGACCCTCACTGCGGAAGTCAGCGTGGAGGCGGTGGGTGAGACCCCCATGGAGGCACCCGTGGAAGGCAACGTGGAACTGATGGACAGAGCTTCCATTGAGGCCCTCGGTTTGGAAGGCGACGTGGAGCCCACAGATGAGGCCTCCACTGAGGCCCTCCCCACAGAAGTTGGTGTAGAACCGGTAGTTGAGGTCCTCTCTGCAGAAACCAACGTGGAGCAGATGGATGAGACCCTCAGCTCCTCCTCCTCAGAGCTGGAGGAGGCCTCTACCCTGGAGCCCGATACCACACAGGAGCTGGACCCCATCCCAGAGGAATGTCCTGTACCAGAACCCCCTGTCCCCACAGAGCCGGCACTTCTGGATGAGGAGGTGCCACCGGAGGAGGAGGAGGTGCCACCAGCTGCCATGATGGAGGCCGTAGCCAGCACCCTGCAGCCTCTTTGTGCTGGGGACACCAAAGACCCCCAACCTGATGGGATGGGGTGGGACACCCCATCCTTGCCCACTGCCAACGGTGTTCGTGAGCTTGATGCTGTCCCAGCGGAGAGCCCTGAGCCTCTGTGTCCACCTGAGCGAGGCAGCGATGATGGGGAACCCCAGGAGGATGCAGGTGGCCACGGGGACAGCAGGATGGACACCATGCCTGCACCACTGGGGACCCCCACCCTGGGTGGGGATGTGCAGGATGATGTCGTTGAGGAGGATGCATCCTTCTCTGAGGACGGGGTGGCCTCAGGCAGTGAGTCCCCGCTGGTGGCACTGAGTGATGGTGGCAGCGAGGTGACGCAGGGCGTGGAGGAGACTCTCAGCCCTGCACTTGGGGATATGGATGAGCCGGATGCTGCCTCTGAGGATGAAGCCTCCAGCAAGGACCTGGAGCGAGGCCGGAGCCTGGAGCCCACCCCTGGTGAGTGGGATGCCACAGCTGCCTCCGAGGACTCGTCCCCAGAACTGCTGGATACCTTGCACTCCCACACCGACTCCAGCTTCTTCACCGCCCCCCAGGACAGTGTGGGTGAAGTGGCTGCCCCTGGGGTCCCCGCTCCGGCCCCACAGCCCTGCCTGGCCCTCTGTGTGCTGCCCCCAGCCCCTGCACCCCCACCGCTGCACTTCACCGCTTCAGAGCGGGAGGTGTTTGTGGGGACCCTCCCGGCCCCCCTCGAACTGCTCCCACCACCCGGTGCCTTGTTGGAGAGTGCGGAGGACCACCGGCACGTGGCCTCCATGCTGCAGGGGGTCTTTGGGGACCTGCCTGCCCCAGAGAGCCCTAGCCAAGCCCCTGCTGAGCTGCCCTGTCCTCCCTGTGCTGAGGATGAAGCTGTTGTACCTGAACCCAAAGAGACCCCAGAGCCCAGCGATGCAGGGAGCATCCAGTGTTCTCCCCCAGCCTTGCTGCAGCCAGACCCAGCCCCTATGCAGGCCCGGGAGCCCCCAGTCGAGGAGTCCCTGCTCCTACTCAGTGAAGACCCCAATGCCAAAGTCTCAGTGGAGGGGGAGCATTCCCTGGCACCCCCTGAAGAAGCAGAGGAGGAGGCGGTGAAGGCAGGATCCAGTCCTATGGAAGAGGAAGTGGTGGTGGCTGGATCCATCCTGCAGGAGGAAGAACAGGAGGCGGTGGTGGTGGCAGGATCCATCCCGCAGGAGGAGGAGGCAGTAACAGTGCCAGGATCCATCCAGGAAGAAGAAGAGGAGGCGGTAGTGGTGGCAGGATCCGTCCCTCAGGAGGAGGAAGAGGACGTGGCAGGATCCATCCCTCAGGAGGAAGAGGAGGTGGCAGTGGTGGCAGGATCCATCCCGCAGGAGGAGGAGGAGGTGGCAGTGATGGTTGCAGGATCCAGCTCCACACCCAGCCTCGAGGATGACCACAAAGGTGCAGAAGCCGCCCCCAGCCCCTCGGAGGCTGTTGTTCTGCCCTTGGAATCCCCCCTGAAGCCCAGCTCCCCTGAGGACCCTGTGCCTCAAGAGCCCACCGAGGCTGCAGTGCCCACTCCTGAGTTTGCGGTGCCCGTTGAGGCTGCAGAGCCCATTCCTGAGGTTGTGGCACCCGCCCCCATCCCGCTGCCTGCTCCCTGCCCGCCGCTCTCCAAACTCATCCAAGTGCCTCCTCTCTCCTCCTCGCCACCGCCGCGCTTGGAGGACACCTCAGGGCTCAGCGAGGCCACACGGCCAGAGGAACGTCCTCCTGTCCTGCCTGCCTCCAGGAAGCTGCTGGAAGGTAAGAGCTGCCCGTTTCCATCGCTGTGTGCGCCCACCCGGGGTGCCAAGAGTTGTGGGGCTGGGCAGTCCTAGGGTGGGAGCCCTGGAGTAGGTATTTTTTGGGAGGTATTTGATGGGATTGAGCACGCTGGGTTCCCGAAGGTGTGTCTGCTTTCATCTTGTGACCTCAGCATCTCCCATCCTCCCTGCAGCTCTGGAGCCATCCCCACAGAAGGAGAAGACGAGGGGCAGGAAGGCGCCGGCTGGCAGTAAGGGTGCACGGGGGGTGGAGGCAGAGGGGGGACCCCGCCGTGCACCCCGGGGTTCGGTGCAGTCCGAATCGAGCTCCTCCAGCGAGGCCGAGTTGCCCTACCGTGTCCCCAGCCCCGCTGAGCACCTGCCCGCCATCGCTCTGCTTGAGGACAAGGCAGCACCACGGCGTGGTGAGGCCAACCATAAAGGTGAGGGGGTGGGGTGTGGGAATTTGGGGCGTTGAGGTGAGCGTCACCTTCGGCGTGGCTGTGATGTCTCGAGTAGGATCGTGCAATGAGTCTGAGAGCAATGATGAGTCCATCCCGGAGCTGGAGGAGCCGGAGGGTGCAGAGCCACGGCCGATGCAGACCCAGGTAGGGGGTGTGGGTTTGGGGACTCTGTCCCCGGGTACTTGGGGGACCATGACAACCCATCGCCAACTGCTGTGCCCCCACAGGCGCCGCTCACCCACTCGCTGGGCACCGGGGAGGAGAGCATCAGTAAAGCCAAGCAGAGCCGCAGTGAGAAGAAGGCCAGGAAGGTGGGGTGATGTCCCCATCCCAATGGGATGGGCAGGGAGGGGACACGGGCTGGGGGACTAGCTTGCTGAGGGGATGTGTCCCTGAGATCATAGCTGGCTGCCATCAGGGTGTCCCTGTGCTGGGGGGTGGTCTCATCCCAGCTACCCCTGAGGACACAATGGGGACAGCACTGTCCCCCCATTTCTGGGAGGGGTTGGGGATCCCGGTGATGTTGGGCCCAATGTATGGGGCTCACCCTCACGCCCCCTTCCTCAGGCCATGTCCAAGCTGGGACTGAGGCAGATCCACGGTGTCACCCGCATCACCATCCGCAAGTCCAAGAACATCCTCTTTGTCATCACCAAGCCTGATGTCTTCAAGAGCCCCGCGTCCGACATCTACATCGTCTTCGGGGAAGCCAAGGTGGGGCAGGGCTGTGCATGCATCCCGGGGTCAGGTGACCCGTGGGGACAGCCCGGTGACCTTCCTTGTCCCTGCAGATCGAGGACCTGTCGCAGCAGGTGCACAAAGCTGCGGCTGAGAAGTTCAAGGTGCCCATGGAGCATTCCCCACTGATCACGGAGACGGCGCCTGCGCTCACCATCAAGGAGGAGAGCGAGGAGGAGGAAGAGGTTGGTGGGAGGCTGCTGGGGTTGGGTGATGGGAGGCTACCCGTAGGGTTGGGTGGTGGCCCAGCTGGTGACGGCGCCGTTCCTGCTCCCACAGGTGGATGAGACAGGACTGGAAGTGCGGGACATAGAGCTGGTCATGGCCCAGGCCAATGTCTCACGCCCCAAAGCCGTGCGGGCACTCAGGCACAACAACAACGACATCGTCAATGCCATCATGGTGAGTAGGGCTGTCCTCATCCTGATTGCTTTTTAGAGGTCTGCTCCAGCCCTGCACTGACGCTGTGCTCTCTCCTGCAGGAGCTGACCATGTAGCGGCCGGCCCCGGCCTCCTGTATAGGTGCACAGTTCTCCTTGCCCTGATGTCCCTTCTCGAGCCCCACGCCTCTGCCTTGCCCGCCTCCTAATGCTCAATAAACAGCCTCATGTATCACTTGGATCGCACCCCCTGCCTCCCTGAGTGCTGATTGGGGTCCTCTCCCTGGGGGTTGGGAGGGTCCTAAAGCCCTTGGCTCCTTTGTGGGGTGAGCAGGGGCTGGTGGAGCTCCGAGTTCCCCCAAGCCTTGGACCTGCAGGCTCTGCGTGCCTCGTGCTGAATGGAGATGTCCTTTGGGGTGCTGTGGAGATGCAGGTGAGGGCTTTTTCTTTTTTTTTTAACAAGGACACAGACCAGAGCCAGGTGCAGAGTTATATTTACCTGTAACAAATACTCCGTACAGAAAGCATACATACAAAACAGCCCCAGGGCATCCCCTGCTCCCCCTGCAGTGCTCGGGGGTCTCGGGCAGCGTGGGGGCTTTGTCGTGGTGGGGAGCAGCAGTGGGGTTTTGTGTGTGTGGGGGGGGGGCACCTCAACAAAGCTTCAGTATCGGTTCTCCGTGGAGTGAAGTCGCGTTTCCCAAGTGAACAAAGTATAAAAAAATCCCGTGAGCTGCTGAGTACATCTCTGTATACAATCACTTCGAAAATAGGGCTCTGCTGAGGTTCCCTGTGTTGCCCATGGACTCGAGCATCAGTTTGTGGTGTTTTATCCTTTATAATCTGCACGTAAGAAGGCACTGAGGACTCAGCACAGCCGGGACTCTGGAGCAGCGCTCCCATGCCTGCTGTCCCCGGCTTGCGAGCTTTTCTTTTTGGGGTGGGGGCTGCAGCTCCCCTTGCTCTCCTGCTTGTGCTCTGTGTGCTGGTGGAGCAGCCCCAAGGGAGAAGGGAAGAGTTTGTATGGCCATGATTAGCAGTGTGGAGCTGCCTTAAAAGGGGGCATCCCCTTGCAGGACACCTCTTCAAGACGAAGCACTGAGCTGTGGGGTCTTTGGGGCTGTGGTCCTGGACTGCTCTGCCTGTGGGAGCAGGGTAAGAGGGGGAGGATGCAGGGATGAAGGCTTGGCTCTGGTGGGCTCTGTTGTTGTGAGGAGAGCAGAGCAGGATGGCACCAAAGTGGTGGATCTGTGGTGGAAAGGCAGAGCACTGTGTCTGGTTGATGGAGGAGCAGCCCGAGCACTGGGGGAAGGATGCTGGCAAGCTTCTGTGTGGGGCTGCAGAGGAAGAGCAAGGCTGAATGGCAGTGGGAGCTCTGGGGTGTGTTACTGCAGTGGAAGCAGTGCAGGATGCAGATGCAGCCCTATACAGGACAAAGCACAGAGGAATGTGCTGGAGGGGATGGATTCCCCTGCAAAGTGCTGAGCAAGTGTCTGGGCTCGGGTGCTGTGGAGGCCAGCCAGCTCCAGGCAAGGGCATGGGGATACCTCCGTGTCCCTGTGCTACGCACCCTCCTCCTCCTCACTGCATTTGGTCCTTCTTCCATCCCAGCACCTTTACTGGGGTGTGCTGGAGCTGCTTTGGGCTTCAGGGGGTGCAACGCTGAGTGCAATGTGCACCACAGCACAGCAGCACTCCTGAGGATGAAACAAAACAGGGGCACACCTTCCCTAAAGGGGCTGCAGCCTGGGCTTCCCCTCATACCCACAGAAGTGGGGGACAGAAGGGGAACTCCAGCTCTGCTTTCTCCCCAGCACAGCCTGCCCACAGCTGTGCTCTCTTCCTGCTGCTTGTGTTTCTGCACTGAGTGTGGTTGCTTCTGGCTCCTGTGCACGCAGCAAGCAGAGCTGCATGCCTGTGGATCCTGCCAGCACCTCCCTTCAAACAGGATTGCTTCCTGGGCAAGGGATACAGATTAAAAAAATAAGTGTGTATTTATAACCACATGTAAAATATATACAATATGTACATCGTGTGCTGGAGACCCCACTGTGTTTGTCCAGGAGCAGCTCTCACCTCCATGGGTGTGTGACAATGTCCTTGGGGACCACAAGAGCTACCAGAGAGGCTTTGTGTCACCTCCCACCACTGCCAGTGTGGGACAGGTGCTGCCTCCATCCTGCCACCGCTGGAGCAAAAGCAAGGAGCAGGTGGATGGGGTTTGAAATCCAGGCTCCCTGCAGGCCAAAAGCAAAAGCACAAGATTTGGGAGCAAGCTGCAGTAGGGCAGGAGGAGCAGAGCTCCTGCAGGTCTGGGTGCGAGATGCTGTGCCAAAGCTAGGCTTAAATAATTCACATTGTGGTAAACTTCATTTGAAAGAGGGGAGGAGGAGGAGAGCGGTTACAAGAAGGACACCATGTGCAAAACTGTAAACCAGGGAGGGAAGAGGGGGCTGTAGGCGACCTGTCTCCACTCAGGGCTCTCCCAACCTCGCTCCCTGCACGGTGGTGGAAGCAGGGAAGGCCTGAGGACGGGCTCCTGCACGGCTCCTCCTCCGCAGCACGCCTGTGGCAACGCTCACCTTCACAGTAAGAGGGCGAAGTTGGGTGAGTAACTCCAGCCCTGGAAACCTCTTTGCACAGCGGGCTCTGCTGGGCAGGCACTGCCAGGTCGGCTCTCAGGAGGAGTCACGGTCCATGCTGCAGCCCAGCGCCTCGATGTCGTTGCTGATGTGTGAGATCATGCGGTCCCACTCGTCCTCCTCCGAGGGCACGGACTGGTCGTCCGAGCTGCCGGCCGCGCCGTTGCCGTTGGTGGTGGAGTTGGAGGTGGTGCTCAGCGTCCGCCTGTACCTCCCAAAGCTGTCTGTGATGATGCCGCGGCCGTCCTTGACCCCGATGGTTTCCAGGAAGTTCTCAAAGTGTTGGCTGTCCTTCTCGGGAATGAAGGGCCGCAGGCCTTTCCCGGGGAAGAAAACACAAGGAGGAAAAGATGAGCTGCGGCACACGGCGCAGGTAGGGTTTGCTGGAGGAGCTTGTTTTGGGGTTCAGGCTCGTTTTGGGGCCGCTGGTGTTCCCACCTTGCAGCTGCGTGTCATGATGGCAGCCCTAAGGAAGGCAGAGGTGTATGGGCCAAGGACAGTTCCTGAAGGGGCTGAAGTGGGATTTCCGAGCTCAAAAGGATTGTCTGTGACTTCACTGCTGAGCCATATTGCTGGGCTTTGCTCATCTCATTAGTGTAACAGCATCAGCACGCGATTAAGTCCCCCGACAGAGTGCACATGGAGAGCTTGGGGGCCATCTGTCCCCATCTCTGCACCCTGCTGTGGGCCAGTGTCACACACAGGGCACTGTCACCAGCACGTGGACCAACCCATGGAGTTACAGAGAGAGTGGCTGCACTACAGCAGCCAACACAGCTCTGGCCCAGGCAGCTTCTGGGTGGTGCTGACTGTCAACCCCTCCCTCCCAATGCCACCTTTAGGGCCACAGCAATCCCTCCAGACCAAGGAAACTGTGGGGGCTGTGGGGGAGAGTTAGAGCTCTATGATCATCAAGGTCCCTTCCAACCCAAGCTGTTCTAAGGAATCTTGCGGGAAAGCCAAGTTTTCAGCAGTGTGGTCAATATGAAATCAGCCTCCCAGCACAGTGATGGTGACATGAAAAGCAAGCAGGGTGCGTGCACACGGATGAAAGAAAATGCTTTTGTGCTGGTGCAGGCGCCTGACTGCGCTTCTGTGTGCCCAGCACAAAGGGAGCAGAGCCACGCTGCCCCCTCCCTGTGCTGTTGAGTCACTCTGACTGCTTTCAGCAGCTCTCCATCCAAATAAGAGCCCCCCAAAAAAGGCACTGTGTGCAGCAGCATCAGCTGTCTGCGTGTGAGTGCTGGGGAAGGGCTCTGTGCTCAGCCCTGAGGTTCCTTCTCTCTCTGCTATTAATGCTGTTTCAGATTATTAGAGCCAAAATCAAAGCAGGGAGCTTGAGTCAAGGGACTTTGAGAGCCTCTGAGGCAGCTGGCCTCCTTTTAGTGAGGGGAAAGGAGTCCTGCTTGCCTCACAGTGTCAGTGTGTGTCTGCTGGCGCTGTGCTTGGTGTACACCATCCCTCCAGGACTATAAGGTCATGCTGTCAGAGTGCAGGTCCTTGAGGCACCCTCATCAATTCAACAAGATGAACACTCAAAACTGTACTGTGTTGTACACCACACTGCTTGGCCAGGACCCAGTACCTGCTGCTCCAGGGACACTGAGTGCCACCGTTATGCCACCGAGCCAAGGTGCTCCAGGCACCAACGAGCTCATCTGGAACCCAGAAGACAACAAGCAAAGCCAGGTACAAAGGGAAGACACTCACCCAAGAGCAGGAACTTCCTACTGTCCCCATAGAGCTGCTTCAGGTTGATGCAGAATTCGTGTATCGAAGCTCCGTTGCGATATTCGTGCAGGAGCATTGCAAACTGCTGGATCTCTTGGGAGGAGAGCTTCGTTCGTAGCTGAGGACATAAGCACACCACAAATGGTGCTGATTGGTTTGGAGCACTCTCTCAGCTCTGATGAGATGGGAGGGAGAAGAGATCGTGGGAAGCTTGGGAATGGGGTTTGCTTCTATTTTGACAAGAGCCACTGAGCTGCAGTGATGAAGCCAGCAGGATGGGCTGGTGCAAACTGCTCTGAGCTGCCAGCTGTCCAGCTTTTTAACTGGGAAAAGCTGAGAGCACGCTGAAGAAGTGCAGCTCATAAAGTGATGGACGGCTGTGTGTGTCCCACCACAGTGAGAGTGGACAGCAGGGTGTAGATGCTTCAGCATTAGCATGATGACAGCCTGCTCTGACCTCCAGGCAGGAGTTTCCTGAAAGGGTGATGTGTTCCTACACCGGCATGGACTCACGTTTTGCACAACAAAATCACATCACCTGCAGGGCCCAGACAATGCTGGAGCCAACAGGGAGGAGCTCAGACGATGCCAAGGGCAGAAATGTGTTCCCACGAGCACCAATAGGGAAGAAAACCTTCCCACCCTTTCCCATGGGCAGATGCTGCCTCGAGGGCACTCTACCGTCATCATGTAGTCCTGGAGCAGCTCCGTGGCTGTGGTGCTCAGCTCGCTCTCGCTGATGGTTTTGATGTGTGGAGACTGTTGTGTCAAGAAGGAAGAGGGGGAGTTGTCACCTGCATCCAAGGTTTCTGGAAAGGAACTGAAACACAAAGGGCTTGTGAGTTGACCAGAGCAACTTGGGCACCTCCTGCTGAGCACAGCATGGGAGAGCCTGGGGGGAGTGGTCCTGCACAGCACAGAGGGGCTTGACCATATTAGTTTTGTTGTTTGCTGAATGCAAAGCCCTACAGGGGAAGAAATCCCCTCCAACTGCTTTCTCATTTCAGACCAACGGGAAAAGAGGTCCCCAGACACCTCATGCTGGTGTTAAATTTGAAATTCTCAAATCTGCAACTGGTTTTCAGCCCATAAACTCTGCTGCCATTTTCAGTAGTCACTGATTCAGGAGGAAGAAACATGACAAAGCAGCTCTGTGAAAGTCACAGCCCTGCTCTGCACACGTGACCTTCCCCAGAAAGACAGAACAGAATGCAGCCGAGGATGCTGAGGAGGCAGGACCACAGTCCATCATGCAGACAGCAAAAATGCTATAAAATGTTCTAGTCAGGCTGATCAGAAGCTTTCCAACATGCAGACTGCAGCACTTCCTGCTTTTGGGCTTAAACCTGGCAGACAGCAGGGCTGCATAAATGAGGCAGTGCCCCCGGGGCCGAGCTATCACGTTGATATCACGTTTCACTTTCCACTTACACAGTGCTTGCTTCTGTTTCGTATGATTCTTTAACATCCACTTTTGTAGAAGAGTCATCTGCAAGGGAGACATTTGTGATGTGGTGGTGCTAGTGAGGCAGAAGCTCAGTGCTTTTCCCAGCCCCTGCCCTACACACTGATTTGTGATGGGGGGGTACAGACGGCGCTGGAGGGGAACGGTGCTGTGCCAGGCTGGTTACAGGCAGACCCAGAAGAGATGCAGTGGGACGAGGCACAGCTTTATTAACTACCTCCACCCAACATGAATAGAGATGCAAAGGATATAAGGGAAAAGGATACACCATCAGCCAGAGGGCTGATGTCCTCTGGTTTCATATAGCTTGGAGACATCTCCAGGCAGGAGACAGCCCTTGTGCCCCTCTATCCCCTAAACAATTAAAGCAAGGGACTGATTCTCAATACAGAGGTGACCCTGGAGGAGGGGAAGCACCAGGTTGGCTGCTTGAAGAGAGGCAACAGACACTGGTGAGGATGGGAATGATTTGCAGAGGGGGTAGAAACTGTCAAGCAGAGAGGGAAGGGACTTACCACTGTGCAGGGACATGTGCCGCGTCGGCGTGGACGCACCATCGAATATTGCTCTATCTAAGAAGTCTATTGTGGACTCAGTGTAAACAATCTGGAAGACTTGGCTGAGAAGTGAGCACAGCTCCTCCGCAGTCACCTGAGGAGGGAGCAAAGATGTGGTGGTGAGATAAGTGGCCTTTCTCTTAGCTCCTACAACGTCTCAGGAGGTTTGCCTTGGTGCTAGACGTATACAACTTCTCATCACCCTTCCACAATGCCAGGCAAGCACTCCAGCTCTTTTCCACCAAGCATTTTGAAGCAGTAGGTGATCAGAAGCTCCATCCCCTGAACAATCAGCTCACAGCTATTAGATAATACCCACATCTCATGTTGATGCTCTGTCCTATTCTCGTGCTGCCTGGGACTGTGTCTACATGACCTACATCCCAAATAGGTGCAGTCACCCCAGGGAACAGTACAGAAAATGCAGCTGAAAAGGAGTGCAAAACCCCACCCTCAAAGCAAAGGGTTTCTGCTGGAGAAGTACAGAGGCCAAGAACAAAATCTCTGGGTTTGGATGCTGGATAAAACAAATTTCCAGGTCAGCACCATGAAAATGCCCCAGCTAGCAAATCCAATTGTGGGATAGATTCAGTTGTCTTCATAGATTTCCTGCTGCCAGAGAAAGCTCTGGGCAGCACGCACCACAAACAAAAGAAAAACATCTCCTGATAGCATCTATGTCTGCAATCCCATTCCCAGTGCAATTTCAGAGCGACTCTGGAGACAACTACAGCACAGAACAGTGAGTAGTTTGGGCCTTACTTTATTCTCTGTAGCCAGCACCACCAAGCAGCAAGCTTCCACAGGTACCACACCGCTCTCTGACAGCGAGCCCGAGGTGAGGGCTTTGGAGCTCTCAGCACTGAGACTCTGGCTTGGGGAGATCCCAGGGTCCTGAGCTGAGAAACAGAGAATTCATCACAGAAAGGCCAAGGCAGTAAGCAAACAGTCCTTGCAAGCTAAGTTGTCTTCTGAGCAGCTCATGGCCAACGTGCACGGAGCTGCTTTTGCACCTGCCCAGCTGAGAAGTGGTCCCATCAGGCTGACATGGTGATGTGGTATTACTCCTCTGTGGGCTTGGGCTGTGCACAGAGGTTTCAACGTGGTGAAAGCACAAATTACAGCAAAGCTTTAGGGAGGTTCTGCACACCAGCCTGTTCTCTAACCCTGAAGGGACACCAAAGCCCACAGAACAGGAGAGTATGGGATCCCACAGCCAGCAGAAAACACCCCAGAGGAGAAAGCCTGTAGGAGCTCTGTCTGAGAGATAGAGATGCATGTGTTCAAAGCATTTGAATGAAGAACCTTTAATTTAGAGCAGGTTCCTGACAACTCCATAAATCGCTGGCTTCATTCTCGTGGCTCAGACAGCCTCAGGAATCCATCAGTGAAATTACAGCCTTGTAAGTCAGTTATTCATTCCTTCTCTAGACTGCCCTGCACTGTCACAGGGTTTGTAATCCAGTAAGTCTCTGTCATTACATCTTTTAAGTAGCTCAGCCTTCCCCAAACACTTCAACCCCAAACCACGCAGGTTTAACAAAGACAGAGCTGCTGGGGACAAATTCCCATTAGGATAATGTTCTGCACCAGAGTGGTGGGCAGGGAACAGGATCCCCAGGGCACTGGTCGCAGCCCTAAGTTGCTGGAGCTCAAGGAGCACTTGGATGCCACTCTCAGACACGGGGTTTGGTTTTTAGGTGGCAGTGTGCTGAGCCAAGAGTTGGCTTCAGTGATCCTTGTGGGTCCCTTTCAACTCCGGACATTCAGTGATTCCATGATTACAAGACCCACAGCAAGTACTGCTCTCCTGCCCTTCTGGTTCCCAGAACTACTTCCCAGACTCACGGTCAATGAGAGCAGGGCTTCTTTTCTCATTCCCACAACCCTACAACCAACATCTGGTTGCCCGTGTCAGCCCCAGTCTACCTGTTTTCAGCACAACCAAATGAGCAGAGTCATCTCGAATGTACGACACAGAAGCGATGTCGTGGATGGGGACCCTGAGGATGAGATCTTCTCCATCCCTCCACACCAGCTTGATGTTGTAAGCAGACAGACTGATCACGGCATCGTGCTCTTGGGTCAGCTGCCCTGGAAGCTGATGTGCTCTCTGCAACAAAAGCATTTCCATTAAAAAAAAACTGGATTGTTTTCCTTTTGGTGACTGTCCTACAACTGGATGGAGGTCCTCCAACCTTCCCCTCATCTATCTACAGGACTTGTTTGCTGGGCCTTCCCACTAGAGGTAAAATCCCACAGCCTTCTACCAACCCTTGAAGACAAAGAAGTGGCTGCAAAGTCAGCTCAGACCAGCAAGGTCCATAATCCCAGGTGAAGCTGGCCCCACACAAAGCTATTCCAGATCCTAAAACCTTCCTAAAACCTGGAGGAGGGAGATACCCCTTCTTTCCCCCAGTTACCCCACAATTCTGTCTGAATCCCACACTTCCTTTCCCAGCTCCAGTGGTCTGTGGTTGCAAATTTTTGTGCAATGCCTCCCACACTTGTAACACAGGGAAAGAGGACCCCAGTCAGACTGGGACGCACCCCCTGGGAAGCCCCACAGGCCAGATAATCACACTGTGTGCATGAGTTTGAGCTGATAATGACAGGAATTAGAGCAGCTCATTAGCAGCCTTCTGCAAAGCTGAGCACTCACCTTTGCATTATCTATCAGATGCAGAATTTCCGTGCGGCTGGAAGGATTCAGGTACCCTGGGACAGATGTGAGTTGGCCTAAATACTGGAAAAGAAAAAAACAAATGTCATCGTATCTCATACACACACACCAAACAAGCCTCCAGCACCCTAGGAAGGAAGACACCACCAGGTGAGTGCAAAGGACACTGCCACACCCCTGGTGTACAGCCCCTAGATAAGCTGCTACATAGCACCCACAAAACATGAAAGATCCCTTGTGCTTTTAAGTAATCTTCATGTTATGTACCTACAGGGACCCACTCCTTCCTGTAGCTGCAGGGAGCTCACACACAGATGAGCTCTCTATTCTTTCAGCCCCTGCACTTTGCAGCAAGTGTTCATTTCCTTCGAGTCTGACCCCCGAGATCAGAGGGAGCATTTTTTCTGTGGGCTGCAACACCAAATATTTCACAGGAGCTAAAAAATAGATGCCGTCAGCCCGAGGCCAGGAAGGAAAAAAGGCCACTTCAGCAGTGAGAAAGCCACCCCAAGACCCTCTGGAATTGCAGAGGAAGGCAACGTGGCAGTGTGCTGAGGTCCTGCACCTCCCAAAAGGCAGAAGCTGCAGCATCACAAGAGAAAAAAGAAAGTGAAAGAGCCATGCCTGCGCTGGGGGACATACAGGCAACCTCAGGGTCTGCCAGAGGGGAACCCCAGCACCAGGGAGGTAGAGAGTACCTTTACTTCCTTCTCGATGTAGTCGTTCAGCAGGATGTCTGGCTCGACACGGTCGGGCAGCGACACCACGACGGTATGGAGGGGTCGTCTCTCTGTAACCTTCTCCTGGGCCTTTTTATCTCGTCCTTTTTCACCCTTCAGGAAGACTCGCTTGAAAGGGGACACAATTCCAGGCTGCAGGGAGAAACGGTGACAGCAGAGTGTTAGGGTGAAGGGTTCTTGCACCAAAGGACAGCAAATGAGCAGCTGGGCTGTGCTACGGGCTCCCAAACCCTTCTGACACTGCATGGCACTGATGCTGGGAAAGGGACAGCAGGCACAGCAGCTCTGCAGCTCCCAGAAACAGAATTACCAGTGCATTTCTGCTCACACTGCTGTATGAATCCAAACCAGCCTGGAGATGGACTGGGTCATGTTTTAGAGCTACAAATATGAATGTATTATCTTCTGGTGGCCAGCATCAGCACACAAGCAAACAACTCATCCGACAGCACTGGGATTCAGTGCTGCTTGCTTTCCATCCATCTCCATATCAAGTGTTCCTTGGGAAACGCTTATGAGATCTTTGTGCAAAGAGGTATCATAAATGAGAGGCTGGAGCAGGCTCAGATCCAGGGCAAGAGCAAAGTCAGAGGTGCTGGTAGACTTTGTAAGCAATGTCTGGGTCTCAGGAGCTCACTCTGTCCTCACCTGAGCCCCTCCAGATCCTGCAAGATCCTCCAGATTCAGCCTGAACACGTTGGAGGGGCAGGAGAACACCCAGGAGCATGAGGACAGACCCCCAGACACCAGCCTCTATGGTCCCAAACCATTCAGAGGTCTTTTTGGAAGAGCTGGAAAAGATTCGCAGCCAAGAGCTGGCATCTCAGAGCTGCTGCTCAGCCAGCATGTTGCATGGCTTCCCATAGAGGGAGCATTGCCACCATCCTTCGCAGTGCATAGGAATGCTCTGTGCAGGGAAATCCTATAAACCTGGGAGGCAGCGGGGCCAGGAGATGGAAGAGATGCTTTAAAGGCAAGTTTATCCAACATAAAGAGAGCTTAAACTGCTCAGAAACAGCAAACTTTGTGCAACCTGAGACAGCAATAGCCCTCTGTGACAGCTGAAAGAGCAAAGCACCACGAAGAACTGCTGCAGAGCCTTTGTCAAAAACCATAGCATGGTCTCACTGAGCTACTTTTCTAAGTTTAGACAAGCACCAGAGCTCTACAGGAGCAAGTGGGATCAAAGTGAGACCTAAATAACTTAAAGCAATTCTGCTAGGAGCAGAGGAAAGCTCCTGGTTGAGGAGGGTATTTACCAGGCTGCACCAGGCACTGCAAGGACTTCAGGGACAGCCCAGCCCTACAACACTTCCCTTTGAGCAGGGCGTGCCAGGGAGACAAAAATAGAGGAGTTAGTAGGGCAAACAGGACTGCAGACAGCATGATGGTACTGTGCCTCGTCTGGTGCTGCAGCTGTGCCTGCAGATAACACAGCATCACAGCTACATCAGGCTCTGAGCAAGGAAAGCCATCCTCCCATGCTACAAAAGTGGGGAGAAGAAATCCCAAAGCAAGAAGCTCCCACGCAAAGGGGAGAGATGGGGATTGGCTACTGGAGCCCAATGGGCAGCAATGGGTTTCCTCAGCCCTCTTGCTGGGGTAAGAGCATGGAAAGAAACTCCAGACCACACAAGAAGAGCTCAATACGGGGGCATCCAACCCTGAGCTCAGCCGCCATCCTGTAAGGACCTCATCACCACAAGAACACTTAGAAACCAAAGGCAGAGCGACGTCGAAACCTGCCTCCAGCACTGGGACTGTACCACCCGACACACTGAGCACACGGAACCAATCCAAAATATCACAGCACATCAGAAGGAGTTCCCACCACCCAGCCTGCTCAGGGAAGCTGCCAAGCCCTACAGGAACTCCAGCACCTCCACAAAGCAGGACACAGCCTGGATGTTGCTGTCCAAGCTTGGAGGTGTGATGGAATGTGGCACAACGCAGCGTCTCGGAGCCACTGACCCAGCACCTACCTCACTCTCCATGGAGGGCCCGGCTCCGGAGGGGCTGCTGGTTCCCAAAAGCTTGTCCTTACTGGGATGGGATGCCCCAGTGGTCCTAGGGACCCCAAGCCCCGTGCTCTGTGCCGAAGCACCAGCAGATCTATGCGTGCTCATTTCGCCTGGCAGTTCGTGTCCCGGAAGTGTGATAACCACAGCTTCCTCCTGTCACACGCTGCAACAGCCAAAACATGCTGTCGTGGGTGAAAGCAAGCTTTAAAAAAGGGGGAAAAAAAGGAGAAGTGGTGAAGGGGAGACATCTGCATATTTGTGGGGGGCTCAGCTGGTGTGCAGGGTAGAACTGTGCTGCTTATGGGGTCGATGCTGACTGTCCCACCACCACACTCCCACACCTGTGGAAGGAAAGAGGTTTTGTGTGTCAGGGGGGTGATGCTCTCAAACTTTGCCTATTTTGATACAGCTTCGTGCTCTGAGCTCTGTCTCCATCTCTGAGCCCAAGAGCTGTGCTGCTTTTTCAGGCTATGCGTTTCCAGCCCTCACATTTGCAGTAAAAGAAGACTGCTGGCTCCTTGAAAATGAGGTTACGAGCTGCTCCCAGAGAGCACGTTAGGACAGAGAGGAGTGTGGGGTGAGCCTGGTCATGAGCAGAGCTCAGAGGACTAATGAAAACAAGTCACTAATTTAGCAGAGAGAGCATCAATTAAGGAGCCAACCTGGGTGATCTCCCCAGGGAGAGCAGAGGTAGGAAGGTTGGGTGGGGATGCATTCCTCAGCTCTCCTTAAAATCAATGCCATCAAAGTCAGCTTGCTTTCTTCCCTGTTCCACCCCAAATTGCAATCCCAGGGGCACAGCTGAGCTCTGTTTACTCAATGTATGGCCACATACACTTGGCCAACTGGAAAACAGTGAGGAATGGGGGATACCAGCACTTTGCAGAGTAACCCCGAGTCCCATGGGATCTCGTAGGGACCAGGGATGCTCCCAGACCCTCCTCAGGTTCTGTGGTCCTGGTGGAAGAGTTTGCCTTGGTTCTTGCGAGACGCAACCAGAATAATACATTTGGGATAAAAGAACTCATGGGTTCAGGGTGTCCCATGCTTTATTGGGTTCCCCATTGGCACGTTTATGCTGGTGGGACTCAGAAGTCTATCAGAGAGTTAGGGTCAGGCATGCAAACTTAGGAAGTGCTCACTGGTGGGCACTGAACAACTCAGAGCTTCTCAGCAAGCACAGCTGTGCCCCCTTGGAGTTATCATTCCTGATGCTGCACACAGAAACGTGGCATGGCTGAGGCTGGAGGCCCCTCTGGTCCTGCCCTGCCCCAGCAGGGTCACCCAGTGCAGGGTGTCCAGCCCCACAACCAGGTGGGACTGAAGACCTCCAAGGGGGAGACCTCACAGCCTTTGGGTCCCTGTGCAGTGCTCTGGCACTTGCACAGCACAGGGATGCTTCCTGATGGGCAGGGGGAGCTCCAGTTTGTGCCCAGTGCTGGAGAAAAGGAGGCTCAGGGTATCCCACCCACAGCCATAAGCACCTGCAGGGAATCAAGGACAGAGCCAGGCTCTGCTCAGTGGTGCCCAGGGCACTGGGCTGGGGATGAAGGTCGTTGTAACAGAGTGCTTGATGGCCACCAGTACAGAGATTGGGGCTGCTTTCACCCAGGGCCCAGCTTGGCTCTTTGTTTCCATCCAGAACTCACCGAGGCTCTGAGTAGTCCCTTTAAATATGTTCAGCTTTTTGAGCTGAACACAAAGGAGAAAAAGCATCCCTCCTATTAAGAGCAGAAACAGCTTCTTAATCCACTTGAGTGGATTATCTCTAGTGCAGACTGGTACAGCTAATTCTCCCACAGCACATCTGCACTGGGATTAAGGGAGCTGACAGCACACCAGGCTGGACAGCAGTCCTGAGCAGCTCAGAAACCAGTCCCAAACACAGCAATGGGGTCAGGGAACACTCTGGTCAGGCCAAAAAATGTGATAAGGCAACAGCAGGGCACAGAAACCAAACCAAACCCAAAGGAGCTCTTGGTCACTCGATGCTTGGAAAGGAACAAAGAGCTACAGCAGTGAGGATGGGAGTGACACAAAGGCACTGGAGGAGAATGTAATAATAACAGAAAAACAATAACAGCAGCATATTTACAGGAGACTACTGGTAACTCAGGAACCTCAGAATCCTGCAAGCGCCAAAAGAAGGGGTTAATATGTATGTGAAGCCCTCTACTTGCTGCACAGAGGAGCACAGCAATGAGAGTGGCACCAGGACATGGGGTTGGGGGATCACCCCCTGCAGAAGCTGGGGAAAAGCAGCTTCATTTGCAGTAAAAGCAGTAAAGCTTTATTTCCAAATTGCTTCCTATTCCTTGGCCTGTTGACAGAAGGAAGCCCTAACGGCCTTGTTTTGTTCTGCAAGCCTGAGGTGCAGCCATCTCCAGGTGGGGAATCCCTCAGAGCCTTTCTGCAGCTGAGAACATCAGATGCCAAACCTTGGCTTCCCCATAGGAAGACCGAGCTGAAGAGGAAAAATGCAGGAATAATGGAGGCAGTGACGCTGGGCTTTGCATCTCTGCTTCATGCAGTTTCTCCAACACAAGGAAGAGATCTTGCTGCTGGCTGACATGGCTGTTTCCCAGCTCCATTAGTCACCCAGTCCCTCCTGATCACCATAAATCCCACCTGAAGTCCCTGGAGGGGATCTCATCACCTTGCTCAGCCATTTCTGCTGGGCTCCAGGCAACCTGCTGTCATCTCCTTGGGCTAGGATAGAGACAGGACCAGCTGCAGCACCACCAGCACACCAAGTGGTATTAGAATTAGGGAAAAAAAATATTAAGATTCTTAGCTCAGACAGAAACACCATATTCAGTTTCAAAGCTGCTACTTCAAACAAGAGCACGGTTATATTTAAGTAATGCAGAAACATGGCTCCCTTGAACACAGAGAGCTAGTGCCCAAGTCAACCTTAAGAAAAAATAAACAAAGAAAGAGCTTGAGACCAACACATCAGTCACACAAAAACCACGGACAGAACAAGGCACCGTGCTGTGTTTTCATGTTTGGGACTGCCTTGCCAGCCAGGTCTCCAGCCCCACAGACAGGACTTTCCTTTAAGGCAGGAGGAAAGGAATTTTCCCTGGCTATTTTTAGCACAGCCTTGCTCCTCTTCCCAAAGAGATTCCTCCAGGCCTCCTCCTCCTCCCACTGCTTTCACCTCCCAGAGTGAATCTGATCTGACACATCCTTGCTGTTGGGTCACTGCAGGAGCACACAAGCTTCCCTCAGTGCAGCTCTGACCCTCTAAGCAAGCAGCCTTGTGCCCAACGTCCTGAAGGCACCAACACAGCCTCTGAGTCAACTTGCTTCTTGCCTGAAAAGCAGCAGTGCTTCCTAAGCCAGACTTCAGCTCAGGCTGTCCCGTAGTGCAGCAGGAGCAGCTCATAGCTCTGATCTTGTGAAATATCAGCTCCTGGGCTTGGATTCAACCGTAGCTGCTTCCTTCCCCATTTCACAAATCCAGATGGGACTGGGCAGAACATAAGCTGTGTGGACAAGGGATGAACAGCCCATACTTTCACATTCAGTGGATCCAAAACACAATGAAGCTGGGAGGATCAGGGTGGGAAACAGCCTTCCCCATCACGTCTCTATGTGGTGCAAACCTTTCATCTATACCCTTCAGCAACATACATGGGGGGGAAAAGAAACACCACGAGACAGGTTTGCATGCAGCCACTCAGGAATGGGCACTCAGAGGACAATTTTAGAGCTACTGCATTGTGGTTCCACAGATTCCATGGGGTTCTGCCAATACTCAGAGATCAAAAGGGTTCCTGCAAAACCACTGAAGGTCATGAGACCAGGAAAAGCAGACTTCTAAGAACTAGGAAGTGCTGAAGCTGCCTGGCAACAGGCAAGCCCACTAATTTCCTCAAAGAATTGTATTTTCTATTACTGGGCTTTCTACTTCAGCAGCTTGGATGGATCCAGAGCAGATCCTGGGCACATTACATCCTTGTCCCATCCCCCAAGGATGGGTCACACACAGGTGAGAAGCAAGAGGAACAGGAGGATGGCTCACCTCCCCAGGTTTTATTAGCTGGGCATTAACACAGGGCTTGGTTTCAGCAACAGGTAACCTCAGTTCCTGCATCACATCACCTCCTATTCCATATTAGCACCAGCTGCTTACAAGATAAATAGTAATTCATACCAAAAGATGAACTTTCAGATCCTTCCCCAGATTCCCCAGTGGCTCAAGGTGCAGGCTGCTAGCCTGGGGGCTGAGGGACCTCCTGTGCTTGTCATGTTGTGGGTCTCCTGGATGGGCTGGTACCACCAGACACATGCCAAACATCACAGGCACCACGTCAGCCATATCCTCAACCCCTACTCAGCCCCATCTGGCTACAGCTGACCCTAAGACCCTCCCACTATGTACTATGGGAAGAAAAATGCTCTTCCTAAGAACCACAGAGCTCTTTAGGTTGAAAAAGGATTTCAGAAGTCAGCAAATCTAACCATGGCTAGGCACTGCCAAGCCTACCACCAAACCACATCCCTAAGCATCACATACACACAACTTTCAAATACCTCCAGGGACAAAGATGCTACCACTTCTCTGGACAGCTTGTTCCAATGTTTCACAACCCTTGCAACGAAAAAATTCTTCCTGATGTCCAAACCAAACCTCCTCTGGTGGAATTTGAGGCCATTTCCTCTTGTTGTTTGGGAGAAGAAACTGACACCACCTCAGAGTTCACTGTAAGATCACTGAGAACGAGCCCTGGCTTCATACAGCACCACCCAAAACCCAAACTAATGTGTTTTAATTTATGACCTCTTCCAACTGCAGCCAGCCTAACTCAACACAGAACAGAAAGCATTTAGGAACACTAAGAACCTCAAGTCCAAAGAGGAAAGTGTTGGGAAGGAAAGGATGCATCCACAAGAACATTCTGGATGTCAGCTTTCAGAGAATTGTTCCTGACCTCTGCATGCAGAGCAAGGAAAGGTGAAACACCCAGACCTGCAACAGTGCAGCTCTTAATGGGGAACCTCTGAACCTCACGTTGCCCTGAGCACCCTGAGCTAACAGTAGATGTTCCTGTTCACTGCAGGGATGTTGGATGATATGCCCTTTAAAGGTCCCTTCCAACTCTAATGATCCCATGTACTGCTGCAGATGTGTGCTGGCTGAGGGCTATCTGGAGTACCAGGTGAGAAACCTTCTGACAGCAAGAAATAAGCTCTGGTTTGTTTCAGCATGTCCTCTGGGGCTCCAGCATTCTGGGATAGTCACCAAACCTCACACATTAAGAATGTATGTTTGCAGCTTTGAGCCTTTCTTTTCCCCTGTGTGCACAGACTGCACTGCTGGAGGCACTAAAGACCACCACCTCCTCTCCCTTAAAGCAAACACCAGCAATGCCAGCTCCTCCATGAGTCCTAAGAGAGAAGGAGCACTCTGCAATGGGACATCCATTGCCTGGCTGTCCACACAGGCACAGAGCAATAGCAGGGGCTGCCATGCATCCAGCTGCAGATCTGAGCTTCTCATGGGAATCCTGAGGCTCCTGATGCACAGCACAGTTAAAGGCCAGGAATTAATGCTTCCACTCTTCCAGCAGCCATCCACAGGTCATTATTTTGGACAGTTTGTTTGAAGAAAAAGCTCTCCAGGTCACTAGTCAGGATAGCTGTGCCCCACGAAAGACTTGGGGGAATACGTTTCACAATTTGATTTTGCTTCACAACTTAGGAAGTCATTGCTGAGCTATTTAAGGACACCCATAAATCACCTCCTTCCAAAAGCCATCCCCCTCCTGCACACACAGACCTCAGCCAGCTGTTTTCCATAAGCTGAGCCATCAGGGAAACCAGCCACTACTGTCACTGAACACTAGTTCTGTGCAGGTCCTGAAAGGAAGATCTCCCATGGTGACATCCTGGGAGCAGAGGGTAGACCTGCTCCAGCTTCGAGGGCATCTTCAGCTTTATTTAAAACCTCCCAGAAGCTGCTTGCAGGACATTCAAACCCACACAGCCAGGCTTGTCTGTGTTAGATCTCTCAGACAGGCTGCATCCCTCTCTCAGAAGTAAGTATCAGAAGCCCTCACCTGCAGACAAACACCACAACTACTCCACATTCATGTCATGACACTCTGGGGCTCCAACATCTTGCAAAAGGGCTTGGGAAATCCATATTTCATGGTCCAAGTCCTTCCTCACCCTGCTAATAAGTGTCAGATCCTTCTGCTGTGCTGAACACCCAGGGAGGCACAGCCTGCCAATCTTCAAGGTGCTTATGAGATTAACCACTTCTTGCACTCTCCTCAAAGCAGCATCAATTTTTAGGTGATATGAAGTGAGCCATCATGCTGTCCTGGTATCATGGGCACCACCCAGATCGTCATCCTGGGTGCATGAGGCTACCTGTACACAAAGAAACAGAGGCAGCAAATCCTTTTTTCTGCACGAGGTGATCTGTGCCCTACACGGGTACTCTGCTGATGTTAGCATACTGCTGCAGAGCCAACAAAGCCTCAGCTGTGGATTCCTGCAAAAAAAGGTTGTGGAGTCCTGAGTGTTCCCACCCAAGAGCAACATGAGTAATCAGAGCTGGAAAACACTCCCAAGGAGAGGTCACAGGAAGCATGCCTTAAAAAACAAAGCATGAGACCTGCCCTAACAGCAGGGCCCCTGCATCCCTGAAAGGAACACCTGGAAGAAAGGGCTCAGTGCCAACTGTGGGTGTGAACAGGGTGGATTTAATCACCCACCTCCTGCCCCTGAGCTCTGTTGCTTCTCTGCTCCCTGAGGAAGGTAGGGGGGGACATCAGCTTCACTGAAACACAGCATGTTGATTGATGGGGATGATGGCTGCATCCCACCACTGCAGCTCCTCATGGGAGCTCAGCCATGCTCCAGGGGTTTTCCTCATTTCCTGTCTCTTGTTCAAGCTGCTCTTCCAAGAGGGTTCAGAGCATATGACATTCGGGAGAAATTAAAGCAGGAAAGGTGGCTATTTCCTCTTCTCACAGAAGTATTTCACTGACCCAGTAGGGAGAGACAAAACAAAGGCACGGAAGTCCTGAAGTTTGCTTTGCCTCCTGCTTGCCCTTCATAGCATGAAATGAGCATTTGTGTGCACTAAGTCAACTTACACCTGAGTAGACCTCTTCTGAAGGTCCAGGCTTCCTAGCTGCTACTTGTATCCTCAGCCAGCTGAGCTCTCAGGCAATCCTCATCTAGATTTGCCACCCAACAAGCACAGAGAAGTGTTGCTGGCTCAAGCATCTGGGGCTGATGTCACCCACCGTCCACTGGAGCTCCTTGCTGCCAGCATAACCACATGCTGAGCCAAGTTAGGAAGCAGAGTGAGCACACTAGGAGGTCTCAGTGCTTAAGGACACATGGACAAGCTCAGAAGGGACCCAGGATTGCTAAGCTCTCTTTAGGAAGTACAGCAATACTGTTTGGGGGCAGGCTTTGGAATCCCAGGCAAAATGAAGCACATGTCCAAGCTGGACGAGGCCAAAGCCTAAAGGCTGCTTCAGCCACAGCTTCACCTGATTTCTGACATCTGCTACAAGTCAACCAGGAATATTTATTTACTCCAAGTTCTGCCTAAGGGTGGAGAAAACAGCAATTTAAGAACCCTTTTACCACTGATATTCCTGCCCAGAGGAATTCAATTGCAGAGGGGAAATAAGATCTCTCATTACACCCAGCTCACAAATGGGTCAGCTGGGCTTTAACCTTCATGCTCTGCATACTCTGGCTTCTACCATTATCTTGGCAGTTTCCCTGGCTTCCATAAATCCCATTTCTTCCTTGTGCTTAATGCCAAAGCTCACTTCTGTCAGTTTCCACGAGCTCTCTGCACTGAACACAGGCAGACCCACCTGCTGAGATGGCTGCCTTGAGCTCAGGGCACCAAGGAAATCACACACATTCTCTTCCCTCCCTTCACAGAGAGAGAGAAGAAAAGGTGGAGATAGCCAAGCCACTTGCATCCTCCATCAGTGTTCCTGGTAAACTGGTGAGGTCCCAAGGAATTGGAGGCTTGCCAATGAGACTCCCACCTACAAGAAGGGTCCTAAGGATGATCTGGGGAACTGCAGGTCTGTTGGCATGACCTTGGAGTCAGGAAAGGCTGCTGACATAATCCTCTGGACTAAGTTCCTCTGTGCTCAGTCCTGGTGGCACCACACCTCGAGTGTGGAGTTCAGTGTTAGTCCCCTCACTTACCAGGTGACATTGAGAACCTGGAGCACACCCACAAAAGGGCAACAAAGCTGGTGAGGGGTCTGCAGCACAAGACTCATGAGGTGTGGCTGAGGTTGCTTAGAGTGGAGAAGAGGAGGGTCAGGGAGACCTCAGTGCTCTCTACAACTGCCTGAGAGGAGGGGAGCAGCCTCTTCTCCCATGTAAGCAGCAACACAATGAGAGGGAACGGCCTCAAGTCACAGCAGAGGAGATTCAGGTTGGGTGTTAGGAAATGCCTCTGAGTGAGTGGTCAGGCACTGAAACGGGCTGCCCACAGAGGTAGAGCAGTCACCAACTCTGGAGATGTTCAAGAAATGTTTAGATGGTACTGAGAGACATGATTTAGTGGGAACTACAGGTGACAGGCAAAAGACCTCCAGTCTCATCCAGCCCTACCAACCTTGGTGATTCTAAGGAGAGCTGCTCCATGCTGTCCTCCCTCAGCGAGCACCCTGCATGAATGAGCTGCTTACCAAACAAAGCACAGCATCCAATCCTCCTTCCTTCTCTCAGTAGGGCAGGTAACAAGCTCTCTGCGCTGCCAGTACAGCTCAAGTGCTCCTCTCCCTCACTTTCTGGTCTTGATCCCCTTTCTGGCAGATACCATGTAGCAGCTACAAAGCTTCAGCAGACTTTTGGAGGAGTTTTGCCAAGCTTCCTGTCCCATGTCACTCAAAACCTAAAAGGACAGTTACAAACTAACATGGATGCACAGATCAGCTCCAAATGCTTTCTCCTGTTCACCTCTGCCAGGGACATCATATAGAAGATTGCTCCCACTCTGCTTTATACCCACGGATCTCAGCAGCACCTCAGTCAAAGCAAGCTCTTGAAATACTCATTTCTTAAGAAGAGCATCCCATCCCAACCATAACTTCAGTTACAGGGCACCTTCACACATCAGACAACCACCAGAGCTAACTGTTTGCCAGCTACCAGGAGAAGTCACCCAACAGCAGCAAACAGCAGCACTGGAACAGTTCTCAGCTGTGCAAGAAAGCAACAAGCAAACTTTTGCTTCTAGCAAAGGCCTGCTGAAACATGATTCTGGAGGGCTTGTGGCAGCTCTCCAGGCAGCCTGCCTTCCAAGGACCAAGCATTTCCTGCTGTATTTTTATCATGTGTGGGCTGAGCTGCAGGTTTCCCTCTGGCAGTGGGTAGGAAATGCATCCACTGGTGCAGACAGCAGTTTCTGCACACTGCAGCACTGGGTGCTGCATCTCCACAGCCCAAGCAGAGCTCTGGAGCCAGTGCTAAACTCTGGGGCCCTTCAGAGCATGTTGTAGTTGTGATTCCAGGGATCCCAAGCAAACCTGGGGGCTTCCTCATCATATCCCAGCAGATTCAGCAGCTGTTTGAGCCCACAATGGTCTCCTGTCTCACCAAGAATTTGTACCACCATGTACACACCATGTGGTGTCACCAGCACAGAATCAGAGGCTTCAGAGGGACAAAACATGGTAATCTGATTTATGGATGTTATACAAGCACACTGGATGAAAACTAGAGTGTTTGGTATTGCTCTATAAAAGAAAGAGCAACAATGTGAGAAATGCCTCATGTTTTTTTTTCCTGGGACTGGAAACCAGAACACAGTGCTTCCATAATGGAAAGTTTCATTGAGTATACACTGCATTTTCAGAAGCTGGCATTGTTGCCTCAGCTATTTGTGAGCTCTGTAGTTTCAGGAAGCTCCAGCTTTGTCTGCCAGCCTTTACCAGACAACAAAGCAGGAATCTACCAAATTATGTGGCCGCTATTTTGCGCAGAGCAAAACCCACAACAGTGAAAATTACTCCAACGCAGGAAACACAAGCCCAGAGCAAATGTGCATAGCATTAAGCACTGCTGCAGAGTGTGCCCCTCCCCACATCTCAGCAGCACCGGTGCCAAGTGATGCCCTCCTTGGGGCAGGGCCTGCTCCCCAAACATTTGCCATCCTGCTGCTCACACTAAGAGCAGTAGGATGCACCCTGCCAGAGCTGGGATATGATGTCTTGCTCCTGTTTCCACAGATCACCTCAACCCCATTACCTGCATGGGGCACCCCAAGGCTACCACCTGTCCTGACTGAGCTGGTCTGCCCTATAACCAACATTTAAGTGAACCTGCCTCCAGCCACAGCTGCTCCTCATATCTCAACCAGCACCAAGCTGCACAGCAAGAGGAATGGGAGAGTGTTTCAGCAGAGCCAGGGCTGGTCTGAATCTGAAAGATCACCTTAGTGCTGGTACAGAACCAAGGAGGCCAAACACAGGCCTGTTCTGCCCTTATCTCTGGAAGAAGGACATGGATGAGGCAGCATTTACTGAGCATGCCACACACACAGGTAGAAATGAGGACAAGGGCAGGGCAGCTCTGCCTGCAGCTGAGCAGTGAGGCACAACCTGCAGCAGTGCTAGAGAAGGGCAGAAGCAGCATGCTTGAATGCTGAGTGCTCCTTCCTGCCTATTTCCATCCAGGAAGACATCAGGTTTCTTCATATCACCACCCTGATGCCATCTTCGGGGGCTGTGAGAGCTGGGAAGATGCTAAGGGCAAGAGCTACCACAGACACATAGCTCAGACCAAGACTCTTAATGCAGCCAAGGAAGCAGCTGGGGCTGGAGGGGCACAAAAAATCCTTTGGTTCAGTGAAGCTGTGGATCTTGAGATTCTGGTAGCCTTATTTCAGGGATCTGCATTGCATCTGAGGTACCTGAGCAGTGTGAGTGAGAAAGTCACCTGCTGCACACAGTGAGCCAGCCTCACTCTCCCATCCCACCCCTCCTCAGCTTCTCACTCACTGTAGCTACCAATCCCTGCTTTCAACCCACATTTCCCCACTCCAAACCTCAAGCCAAGATGTGCCCACCTTCAGTCAGCCTCTGCTCCTTATATTAGCAAAGATCTTGATGTCTTCCACCAGAAGAGGCTCCCAGTCCATTCTAGCAAACAGGCTGAGGCCAAAAAGCAGCCGAGAACAGGATTGGCCTGTTCTCACCCCATGGTGAGCTGAGCAGAAAACTGAGGGGAGCAGCTGCAAAAAGAAAATCCAGTCCAGTGGGTATACCAACTTACCTGCCAAGGCTTGGCTCGTGAGACCAAGGCAGCTGGCAAGTGCAAAGCCTGCTTCCCAGCCCAGGGGCCACCCCTCTGGAGGGAGAAGGAGGCCAGATTTACTCACTATGGAGCTTCTGAATGCAGGCAGAGATTTCAAATGAGACTAAGGAAATGCTGACTTGCACTTGGAGTTTTCCCAAGCTCCAGCTGATGCAGACAGCACCAAGGTTTGCAACTGCAGCTGATAAAGTCCAGCAGCTCCTAAAGAGCCACACCACACAATGCATCCATAGCACAGCTGTGAAGCAGGGCACAAAGCAACCAAGTAGAGCCTGCATCAAGCAGCTGAAGCCTGAGCTCTCACAAAGCATCCCATCCCACCCAGCAAACTGCACAGTGCCCTTGGAAGAGCTGAGGATCAGATGGTGGCTGCCGCAGTGGTCTTGGAACGGGAAAAAGAGTAATTGGTGACAGAGCTAGCCTGCAGGAATGCTCTCCACATGGTTTGCTGCAGCTGGAAATGCAAACCCAGGGTAAACGACACAGAGCCCAAGTAGATGTGTGCTTCCACTAGCGTGAAAACATCCAATGGAGCTAAAAAAAATAATGATCTAGTATCACTGTAGCAGTCTGCATAATCTCACAGTGAAGTCATGGAACAGCCACCCCACAGCCACCAACTCCCAGACAGGAATGCTGCTGGGCAAGAGCAGTGCTTCCAGCACAAACACTGCATGCTCAGGATAGCAAGGGACCATCCAGCAGCTCCCTACCCAGCACAGCCCTGTCTCGTATCAGAAACTTTGGAGAAACAGAGCTCCCATTCCAGACCCCTTTATTTTTTATATTAGGGCTGGCAGCTCACACTCCAGCATCCACCTTTAACAAGAACCAGCCCCCTTGCTTTTGGCAGACATTTTCCAATGATCTTCATGAGAAGGAATTGCCAACCTCCTGAATACAAACCATTATTGAAAGGCATGAAGAATTCAGTGCCACGGATCAGCTCTCCAAGCAGACCTGGCAACTGACAAAGCAGCTCCACAAAGGAGATCAATTCACCCCAGAAAGAGAAGTGAGCAGACACCAGAGACCTAGGGTTTGTCAGAAAGATCCTGATGTCTGATACACAAGTATTTGTAGGATTCCCAGAGTTCCAGTTTCAGCCAAGATCTCATCTGTATAAGCCTGCTCCTCCCCAGAATGGGATTTTCTTCCTCGTCCTGACCAAAGCTGTCCTAACACTACTTGTTAGGAGGGCTAAAGAAACTCAGTTGCTGTGTTTCAACCCATAACCCCTCAGGCTGGGGGCCAGCCACCTGCATCCTGGGAAGATCCACACTGTATGTAAAGCATAGGGAGGAACTTTCCCTAATGCTCCCCAAGGCTGAAAACCACAAAGGCACAGTGGATGAACGCAGCCAAATTAGCTACCTTTGACAGCAATCCAAGCTCAAAAAAGCTGCAGGGATATATGCTTGAGGGCTGCTTAACTATTACAGGGATGAAAAAAATCAGTGCTGAGAGAACACCTTAAGCCCGTGCCCCAGCTTCAGAAGTGCCACTGCGCTGAAATGAAGCCACTGCTGCTTGAATTGTCATCAGCCCTGCCCTCATCTGAGGACCAAATCTGCAGTGTGCCAGACCTCTGCAGACATCTGCTAACCAGGGACATACTTTGGCACTGAGCGGCTTTTAGAGTGCCTTAGCACATTCCTTGTGCATTGGGATCACTGATGGCATTGTTAGAGTGCCTTAGCACATTCCTTGTGCATTGGGATCACTGATGGCATTGCAATCCCACTGCCACATCCAGTTTGGCATCACCAGTATGAGACCAGGATGTGCTGGGACAGGGAGTGGGTGGTGGAGGTGACAAAGGGAGTGAGGCAGCTGGCACAGGAGAGGAGACTGGGAGAAGGAGCGGGTCAGCCACAAGAAAAGAAGGCTCTGTGGGATGACACCAGCCAGGATAAAGAGAAGAACCCAATCCCTTCTCAGTGGGGCACAAACCACAGCAAATTCCACTCGAACACTTTTTATAGCATGAGGTTGAACAGACTGCTGGATTTTGGCTGAATGAACTGCAGAGGTCCCTTTGAATCCTTATAGCCCTGCAACTCCCACCCTTAGAGATCTCCAGACCCAGTGAGAGTCTGTTCTGCTGACCCTGGAGAAGCCACATCTCCACAGGAGCCAGCTGCCCCCTCACCTTCTGTAATGAGGTAGTCAAGAACACAGCTCCCTTCTAGCAGATCCTGAGAGCTTCATCTTCCCCAAAGCTATCCTTCCCTTTGCCCAGATCAAACCAGTCCTGTAATTCCTCCCTCAGCTCTCCCCAGCTCCAGATGACAGCAGTGTTCCCTGCCCAGCCACAGTAGCACACACGCATGTCTAAACACCATCATTTCGCAATGCAGAACTTAAAGCTGATTTCTTTTCTGCTAAATAACAGAAGCCTGGTGTACAGTGGAGATGAGAGCTGCTTGGAGAAGGGCTCACTCCTTATGAGGCACTGCAGCCAAGCACTGTCCTTGTTGCTTGCAGCTGGAGAGTCCTTGCAGTCACTTGCAGCCTTGAGAGCGAGTTCTTGTTAGAACAAAGTGATTTCTGAGCAAGGAAATATTGCGTACTGAGGAAGAATTACGTGCAGAAATCGTGCCTGCTCCCACCCACACTGATCCCATCACACCATCCACATCTCACAGGCAGCACAAAGCCCTCCTGAGAGGACCAGGAGCCACATTATCTACTCCGGATAGAACACTGAGTAAAACCTTTCACATTTGACTCCGCTTTAAGTACCCTGTACAACTCAAGAGAAAACCATGACAGGCTCCCAACTCCTCCAGCACCTCACAGCCTCCAGCAGGAAGCTCTGCTGCCACCTCCTGAGGCCCCACTAACTGCAGCATCCCCAGCACCAAAAATAGCACGTTCTCCCACGCTTAAGTCACCAGAACCACAAGGAAAGATCCATTCTGCAGAGCGAGCCTCAAAACCCCCCACGCGGCCGGGGTTCGCTTCACATAGCGCGAAAATAACATCAAAACGGCTTCAGGCAGTGGGGAAAGGGGCACGGCCGTGAAGCGCTGAAGAAACACAGACGTAAAGCCACGAAGTACCTGGAGCAGCACGTTCACATCAGAACAGCGACACGCGGGGCCCACAGGAGCGGCCCGGCCCAGGTCGCAGCCCCGCTCTCACCTTTTTGCCTTTCTTGCCCTCCTCCTCCATGGCTCCGGGAGCGGCGGCTGCAGCGGCGGCCCCGGTCCCCTCCGGGGCATCCCCGCAGCGGCCCCGAGGCGGCGAGCTGAGGCTGCGCGGAGCCGTGAGGCGGCAGAGCGGCCCCGAGCGGCGGTTGAAGCCCGGACCGCCTCAACGCCGCCGAGCACTTTTCAATCCTGCCGCCATCTTGGGCGGCGGCTTCCCGGCGTGCACCGCGCGGCGCCCGGAGGACTGNCGATGGCGAGCGGCGCGCCTGGCACGCCCTGCGTCCCCCCCATGGGGGGGGGGGGGGGTGTCTGCGCATGCGCAGCTCGCTC
Source organism: Odontophorus gujanensis (assembly GCA_013399175.1). NCBI lineage: Eukaryota > Metazoa > Chordata > Aves > Galliformes > Odontophoridae > Odontophorus > Odontophorus gujanensis. The sequence goes on from VXAB01013821.1 coordinate 35,089, forward strand.
CACCTCCGCCGTTCATCCACATACCCGCGCCCGCTCGGTTCGCTGGCGCCGCCTCCGCGCATGCGCTCTGCCTACCCCCCCCACCGCCGCCTCTCACTGCGTGGATGATGACGTCATTCGTCTGCGACGGCCCTCCCTCAGACATGGCGCTGGCGGCAGGTGGGGCGCGGCGCGTTGCTGCCCGGTGTCATCTGTCGCCATCCGCGGTCCGGGGTGTGTACGAGAGGGGGATTGCTCCGGTCTTACTCCAGTCATCTGGGGTGCCTCGGGGAGGGCGGTCTCGGGAGGATCTGAACCTGAGCCTTGGGGCGTGGACCCGCCGCTGGGGGCTTCGGGCCGATCCTGATGCTGTGACTGTGAGGGGATCAGTGCGGCTGAGGGGTGATGCGGCTGTTTCCACGCGCGTGTTGTGGGAGCCCCTGTGGATCCCGTGGCAGCGTGGAGTGTCTGCGTGGTTGTTAACGGTTGTGCGGGTGGTCCCAGTCCTTAGAGAAAGTGGATGTGCCTCAGAGCTGCTCCTCGTGACTCACACTCTTTTTCTCCCCGCAGCGTCCACCGCTTCTTCACTTCTGTTTTCTGCGCTGCGTGCCTCGGCCTTGAAGGTATGAAAGAGGGCAGCTTGCCCTCAGCTGCACCCCCTGCAAGGCTTCCAGCATGGTGAGGCCTGCCGTGGCCCCATCCATTCCTGCAGCACTTGCCAGAGCAGCCCTGGGGCGGTTTGAGGCCTCTTTCTGTCTCTCAGGGGGAGGCTATAGAAACCCCATACACGCCACCCCTGGCTCCTGTTTCTCTCCTGGACTTACAGGGCTGCTTCCTTCCTTACTCAGCTCTTTTTGTAACAGCACAATTCTTCTCAGCTTGCAGTTCCCCTGTCTGACAGTCGAGGTGGACGCTTGGTGCTGCAGGAAGCAGGCAGGTATGTTTGCTGGGTGGCTCTGGAGGGGTTTTTCCATTCAGCCACAATTAGTCATACTCCACATGATGAATTAGCTTCAGTGCCTCGTTTCCTCTTTGGATGAGTCCCTCAGGGCTGAAAGCTGCAGCTTGAAGATGCGACTAGGACACTTCCTGTCCCGCAGCTAACGTGATGGTGCTGTAGTGAGGCCATGAGCTCTGAAGCTCTTCTCCTTTTTATTTTCCTTGCTCTGCCTGCTCTGTTGCTAGATACAGTGACTACAGATAGCCCCAGGGCTTCCCCTCAGCCCTTCTCCAGCAAGGCTTACTCACCATGCACTGCAAGTCTGTCTCATTGCCACAAACTTCCCAGCATAGTGTGGCTGTTTCTGCAGCCCTAGCTCTTCAGGGACTTCCCCTGCACCTCAGGGAGGCCATTAGGATTGTGGTCACAGCAGGGCTGTGCTCGCCCTGCCTGCTCTCTGCTGGCATTTTGCCTCCTCCCTCACCCACTGACACTTCTTCCTCAGGGCTTTAAATCCCAGTTGAAAGGAGTGCTATCTCTGATGGCTCTGGCCCTGTCTTGTGATTTCTACCGGGCTGCACAGAGCTGCCCACAACTGCCACTTGATTCTTCGAGCCTCATGCTGAAGCCATGAAGCTGTCTCTGAAGCTGCACTGGAAGAAATTGGAACCTGTGGGTGACTCTGCTGGATCCCATGAGGGTAAGACAATCCTAGGGGTTTGCTGATTGCTTGCAGATCCCTCTACCAATGCCATGTGAGCCTATCGCACCGTGCCAGATTGGTAGTGATGCTGCTGCTTTGAGCAGCAAATGGGGTGTACACCAAAGACAGGTGTAAAAGCCACCTTAGTGGGGCTGCAGGGCAATGAAACCTGCTTGTCTCTGTGATTAATGCAGCTCTCTGTGCTTGGTTTTCAGAGGAGATGGTGCGGAGTGCCCAGCATGATGGGTGTGAGCCTGCTGCAGCTGGGAACCTTGGAGGAACAGTGAGCAGCCACAGCTGGAGGTCCCCAACTCGCCTGTGTGCTTTCACACAGGGCTCTGCCATGCAGTGAGGAGCTGCTCAGTGCAGGATGAACCCACAAGCACTTTCCTGAGGAAGAGAAGAGGATTTGGGTCCACTTCCCCACCCTTGAAACAGCAGTGGGGACTTCTGCTCTCCGGAGTGCTGCTGATGAGGAGTGGTGACTGTGTATTTTGGGGGTACAGTCACTTATATTTACTGCTGTACAGTTGCGTATCGTATCAATAAATAGAAATTTCTGGTATTTTCACAGCTGTAGGCTCCTTGAACTGTTGTTGCTTCTGGACAGGGGAGTGTGGGCTTGAGGCTGTCCCCAGGCATGTGTGCTGCTGCACCTTGTGGGGTTTTTGTGAACCCTGCAGCACTGTGGAGCTGTGTCCTGAGAGCTGGCAGTGGGAAAGGTGCATCCCATGGAGAGGATGTTTGGTTTTATTGCCTGTGGCACAGGGTATGACCCCAGCGCTGCCAGTGGGGCTCCACCTCAGCACTCTGGTCCTTCCTGGGCTGTGTGGTAGCAGCAGCTCACCCTGGTTATGCTGTCCTCAGCATCAGTGCTGGGTGCACCGAGCAGCTGTCACTGTCACGGTGCTGTCCCTGGGGCCGGATGAGTCCTGGCGCCAGAATGGCTGTAGCAGTGTTGCAAACTCTGCACTGTCCCAAAAGGGAAGCGTTGGTGCGTGACCACAACTGGGGCTGTGCAGTGGTCCAACTGAATCAGGGGTCACAGGCGTGCAGTGTGCGCCCATGACCCACCAACGGGTGGGCACATCGAGGTGTGGATCCACCTCTGTTAGGACAGGTGCTGGTACCCGAGTGCTTCAGGGAGTGGGGACTAACCCCCACCCTGCCTTTCTGAGTGACTCCTGCCCTGTCACCACCGCATTGTTCCCCGTGGGAGGTGACAGTAGGGCTGTGCCCCGCGTCCCACGCGCCTGCGCCGCTGCTTGGCGGGCGGAGGTGCAGGAAGCGGCACGGCGGGGGGAAGTGGGTGCGGGTGGTGGGTGCAGCATGGCGGAGCAGGAGGGCCCTGAGTTTGGCAAGGCTGACTTCGTCCTGCTGGATGAGGTCACCATGGAGCACTTCATGGAGAACCTGCGCTTGAGGTGTGGGGATGCAGGGCGAGGCGGGATGGGCGAGGTTGGGATGGGCGAGACCGTGGTGGGGTGGTGCAGCCAGGATGCAGCGCTCAGCATCGAAGTGATGGGGATACCGCTGGCCCTGGGGACTCTAAATCCCTCTTGCAGGTCAGGGAGTGGTCCTGGGGTGTTAAACCCTGACTCCACAGGAAGTGTCTGTCCTGGGCTGCTGGCAGAGGGAAGCGGAGGCACGGCCCCGGCGCTGGGTGGGGGATATCCGGGTGGGCGTGGGGGGATGTGTGTGCATAACCGTGCACAACGATGTGCGTGTGTCAGTCTGTCCTGCTGTGTGTGTGCCACCCTGTACTTCCTGCCTGCACCCATGGGTGTTGCCTACAGGAAGAGCTGCTCCCCCTGTGCTCTCTGCGGCCCCACAGCATGAAGCTCGGGGACACACCTGTCCCACTGCCACCCCTGTGTGCAGGTTCTCGCAGGGCCGCATCTATACCTACATCGGGGAGGTGTTGGTGGCTGTGAACCCGTACCGGGTGCTGGAGCTGTACGGTCCCTCTGTGGTGGAGCAGTACCGGGGCCGTGAGCTCTACGAGCGCCCACCGCACCTCTTCGCGTTGGCCGACGCTGCCTACAAGGCCATGAAGCGCCGTGCCAAGGACACCTGCATCGTCATCTCGGGTAGGGGACAAGAGAGGGGCACCCCTGGGAGCAGGGCCCCAACGGGTGCACACCTCGCCCACCTCCTGCCTCTGCCAGGTGAGAGCGGGGCTGGCAAGACGGAGGCCAGCAAGTACATCATGCAGTACATCGCTGCCATCACCAACCCCACGCAGCGAGCTGAGGTGGAGAGGTGGGTCCAGCCCTGCTGCAACGGGGAGAGTTGGGTGGTTGGGCATAGATCTGATGTTCATAGTGGTTCTGTGGGGGCATCGTGGCCATAGGGGGCGATATGGGGATGTGGGAAAACCCGTGGGCCTTGAGGTGCTGCATCCTGCATCCATCCGCTTCAGAGCTGGGGTGCTGTGCTGTGTCACACCTTCATGCTATGCCACACCACGCCGTGCCATGTAGGGTGAAGAATGTGCTGCTGAAATCCAACTGCGTCCTGGAGGCCTTTGGGAATGCCAAGACCAACCGCAATGACAACTCGAGCCGCTTTGGCAAGTACATGGACATCAACTTCGACTTCAAGGGAGACCCCACTGGCGGCCACATCCACAATTACCTTCTGGAAAAGGTGTGGGGGGCACAGGGAGTGAGGGTATGGCTGCGTAGGGGCTCCCCTATGATGCTGTCCAGCACCCACCCTCTGCCTCTTCTTCCAGTCCCGAGTCCTCCAGCAGCAGCCGGGAGAGAGGAACTTCCACTCCTTCTACCAGGTGGGCAGGGATGGGATGGAATGTGTTGTAATGGGATGGGAGATGATGGGATAGGATGCAACTGATTGGGATGGAGACAATGGGATGGGATGAGGTACAATGTGAGGGTATGCAATTGATTGGGATGGAGTACGATGGGATGGGATGCAATGGATTGGGATGGGATGTATTACGATGGGATGGGTTGGGATGCACGATGGGGTGAATTACAATGGGATGAAAATGGGGTGCTTTGGGATGGGATGGGATAGAATGTGATGGGATGGGACAAGTAGGATGAGAGGGGATAGATGAGATGGGAACAGGATGTGTGGAATCTATGGGATGGGACATGATGGATGGGATGGGAGAGGATGGGTTGGAATGGGATGAGTGGGATGAATGGGAATGGAGAGAGTAAGCACAGAATGGCAACCAGTAGGGGAAGGATGGGATTTGCCAGGGGACACTTGGCCAACTGGGATGGGACAGGGAGTCCTTGTGCCCAGAGCAGGGTGCTGATATCCCCCTGCTCCATAGCTGCTGCTGGGAGCTCCTGAGGCACTGCTATCCTCACTGCACCTCCAACGGGACCCCAGCGCATACTGCTACACCCAACAGGGCACCCAGGGCAGCGTGAGTGGGGCAGGGATGGATGGGGGGTGGGGATCCAGGGGGTCCTGTCCCTTACCTGCCCCCCCCAGGCTGGCAGTAACGACGTGGATGGCTACCGAGCGGTGGAGGAGGCAATGGCAGTCATTGGCTTCACCCCAGAGGAGGTGGGCGCTGTGCAACGCATCCTGGCGGCCATCCTGCACCTGGTGAGAGTTCCAGGGAGGCCTCATATGCATCAGTATGGCCCTACCAGTATGACCACAGGCAGACCAGTATGGCTCCATGCAGGCCAATATGCCCTCATCAGTATGGCCCTAGGCAGACCAGTATAGCCCTGGGCACCACTATGACTCCACACAACCCAGCACTAATAAGCCCCACAGAAACCAGTACAGCCCCATGCACTGCAGCGCAGCCCAAGGCAAACCAGTATGGCCCAGTACAAACCAATATAACCCAGTGTGAACCAGCACAGCTCAACACGATCATGGCCCAGTGCAAATTAGTACGGTTCAACGCAAACCAGTATGATCCCACATGTCTGAACCCAGCTAAGGGGATGATGCCAGGACACCTTGAGAGCGATTTGGGACCCCAACCCCTAGCAGGGTAGGGCACGGTGCTGTCCCCATCCCGTGTGATCACCACGATGTCCCCAGGGCAACGTGCGGTTCGTGGCGGAGGGCGAGGTGGCGGCACTGGAGGCGGTGGAGCAGCTGGCCGTGCTGGCCCAGCTGACAGGCACAACTCCTGAGCAGCTCCGCCAGGCACTGCTGGCCCGCACCGTGGCCACGGGAGGTGGGGAGCTCATCGAGAAGGGCCACAGCCCCACCGAGGCTGCCTATGGCAGGGATGCCTGTGCCAAGGTGAGGAGAAGGCGACGGGGTCCCACCACCCTGTGACATGTTCCCAAGGTGACCGTGGCTCCCCTGTCCCCAGGCCATCTACGAGCGGCTCTTTGGATGGATTGTGGGGCGCATCAATGCCAGCATCACAGCACGTGGCTACGATGTCCGGCAGTACGGCAAGAGCACCGTCATTGGTGTCCTCGACATCTATGGCTTCGAAATCTTTGACACCAACAGGTGACATGGACCCCATCTTGGAAGGGGATGGGGAACAGGGGGACGTGGTGGGGATGGAGGAGCAGGGGGACAAGATAGAATAGGTATGTAAAGAAGACATGGGATCGGAGAGACACATTGAGGAGGTGAGATTTGGAGGGGACACGTGGTGGGGTCTGGGGATGGGTTGGATTTGGTTGAGACAAGGGGACACCTGGGAGGGACACTTGTAGGAAATGGCTTGGGACGGATACATAGAGGGGATGGGACCCAAGAGGGACACGTGGAGGGGACAGGGGGACACCTGGGAGGGACACATGGATGGGACAGAGTTTGGAAGGGACATATGGAAGGTATTGGGGATGGGAAGGACATGTGGAAGGGATAGGGACACCTGGAAGAGACACATGGAGGAGATGGTTTGGGAAGAACATATAGAGGGGATGGGACCCAGGAGAGACACACGGAAAGGGCAAGGCTTAGGAGGGACAACTGGAGGGGATGTTGTGTGAAAAGGGCATATGGAAAGACAGCACCAGAGTGGCATGGTGTCCAGGGGGCATGGTGTGGGGCCAGGTGACAGTGGCCAACCTGACCCCTGGCCTCAGTTTCGAGCAGTTCTGCATCAACTACTGCAACGAGAAGCTGCAGCAGCTTTTCATCGAGCTCATCCTGCGACAGGAGCAGGCAGAATACCAACGCGAGGGCATCACCTGGCAGAACGTGAGGGGGAGATGGGGACGCGGGGAAGACATGTGGGAGGGACCTGGGAGGACATGGGTGTCATCTCCTGGCACAGCATGAGGGGCATACCAGAACACGAGGGGACATGGGGAACACCTTCTGGCAGGGTGAGATTTGAGATGCCAGGGGGCATATGGGGGTGCATGGGGGGCAACACAGGGTGCCCCCTGTCCTCCTAGATTGAGTACTTCAGCAACGAGCCTATCGTGGAGCTGGTGGAGCAGCCACACCGTGGCATCTTGGCACTGCTGGATGAGGCCTGCTTGGCTGTGGGGACTGTCACCGATGCCCTCTTCCTGGCCAACATGGATGCCCGCCTGGGCCACCACCCACACTACAGCAGCCGCAAGGTGATTTCTGGGGGCAGCAATGGGGATTGGGGTTGAAGGAGGAATGCTGGGAACTGGACCTGACACCTTCTGCTCCCCCAGCTCTGCCCCACTGACAAGACCATGGAGTTTGACCGTGACTTCCGCATCAAGCACTATGCCGGAGATGTCACGTGAGGGGCCATGGAGAACCATGGGGGAACGCAGGGGGTCTTATGGTCATGGAGGACTTAGGGAGGACATGAGGGACCATTTGGGATTGTGGAGGACATGATGCTGTAGGGGATCTTTTGGGAGCCTGTGGTTGACCATGGGGCTATAGGGGCTCTTAGGGGTCTATGACTGACCATGGGTTCATAGAGAACAAGGGGAACCATGGGGTGTTCTGAGGAGTGGTGGTGTCAATTAGACCTTTAGGAGTGTGAGTGGGGACTACGGGCATCCATGGGCAGTGCAGGGGCTGTGGAGAGCTTTAGGCAAACGTGGAGGACTGTTTGGGACTACCAGGGGCAATATAGTTTCTTGGGAATTCTTGGTTGACTATAAGGTCTTGGAGAACCATGGAGGGTCTTAACTAATGTATGACTGACCACTGGGCCTTGGAGAACGATGGGGAGCCATGTGGGAGCATGGGGAAACCATGGGGCTGTGGGGGTTCATGAGGGACTGGAGAAGACTCTTTGGGGTTGTGGTGGTCCATTTTGCTGTGAGGACCACGAGGGTGATCATTTGTGGCCAGGGGGATATGAGTGCCCATCAGAACCTATGGATATCCATATGGGGCCATGGAGTCCATAGGACACCTCTGTGGAGACAACCAAGGGCATGGCACTGATGCCTCCATCAGTCTCCATGCCAAAACCTGTTCCCCAGCACCCTATGGTGGCTGGAGGAGCCCCCAACAAAGCGTACCCCCACCTCAGGTACTCCGTGGAGGGTTTCCTGGACAAGAACAAGGACACACTATTCCAGGACTTCAAACGGCTCCTCTACAACAGGTTGGGAACATTCAGGGACAGGGGACACAGTTGGGTGACCTGGTGGTATGGCCAGGGGACACTGCTGTGGGATAAGGGGTGGCAAAACTTGGGGCACTGGGAAGGTGAGGCAGAGTGCCCAGCACTGCCAGCCCCACACCAGCTCTGTCCCCAGCTCAGACCCTGTGCTACGCTCCATGTGGCCCGATGGTGAGCAGAGCATCACCGAGGTCACCAAGCGCCCACTGACCGCTGCCACGCTCTTCAAGAACTCCATCGTGGCCCTAGTGGAAAATCTTGCCTCCAAGGTATTGGTATGGGCAGTTCCGCGTGTCCCCAGGCTAGCTTGGTGTGACCCACTGTTAACAAGATATATTCCCAAGCCAGATGGGCATGTATGTCCCCAAGCTGGTCAGGCGTGTCCTTATGCAGCCAAGATGTCCCTATGCTAGCTAGACATGTCTCCGTGCCAGTCTCGTTGGTCTCCAAGCCAGTTGGGCATGTCCCAAAGACATGAAGTTTTGTCCATAAGTCACATGGTCACTTGGGGACAGATTTGTGCCCAAGCCACCGAGGTGCCAGTCATGCCCAGCGCACTCCAAGCCCCAGGAGCCCTCAGTCAGGGCACTTGTGGGCTTGGGACCACGCAATGGGACCACCATCCATCCTCACACTGACATCCCCACAGGAACCCTACTACGTGCGCTGCATCAAACCTAACGACCAGAAGTCTCCAGTCCTATTTGACGAGGAGCGGTGCCGGCACCAGGTCGCCTATCTGGGGCTGCTGGAGAACGTGCGTGTGCGCCGTGCTGGCTTCGCCTACCGCCAACCCTACGACCGCTTCCTGCTGCGGTACGGCCCCAGGAGCCCCCATGATTTCCCAGCCCTTGCACCCCATTGTGCTGACCCCCACTGTCTCTAGGTACAAGATGACGTGTGAGTACACGTGGCCCAACCACTTGATGGCCACTGATCGTGAGGCCACGCAGGCCCTCCTGGAGCAGCACAGCTTCCAGGATGATGTGGCTTATGGCCACACCAAAGTCTTCATCCGCACGCCCCGCACTCTCTTCTGCCTTGAGCAGGAGCGGGCGCAGCTCATCCCCATTATCGTCCTGCTGCTGCAGAAGGTGAGTGCTGTCCTTTTCAGCCCCAAGCAGGCTGTGGTGGGGCTCAGCGGAGGAGAGTGTGCTGTGGGCATGGTGTGGAGACTGGCATGGGGCTGGGAATGGGGTGACGCAGTGGAGCACAGCATGGTGAAAAGCGTGGGCTTGGCATGGGCAAAGCACTACCTGGGACATGGCATAGGGACGACATGAGGATGGTGTGGGGCACGGCATGGGGGTGTCTTGGGGTTTGACGTGAGGGTGACGTGGGGCTTGGCATGGGTGTGACATGGGGTATGGCATACAGTATGTCCTGGGGTGTTACATGAAGGTGACATGGGACATGGCATGGGGGTGACAAGGTGGATGCAGAATTTGAACCCCAGGCACCACCTGGATGTTTCTTCAGATCAGGACGTGGGCCTGGAGCAGGGTGTGGATCAGGACATGAAAGGAGTGGTGTACGCAGCCAGTCCCACCAGCTCATTTTGGGGCAGGGTCAGCATTTTGGGGACCGTATGACCGCCGGTGTCTTGCAGGCTTGGCGTGGAGCCCTGGCCCGGCGACGGTGCCGTTACCTGCGTGCTGCCTACACCATCATGGGCTACTACAAGAGGCACAAGGTGAAGGCGTACCTGCTGGAGCTGGTGCGGCGCTTCCAGGGCGTGCGCTCCATGCCCGACTTTGGCAAGAGCCTGGCATGGCCAGAGCCACCAGCCGTGCTGGTCCGCTTCCAGGAGAACAGCCAGCAGCTCTTCCGCAGGTGTGGGCACAGCCAGGAGGTCACCGGCCCATGGGGGTCCGCGGTGGCGATGACGTCCAAACACCTCATGGCCTCATCCACAGGTGGCGAGCGCGGCAGATCGTCAAGAACATCCCTCCCTCCGACATGGCGCAGATCCGGGCCAAGGTGGCCGCCATGGGAGTGCTGCACGGGCTGCGGAAGGACTGGGGGTGCCAGCGCAGCTGGGCACGCGACTACCTGTCCTCGGTAAGGGCACGGAGTTGATGGCAGGACCCCAAGCCCCCTTCAGGGCCCCCATCCCATGCCATGCTTCCTGCAGGCCAGCGAGAACCCAGGCTTGGCATTGCCCTTCGCCCGCCGCGTGCAGGCCCTGCGTGACAAGGTGCACTTCGGCGCCGTCCTCTTCTCCAGCCATGTCCGCAAGGTGAGGGGCTTGGCACGGCCGGTGTGTCCCCATCAGTGTCCCCTGGCTCTGCCCCTTCACTCAGCTCTGACCCCACAGATCAACCGCTTCAACAAGAGCCGGGACCGCGCCATCCTGATCACCGACCAGCACCTCTACAAGATGGAGCCCCGGAAGCAGTACCGGGTGATGCGGGAGGTGCCGCTCAGCACGGTCAGTGGCCCCACACCCCTGTGGCAGCAAGGGTGAGCTGCCATGGGGAGCTGCTGACCCAACTGGAAGACCCCTCCATGCTCCCCGTCACCACCCAACGAGATCTAGCTGCCCCTGTCCAGCGTGGAGACCCCTTGGTGCTCTCCATGGTCATGCAGTTGGGTCTAGCTACCTCTGCCCAGTATGAAGAACCCTTGGTGGTCTCAGTGTCCATGCCATGAGGCCTAGTTGCTTCTCTCCAGTATAAAGACCCCTCTATGTTCCCCGAGGCCATGAGGTGGGGCCTAGCTGCCCCTCCGCAGCATGAAGACCCCCCATCGTCCCCGCGTCCGTGCTGTAGAGCTGCCTGCATTGGCAAATCTTCCTGGGACAGAGGTATCTCGCTGACCCCACACTGTGACACCCACTTGTGACCCTTGCAGGTGACAGGGCTGAGTGTGACAAGCTGCGGGGCGCAGCTGGTGGTCTTCCACACGCAGAGCCACGACGACCTGGCCGTCTGCCTGCATAAGATGCAACCACGGGGGGATGAGCGGGTGGGCGAGCTGGTGGGCATCCTGCTGGAGCTTTGCCGAACGTGAGTGGGGCTGAGTCCTACCCCAGGGCACCCCCCTTAGGGTGCCCACAGCCCTGTGCTGAAGCTGCATCCTCACAGGACCAAGCGGGAGCTGCAGGTCCACGTCTCCGACCGCATCCAGCTGAGCCTGCGTGGGCGCAAGAGGTTGCTGACCGTGGAAACACAGCCTGATGTGGCTGCCCCTGATTTCCGCAAGAGTCGGGATGGTTTTGTGCTCTACTGGCCCGGGAGCTGAGGGGGGTGGATGCCATGCTGTGGCATGTCCCCCACTGCTGCCACCAGTGCTATGCTGACAGGGGACGGCTGTGTCCTGTGTCCCTGCCCCATGCCCTGCTCTGCTGGGTCTGCCCAGGACCTTACCTGGGCATACCTGTTCCAGCCCTGCAGTAGCCCCAGGGTTGGCATCACCCCCATCCCTGCATCCCCCCATCCCACCTTCCCCTTCCAAGGTAATGCTGAAGCCTTTGTGTGCACAGGGAATAAAGAGCTGGTGGGAGTGTGGGTGGCAGCACGCTGTCTCTCCTTCCTACCCAGCACCTTGCAGCCTCTCTGAGTGTGGCCATGTCCCTTTGGTCCCCCTGTGGGGCTGGGGTACCCTGAAACTCTGCTCCACAGCTAGGGACTGTGATAGCCCAAGGCAGGGGCTAAAATGGACTGCAGGAGCACGGGAGTGGATGGGAAGGAGTCGTGGATGGAGTGGGGGGCATGGATGGAGGTGCAGTGGAATGGGTTGGGCTTGGGGAGGCTGTGGGGGTGGTGTGGATGGAGATGGGACTGTGATCTACTGAAAGAAGAGAGATTTAGGTCAGATGTTGGGGAAATTTTTCATGCAGAGGGTGGTGAAGCTCTGGCACTGCTGCCCAGAGAAGTGCGTGCAGCCCATCCCTGGAGGCATTCATGTCCACGGATGAGGCCCTAGGCATCCTGACCCAGCGGGTGGCAAGCAGAGCCCGGCAGCGGTTGAAAACTAGTTGATCTTTGAGCTCCCTTCCAACCCAACCCATTCAATAATTCTATTGTACGGAGCAGGAAGGGCAGCAGCCGCGCTCGCTGGGGAGGCGGAATGTGTCACGGAACTGTGTCCTGGGGCGGGCAGTGTTCAGGTCACGCCTGCTGCTACAGGAGCTGACGCAGGCGTGCACCCAGCGGCGCTGCAGGGTGCTGCGGACCGACAGACCGCGCTCCTTCAACTCTCCGGCGGCTTCAGCATACACGGTGCGTGCCCGAGTAAACGCGAGCAGTACACGCGGGGTGAGATCCAGCCCGAGCAGCTGTGGTGGGAGACCCCCAGCTTTGCACACCCAGAGCTGCTGGGAAGGAGCTGCGGGTATCCGGGAATGTGGTGTAGGAGGAGTGTGGCAGGGAATTGGCTCTACCCCTCGTCCCCTCTGCCCACTTTCCCTGTGCCTGCTCTCCCCCTCTTTCACTTTGACCCCGCTTCCCCCTTTCCCTTTTTCTCCTCTCCCAATTTATCACTTTTCCCTTCTCCCTTTTCCTCTTTGCGCCCTCCCCATTTCCACTTTCCCCTTTTCCATTTTTCCTCTCCTCCCTCATTCCCCTTCCTTTCATTTTCCCTTTCCCCTATACCCATTTCTCCTCATCCCTTCTCCCAGTTTCCCTTTTCCTCTGTTTTCCCCGGTCCCCTCTCCTTGTGCCCACATGGGCACAGCACAGACCCCATCCATCGGTACTGAGGACCCCTCAGCCCCACGCTCAGCCCCAGGCTGAGCCCCAGCTGCACCCACGTCACCGACATGTGTCCATGTCACCTCCTGGAGGTTTCCCTGTCACCACACCACCTTCTCACTGCCTAACTGGAGCCCCACACCTCTGCTTTTGTCCCCACAGCGTAACCACAGCCACACAGCTTGTCCCCATGATGTTCAGTGACAACAGGGACTCAGCGTTGCGGCTGCTCCTGGTGGGGAAGACTGGAGGGGGACGAAGTGCCACGGGGAACACCCTCCTCAGGCAGCGTGCCTTCGAGTCCAAGCTGTCCACCACGCCGGTGACCCTGAGCTGCCAGCAGGCAAACACGCGCTGGAATGGCAAGGACATCACAGTGATCGACACAGCTGACATCTTCTATTTGTGGGATGACAACGCTCAGGTGAGCAGAGAAATCTTGCGTTGTGTCAAGCTGTCCTCCCCAGGCCCCCACGCGCTGCTGCTGGTCACCCAGCTGGGCCGCTTTACCCAGGAGGACCAGGAGGCCGTGCAGAGCATACAGGACATCTTTGGGATTGACGTGCTCAGATACACGATTGTTGTGTTCACCCGTGGAGAAGAGCTGGTGACCGGGTCGCTGGATGACTACGTGAGGTACACTGACAACACAGATCTGCAAAACCTGATCCAGAGCTGCGAGTACAGGTGCTGCAGCATCAACAACCGGGCCACCGGGGCTGAGCAGGAGCAGCAGGTCCAGAAGTTGATGGAGATGGTCTTTGAAATGGTGCAGGAGAAAGGTGGGTACTACAGCAACGAGATGTACCTGGACGACCACTTAACGGAAGAGAGAGTGAAGTATCACGTGAGGAGGTACAGAGAAGTCAGGAAAAGCAAGAAGCAGTCTATATGGAGGAAACACTGGAAACTTATCCTGGCTTTGGGGGTGTGTGCTGGTATCATTATTGTGGTTCTCCCAGTTTGCCTTACCCCAGCGAAGCCATGAATCCCACAGTCCCAAACTGCAGAATCACAGAGTGCTTGGAGCTGTAGGCAGCTCTAGAGATCACCAGCTTCATCCCTGCCTGTCAAGATCCCCCACCACCCCTGCTGCCCAGGGCTGCATCTTGTTGTATGTCGAACATCTCCAGGGATGTTGCCTGGAGGACAGTTAATTTTCTTCATTGAGACTCATACATTGGTCTATTGTGGATTTGTGAAGGAACATGCGATGAAAGCACTCCAATGTTCTTCTGGTCACCATCAAGTGGTGCTCACATATTGCTGAGGGCTCTCCTATCCTTGTGCTGCCCTGCCTGGGGGTGCACAGGGAGCTGAGGGGGCACAGCCAGAACAGCCATCCTGGACTGGCCAAAGGGATGTCCCCTGTCATACAGCATCGTGCTTGGCAATAAAACCAGGGTATGAAGAAGGAAGAGGGACATTGGGACTAACAGCATTTGTCTTCCCAACAGAATGAGACACACAATGAGCCCAGCTTTCCTGGAGTGGTTGAACGAGTGCCTACTGATAGGAGGTACTCATTGTGATCCTTGTTTTGCCGTGCTTGCCTGTGCAGCTTTTGCTTTACCCATTAAACTGTCTTTATCTAACTCGTGAGTTCTTGCACTGTTCCCATTCCGATCCTCTCCCCTGCCCACGCTGGCACGACGCGGTGGTGGGGAGCAGGGGGCTGCAGCTCGGCCCTGCCCCCAGCCAGGTGGTGCCCTGACTCACCTGCACACAAAGAATGAGGCTGAAGGTTCCACAAACAGGCTTTTCCTGTAAATGCACTCAGTTCCAAGAAGGGCAGAAAACGAAAGTAAAAGCAACGAGGAGAGGAAGAGCCTTGGCTCTTGCACAAAGGGCGGCATGCCTGCCATTCCCCACAACGGCTGCACACCCCGTGGCTGTGTTGGCTGTCCCTGTACATCCCATCCCCCAAGCCTCATTTAACATGTGGGGGATCTCACAGAGGATTACAGAGCTGGCAGGGAAAGAAGGGATGTTTTCAGCTCTATGTCATACAGATCAGGTCTGTAGAACGGCGGCATGATTCTCCCTGCCATTGCTATGATTATGGTTTTCCACTCGGTGCCCCCCAGCAGTTAACACACATGAACAGGAGGACATCCAAGCCCACTTCTCCAGAGAATCACACAATGTCCCAATTTGGAAGGGACTCAGGGGGACACAAGTCCTGGTTGCACACAGCACCACCCAAAAACCCAAACCCTATGTCTGTGAGTGATGTCCCACCACTCCCTGAGCTCCAGCAGCTCAGATGCTGTGACCTCAGCCCTGGGGAGCTGAGCCATACACATACCCCCTGGGGCTCAGCCTTTCCCCAACCACCACCTGACCCTCCCCTGACATTCCCTTGGGTCCTGTTGCTATCATCAGAGCAGAGATCAGTGCTGCCCCTTGGATCTGTGAAGAGCTGTGGGGCCACGAGGATCTGTGGGGCCATGAGGCCTCTGGAGGGGAGCACTGGTTTAATGGGAACCTCAGCTTCGTGTTATAGAAAAGACATGAAACATAGGTAAGAATTTCATTATCTAGAAGACAGTGCAATGCCAATGGAAGCAAACCACATGTACTCTCCTACCAATGTGTTGCATAATTTCATCTTTGAGAGTAAGCAGCAGTGTAATTTTTAATACTGTAGCTTTTTATAGAGAAATGTGATGGATGCCCTGCTGTAAAGAGACCAAGGGATATCTCGAAGCACACTTACTATTAACTATCCACACATGTGTAATGACGTGTATATCTTTTGGGCGTGGTGTGGTTATTATTTCCCTGATGTCACGTTGTCATACTCCTATGAACACTGCATTTTACATAGTTAAAAACTAATTTAGTCAAAATCTCTGGGACTATTTGCTAATGCAAGATGTTAAGGAGTTGGAGACAACAGTCTTACCTTAATGCTTGGAAAACAATTATGAGAAGTGTTCATCATTATCCCGTTGGAAATATGGAAGCAATACAACTTAACAGCAGGAGTGTACTTGAAGTATTCATACAGCATGCTGTAACACTTGACTTTGTTCTTCCTTTATGCAGTGTAGCTGACAGCCCGTTTCTCTTGTTTTCTCCCTTTTTCTTGCATCCTGTCTTACTGCATAGCTATCCTGGTTGTCAGCTGAGATCCACACAGAGCTCTCTTATCCCACAGTTAATAAAGCTGGAGAAGAGAATGCAGAGAACGGCTGCTCTTTGTATCACCCAACCTCTGGTCACTGTATTCTGTTTTACACGATTACACTTCAGTCTTTTATTTTCCCCTCTTCTTTGTTTGATCTGCATTCTTTCCTTGCTCAGAGCAGTTGTGTGGGCAGGGAAGCACTCCTAAGCCCATACTGCAAACAAGCTCCATTGGCTTGACACTGTGGCAACTTAGATGGTTTGTCTGGGATCCTGATGTATTAGTCTAGGTGGATGCTACATCCCCAGGGAATGCATCGTTCCCACCTCTTTGCAAGCTTCCTGCCTAGAAATGCTTTGCTAATGGCCTTTCTTCATTAGCTGAGGTCACCTGCCAGCATTCCCAAAGTCAAATTATCTATAGAAGGAGCAGATGACTCCTCTCCTAGCAGTGCTCTAAGTGGAGTTGCTGGTTTTTGTTGTGGACAGGAGTTATGGGGCTGCTGTGACTGGTGTGTTGTTCTGAACTCAAATCACCACACTACTCAGAAGGCACCAGATCTGCTGAACAAGTCAACGCTCTTCCTGGCACAAAGCAACAAGAAGCAGTGAGGCTGCTCAGGTGTACTCAAGAAATCAGATGGGTTCCCCTTAGTGAAAATGCATTCACATGCCTTCCCTGTATAGATTTGCAAGTGTACCACATGGGCAGACCTCTCCCATATTATCACAGGCTCTGATTTAATCTAAGATCTTCACCTGGGCTTTGCCCATGGACCTTACCATAGGTAGTATCATTTGGTATTGCTGATTCTGTTACGTAGGTCATCTGGTCCTCACGGGGCATTGCATTACCTAGGCCCTGTTGGCCTTGTGATCCCAGTCCTGAAGTGGTCACCAGTACTCATGTCTCATTACTTCTGGGATATAGCCCCATAACTCTCTCTTTATCATGTGTGAAATCCAGTCAGCCCTCACGGTGCTATGTGCAAATACTTTCAGATTTTCATTGCTACTTATGGTCAGCAAAGTCTGATGCTCCATCCAGTATTTGTTTATGGTCTGTCCCATTAGCTAAGTCTCAGACCAGCACCCATGCAGCAGCCTGCAGGCCTTGCCCAAAGCTCCTGCCACTGCAGTGCTCCGAGTTGCTTTCATTATCAGTGTTTTGCAGCTGAAAGATCCCAAGAAATTGGTGCAGTTGGTTGGAAGATTTCACAGTTTATGAATTATCTCCAGTAACCGTAATGTGACAGTGTGAAAAATTGACAGCACATTTTCTTGTTTAAATGGTAATTGACAGTGTGGTCAGGAAAATAATTAACTCATGTCCAGTAGTAAACAGTATTTTGCATTAGCACATAGACTGAGAAATAAACAAAATGCAATATCTGTAAACAAAATCACAGAAGCAAAATGCATGCTCTGACTGTTAAGTGACTTTTCAAGCATCCTTTTTCCCCTTAGAATATTTTCCCCTTCAGATACAAGTACTTAATGCAAGAATATAGCTTTGCTTGCTGCTGTGGATTCAGTAGGGCTTCCTCTCCAGTCTAGCCGTGCTCTTGTACCTCTTTTCCAAGACCACTGTCCTCAAGCAGTCGCTTCTATTTGAAGAACACAGTTCCCTTCTTCCCTTCCCTTCCC
>VXAB01013822.1:723-12041 GCA_013399175.1 Odontophorus gujanensis
TACCTGGAAGATGCTTGCCCCGTAGGGTGTCCTCCATGCGTTGAGCAGGTTGTCCTTCCCCGTGCTCACAAACCATTTACCTGCAGACACGGGAACAGCATCAGCACCCAGAGCCCCGAGCAGAGCCAGGTGGGCAGCCCGGCTCCCTGCCCCGAGCTCACACTGTGAAACTTGGGCATTTTGGAGAATTGGAGCTGCTGGGAAACCTGGAGGTGCCCACCCCCCACCCCCAATGGCGTCCATGGGCTGCCGACACTCACCGCAGTAGGCGAACTTGAGGGAGAGGACGCAGCTCTCATGCAGGTGCAGCTGGTACTTGTCAGGCTTGGTGTGGTGCAGCACTTCCACGTTGCTGCTCTCCATGCCCACCGCCAGCCACTCACCCGTGGGGCAGTACCCCAGCGAGAAGATCTGGGGGCACAGAACAGGTTGGCACGCGTGGCCCTGCAGCATCCTGAGCTCTGACACCAGGATTTCACACTGGGAGAGCCAAGCTGGGCAGGGGAGAGGAGGTGAGCACCCACTGCCAGCTCTCCTTCCACCTTCATGTGATTAAATGTCCGTGCACGAGTGCAGCTTCACTCGAGCACAGACCCAAAGCCTGCAAACCTCTGCTTGGTTTTAATGGGGCAGCTGTGCCCAGAGCTGACAGCAAGGTCAGAGAGTCAGAGGAGCAGCAGGCTGGGAGGGACGTGGCCCTGTCCTCCTAAACATCCCCTGCCATTCCTGATGCTGAAACATGGGGAGCCGGGGGAAGGCAGCACAGCTGGCACATCCAGAATAGGAAACCTCAGTGGAAGGCAGCACAGCTGTCAGAGCTCCAAGTCGTGGCTGCGATGGGCTGGAAACCACAAGGATGTCCAGCTTTGCAATGCCACGTGGTGCCCTGTGCAAGCACCGCTTTCTTAATAGCAGCCCAATCTTGCAGCACATGAAAAAGCAACAAAAGTGGGGCTAAATCCACAGCCAGAGAGCCCTACCGCCTCAAGCACACTTGCACAGCACCCAGACCACGCACACACAGAGCCAGGCACAAAGAGCTCCACCACCACGCTGAGCTCCTGCAGGCTGCCCCCAGAGGGACAGCCCCTGCCCACGGCCAGGACCTTCCCCAGGGTCCTGTGCCCACCTGGGAGGTGAAGTCGTGCTGCTGCAGCTGCCGCCCTTCCCGCAGGTCCCAGGAGCGCACCGTGTTGTCCAGTCCCCCCGTCCACAGCTTCGTACCATCGTGTGAGATGTCTATGCAGCTGGCACCATCTGTGTGGCCTTGGAATTGCCTTAGAAGAAAGAAATAGAATGATAATGGATATCTACAGTGGCAAACGCGTGGCAGAACCCACGCGGGCTGCACCAAGGGCGGATGCTACAAACACACCGTGCCTGGCGCTTGTTTGCCCACAGTTCCCCACTGCATCCCCACGCGCACCTCCGTTGGTGGTCCTCACCCCCAGCACGCTGCGAACCCCTCCCTGCCCCCCTCACCTGACCAGGGTCTGGTTGTGCAGGTCCCACACGGCGATGTTGCCGTCGCTGCAGCAGGAGAAGCAGACTTTGGCGTCGGGGCTGATGGCCAGGGCGTAGCAGGCGGGCGCCGAGGAGGTGAGCTCGGCCTTGATGCGGGGCGTGGGGGCCGCCAGGTCCCAGATGGACAGGGTGCTGGCCTCCCCCCCCACGATCAGGCTGCGGCCGTCGGGGAGCAGCTTGCAGGAGCGGATGTAGTTATCCCTGTTCTGCACGAGGAAGAGATGTGGTGAGGCTGTTAGTGCAAGGGGGGCACGCAACGGGATGGCTTGTGTCAAACACAGAGTGGTCAGCTGGACCAGGGAGGAATGTGAGGTTGGTCAGCCTAGAGAAAAGAAGACTCTGGGGAGATCTTATTGCTCCCTACAACAACCTCAAAGGAGGCTGCAGCAAGGTGGGCTGGTCTCCTCTCTCTTCTCCCAAGCCATAGGACAAGAGGACATGCCCTCAAATTGCACCAGGGGAGGTTTAGCTTGGATTTTAGAGAAAGTTTCTCCATGAATATGGTCACAAAGGTTTGGAACAGGCTGCACAGACCGGCAGCTGAGTCCCCCATCCCTGCAGGCACTTAAAAGGAGCACAGATGTTGCACTTAAGGGCATGGTTTAGTGGCAGACCTGGCAGAGCTGGGTTACCACTTGACAACACTAAGACTTTGCCAACCTAAACGGTCCTACAAAGGCTCTAGCAAGGCTCTACATCACTCCTGGGGACCAGCAGCGACGCACCGCAGCTCACACGCACCACAGATCCCCCCACCCCACACCTTACCAGGCAGTCCAGCTGGGAGATGGGGCTCTTGCTGCCCGGCTGGCTGATGTCCCAGATCTTCACGCAGCCCTTGCCACCGGTGTACACGTGCCGGGTGGGGTTGCTGATGGTGACAGCACACACCACCTCGCCGTGGCTCAGCGTGTTGATCTGCCGTGCGTGCCGTGGGATGCCGGGCCCAGCCAGGGCATCGTGGGGAAAGGGGACAGGCTGCATCTGCCCGTCTGCGCTGACGTGAAACGAGTAAGCTCTGCCAAGGTGGGGGAAAAAAAAACCACGGAGGTGTTCCCCCCACTGCAAACGCAGCACTGGGGCCAGCACTGCTTGGCTGACCCCAAGCAGCGTGGGGCGGTCCCCTCCCAGGTGAAACCCCACAGAAAACCAAGCGGTGCTTACGGCTTCCCTCCAGGGATGGATGCCAGGCTGGTGGGCAGGCCAGGGGCCCGCATGGGTGGGTGAGGGTCAAAGCCAACCTGTTGGGAGACGTGCGGGTGAGATGGGCACGGTGACCATCATCATCACCCCATCCACCAGCACCGCAACACCCCCTCCCCCCCCATTTACCCTCAATATTGCTGCTTGATTGCTTCGAGCAATTCCCTCCCCCCCACCAGAAAGGGCATGGATTTGGAATTGAAACAGCATTTGGGGCTTGCAAGGGTCAGCATAGAACTTGATTGCCCTCCCTGCATCACTCCCACGTCCCTGGGACAGTCAGGCCCCCGCGAAGCAGCCAAAATCCCAATCTCTATATTAACAGCAAGCAGTTTCATTCTTGTTTGGACAACATTTTACCTTCAAGCATACAAATACGGACTTATCAGTATCAATATCAGGGAAAGGAGCTCACACAGGGAGCTACTCCCACGGGCAAAGCATCCGATACCCATCGACGCCGCGGGGTGAGCCAACCCAAACCCCCAGGCGAGGAGCCCACTTCAACCC
Source organism: Odontophorus gujanensis (assembly GCA_013399175.1). NCBI lineage: Eukaryota > Metazoa > Chordata > Aves > Galliformes > Odontophoridae > Odontophorus > Odontophorus gujanensis. The sequence goes on from VXAB01013822.1 coordinate 3,961, forward strand.
CAACACCACGGAGCCCCCCGAGCCCTCCCCGAGCGAGAAAAGTTGCTAAAAGTGCTACGTACAGCTCCAAAGCTCACCATTGGCGACCGGCCATAGGCAGCAGCAGCAGCGGCCGCGGCGCTCATCTGCGGGGGGATGTTGTGCAGGCCGGCGTAGGCACCGGGGCTGGTCAGCGAGCCGTTCATCTCGTGGTGCCCCATCATGGCAAACGGGGCCCCGTAGGAACCCGCGATGGAGATGGGCGTCCTAAGGGCCGAGGCTGCAGGAAGGTCGGGGATGAGGTCAAGGGACGTGGGGCGGTGGGGGCGTCCCCGCGCTCACCCTATCCCCCAGCACCCTGAGTGGGGTGAGGTCCCTCCCCGGGATGCTGCGGTACCCACCCAGCGGGTCCATGCCGCTCGGTTTGCCGGGCATGGGTCGCAGCCCCGGGGTGCTGCTCGTCCCCGGGGTCGGGGCATCGTTCCTCGGCGTCGGAGTGTTGGACTTGAGCCCGGGCGTTGATGATTTGTCGTTCTGGGTGCCAAACAAAAGAAACGACAAAAAAAACTTAAAGGGTGAAGTTCGGCTGCAGGGGGGTTGCTTGGAGAGCCCTGCAGCAGGGCATGGCACGGCACATACGTGGCCCAAGTCTTTAGTCTTGGAGGAGGGAGTGCTGCTGGAGGAGGCGACCGAGGCTGGGCTGTTGGGCGCGTCCCCCTTCTTCAGCCCACGGGCTTTGTCCAGGCCGTTCTCCGGTGGGGAGTGGGCCGGGCTGACCCGGGGGGTGGCAGGGTCCTGCAAGGCAGGAGAAAGCACTCATACCCCAGCACCACCCTCGTGGGGACCCCCACCCCAGAGGGGTGGCACCGAAAGGCCCTGCTGGCTCACCTCGTTGGAGACATCGACGACGAGATCATCGCTTTTGTCACCATCGCTGTCCTGAAAGACAGCGGAAAAATCACAGCCCTGCAGAGCTGCAAACCCCAGGGCAGCTCCCACGGGGCTCAATCCCCCAGCGTCAGCCCCAGGGCACAGTTACAGCCTTTGCAAGATCGTGCCTGACCCCAGCCTGCCCCCACCCAAGGGGGCTCCTGTGCTGCACTGTGCTGCATCCCCGGGCACCGAGGAATCCCCCATAGCTCACATATCGGCTCATGCTGTCCTTCTCTTCTGCTTTCCTCTTTTTGGAGTCAATGCTGTAGTCTGTAGAGCTCCGATGCTTCTCGCTGGCTCTCAGGCTTTCCGAGGGCGAAACGGAGTTATTCTGCAATAACAGAAAACAGATATGAGCTGTGGGGGGGAACGGGACATAACGAGCAGCAGCTCCAAGGGCACAGCTGATATCCTTCCACCCAGCACCGAGTGTTCAGAGCACACCCAGGCTGCAAAACCCCAGCAGTGGGGCAAGATCCGTGGCACAAACCACACCTCCTCACTGAACGTCACCCCAGGATGGGCTGCTTTATGGGCACCTGAGCCTGTCTGCCACCAAAGCGGAGAAAGGGGAGGAGCTGCTTGTTGTTGAAGAGGGAAAATCCTGCTAGGAAGCAGCAGGAATTAGAGCTGCTGCAACCCACGGGGGCTGCTGGTTAAGTGCAGATGTGCCACCAACATGGGTGCACCATCCACCCACCCAACACGAAGCTCCAGCCCAACGGGGCTCAGCACAAGGAGCCTGGCCCCAAGGAGCCCGTGCTGCCTTTCCCCTCAGTGTCTGCAGAGCCAGGACCCCCATCCCCAGCTTTTCTTAGGGAAGCAAAGGGCAGAGCAGGGCCCGGCTGCCAGGAGCTGCTTTATCCCAGCCTCAGTTAAACCAAAGGGCGCTCAAAAAACATGTGGATGAAACACACACCCACAGCACACATTTCCCCTGCAGCCAGGCACTGCAGACAGGGCTTCGTGCACCCGCTGGGACACATCCAACGAGCTGGCTTCCCCTGAATGGCCCTCACATGGGGATGGAGCAAAAATGGCAGCGAGAGCCTCGCTATAGGGCTGCAGGAAGCCCGGTCCCATGCTGCAGTCAGCTCCTCCAAGTCGCAGGGGTCACAGCCATCAGCACATCTCATCACAGAGCCCACCGCCCCCGCGAAGCAGCCGCATTTCCCCAACCCCTCCGCCCGCCTTTCTTCCCCGTCTGAAAGGGAGAACTAAAGCAGTTCATGTTTCTCCTCGGTACCCAATAAGCGGCTTTGGATAACACCGGGCTCTTTCTTCTCAGGCAGTCATGCTGAAAAAACCTCGCAGCTCCCAGAGAATCATGTCGAGCATTTAGAGGCATCGATCCATTCAAGCCTTCCGCTGGCGCGCCGCCAACGAGCTAAATATTTTTTATTGCTCAGGCAAGGCCAGGGAAATATGAATGACTAACGCTGATTATCGCGCGCATTAAACCTCCGCGGGGAATACCCCGCGTTTTATTTCATAGATGGGGAAACGCTCCCATCCTTCACAGCCCCCTCCCCGCTCACGGTGCCCAATTCCCCTTCTTCTGCGATGCTATTCTTCCCCGCCCCACCTCCCCAGCATGCGGCTGCCCTGCTGCGTCGTGGGGTGGGGGATGTGGGTCATACCGCCCCGGTCCCACTGCAACGGGGTGGGGGGGGTTGGGGAGAGCAGTGTTGGAGGCAGAAGGGAAAGAAATACACGAAGAAAAGAAATCCAATCAGCGCTGGAGGTGACGGTTGCCCTCGACCACGGTTATTTAGCTGGTTAGTTAACTGCTTGACCTTCCGAGTCCTACTTAACGCGGCGTAATAGCCCCAACCAGCCCGGCAGATTAGATGACCCGAGATAATAGAAGAGTGATCAGGAATAAAATAGCTTTCCTAATCGCCCACGGATCTTTTTACCCGCGCTGACTCGGCTGCGCCCATTCACGGCGCTCACTCAGTCGCGACCCGACCTCAGAGCGTGGTCGTGGGGGAGGTCTGACCCCACACATCTGGCACTGGGGGGGAAGACCCTGTGCAGCCAGAGCTGGCTGGGGAATGTGGCCTCTTTCTGTCCCTTTCTCCCCCTAGAATCGGCCCCAAAGGAACCCCTCGAGGCTCACACCCCGGGGGCTGCCCGTTCAAAGAAGAGCTGAAACAAAACCGTGCTCAGAAGCGGAGGTATTGGGACGGGGAGGAGGTGCTGCACTCACCGCACTCGAGTCCCGCTCTGCTGGCAGCGGTCGGTGTCAGAGGGCACGGCCAAAGCAAAGGGAAGAGAGAAAACAGCAGTTAGAATGAGTGCTGGAGGGGTGGGGAACAGCCACAGAGGCATTGCTGCCTGCACCCAGAACACATCCGGGCTCTCCAGCATCGCTTCCACCCCATTTCCCCTCCTCAGCCCCTTCCCTCACAGAGTACAAGGAGGGGATGCACTGATCCCAAAGGGATAGCACCGAGCTGAGGGCTTCACCCACACAGGAGTGGCCCCCACCCCCCCCACCGCTGCAGGATGCATTTGGCCATCAATAGCTGGTATCCATGGGGATCACCGGGTTACTCAGATCCGTGCTGGGTAATCAATACTTCTGTTTTATTCCCCTTTTTGCAGGGAGGAGAACAGTCCCAGTGCACCCAGCACCGCAGGGGGATCACAGGGCAAACAGTGCCTTCATGAGAAGAGCCCACGTGCCAGCACACGGGTGGCATGGCAGGGAAACACTCCTGCCACGCCACCCTTCTTCCCTTCCAAAAAGGCCTCATTGCTCGTAACAAGAGGGGGACAGCAACGACCACCGCTCGGGGTGACCCCAGCCCTGCGAGCAGGCAAGGCGAAGCTCTCACCTCTGTGGTCCAGGTCGTGGTGGTTCTTCTCATCCTTGACGGCCAAGTGTGCCTGGCTGCCCAGCGCACCGAGCGCCAGCAGCCCCGAGCTGCTGCCGGTGACGGGGGGGATGCCGGGGGGCTGCAGGCCCGAGGGGTGCGGCGGCAGCTGGACCGGGGGTCCATGGGCGGCGTGGGAGAGGTGCTGCGCCTGGAGCTGCTGCTGCTGCAATGAGACCAGCGGTGAGCAGGGGACAGGGCACGGCCTCGGAGNCATGCGTGGTGTGCACCCAGCTCAGCAGTCATCCTTAATAGGAGGCGACCTGCGCTGCTCCTGCTGCACATTTGCACAGTTTGGAACTAAGCAGAAACGTCAATGTTGCCCAGGATGCAGCTCTGCACGGAGCACCCGGCAGCAGCTCACACTGCAGGCGAGCCCTTCTTTCCCCCCCCCTCCCCACCCAGGGGTGGAGGCACAGCGTGGGGAGGGGAAGGGAAAGAAGGAAGCGCATCCCTCGTGCTGCTGTTTCAAGCCCAAAGAACATAAACTGCAATGGAGTTAGTGGGTTACGGGCAGCGGGATGACCTCAGTGCTTCGGTTTCCAGGAGCCGAAGGTGGGACACAGCCCCCATCCCAAAGCCAGGGCTGTGCCACACTGCGATGCCCAGGGAGGAGTGGGCTCCCAGGAACACACTGCAGCACGGTCTGATGCAAACCACAGCAAGAAACCAACCCAACCCACGTGCCTGGCACTTAAGGAGGATGCTGGTGCTGCTGGGAGGTGCACAGCTGGGTGCTGTGCAGTGCTGGGTGAGCCCAGTGCAGCCCCATGGGGCAGTGCTGAGGATGCAGCTCACAAAATACAACAGGGAAACGCAGAGAAGGGGGATCAGCCCACAGGTGGCAGGAAAGGCTCATAAGGAGCCTTCTGATCCCACTGTGCCACCAGAGGGATGTGCAGGAGGGAAAAGGGCTTTCCACCGAGCAGGTGAGCAGCAGGGTGGTGCACACCCAGCTCCTTGCATGCTGCAGATGCCCAGGTCCTGCTGCAGCACTGCATGGGATGCAGCTCTCTGGAAAGTCCCCCACACTGAGACAACTCCTCTGAGGCCCCATCCAGCTCCTGGCTCCAGGAGCTGCCCCACAACACAGCACAGAGGGGCTCTGATGGGGATGGAGCGGGGTGCAACCCACCCCTGCCCACCTCCTGCACACTCGTGGGTGGCACTGGGGAAATCCACCCAGGTCGTGACCTGGAGTCAGACAGGAAAGTTGCAGTTTCAGGGGGAGGAGATGCCTTATCTGCAAACACAGTTCCTTCCGGGCAGTGCAAAGGTCTCAGCTGTGGCAGGAGCCAGACCCAGAAGGCAGTTACACATCCGCAGCACTGGTAGAGAAAAAGCATAAACCACTTGGTCCTCCCCAAAGCAGCTTTTTATGTTTTGGCTCCTGCCACATGGTGCTGCTCCATCCATGGTGCAGAGGTGGGGAGCATCCTCAGGGCTCCCAGCGCTGCCAGATGGTGCCAACATCCCAGGATTGATCCTCTCCATCTCGGGGCAGGAGGAACAGGGCTGAGCCTCCTGCTGAGACCAATGAGCTCTCTCCAATCCCAGCCTCATGCCCTTTCCTCCCATTTGGGTTGCTCTCCCCTGGAGAGCAGCCCTGGTGGCCTTCCCAGCACTGAGATCCAACGCATCCTCCTCAGCAGGCACAAGCAGAGACCAAATCCAGGGAGCAGCAGCAGCATCCCCACGCAACAGCAGGCAAATTCCATGCAGCACCAGGGCTCACCACCCTGCTACAGCCAAACCCGGGTGGGGCACAGCAGGGACGGCTCAGCCCTCTGAGCCACTCCCTCCAACGGAGCAGAAAAACACTGCTTCTTCCTTTTGATTTAAGCTGGTGGCAAACACATCCATCCTGCGGTTCACTGAGCGGCGTGGGAGCGGCCCCGTGGGTTCAAACAGCCCAGCAGAGGTGTGGAAATGAGCACCAAGGCACGACGTCCCGTGATGGATCCAGGGAACGTGGAAGCAGCATTTTCCTCCCCTGCAGAGGCAGCAGCAGCAGCACGGAGCTGACGGGTCAGGTCCCTCCTGGAGGATGCACAGCAGTGGAAATCCCGCACAGCAGAGCAGTGGGACGCAGCAGGCCTTGGCGATGCTCCTCAGCCAAGAAGCGCCGTCCCACTCCAGCTCCATCTCATCCCAAAGAAAGGTGGTTTTCAAACCCCACATCACTGGGGGTTTGCCAACAGCCCCATGATCAAAACTCATCCCCACAGCCACAGCTGCACTGCGTGGGGGTCCTCGCCTCGCCCGGTGCCAGGGGTGGAGGGCTGCAAACCCCAGCTCTGCCCGACAAAGCACCGCAGGAGTTGCAGGGCAGTGGCACTCCCACTGCTTCCAGGTCAAAGCTGCTTCTTCCAGCACTGCCCCACGGTCCCAACGATGCAGACCAGCACTCCTGGGACTCCTGCAGCGAAGTGATGCATCCAACCCAGTGCAGGGGGACGGTGAAATTCTGCTCCCAGAGCACCTGAGGAGCAGGTCAGTCCCATCCCCACGCCAGGAGCTGGTGATGGACGCACAGCACAGAGACGTTTGCATTTCCCTCCCGGGGTCTCTGGGCACACACCAGGCAAATACGGGTAAGATAGGAAGAGGTTATGGTACACGAGGAAGGCTGGCAAGGAGTATCTCATACGTAGAGTGTTTTTAATTGGATTATGTACATCATGCTTCATGCCTTTGTTAACCGATTTAATGGTTCACCACTTAAGTTCACCACTCGCGTTAAATTTAGTAAAGTAGTCTAATCATTTCCAGAGCTATAACCAAATCAAGGGCTCGATTTCACAGAAGCCTGAAGCAGAGGAACTGTGAGACAATGGCCTAGATGCATAAAATTAACAGTTCTTGACCTCAAAAGGGGCAAAAGAGGAAAAAAAAAAATCGTTTTCACAATTTGATGCTTTTTTTCTTTTTTTTTTTTTGCATGCATCATTTTGGTTTTTGGCACTTGCACCAAAGCACTGGTGCACATTAGCAGTACCCCTGCAGCATCCCCAGCACCGGGTGCCCCATAGGTCTGCCTGGCTTTCACATCACCAGGAGCACGACTGCACCAGCAGAACCCAGCTGTGCAGAATGGGATGCCCATTGCAATGCCCACTGCCATATACAACCCCATGGCTTGGGATTCCCACTGCCATGCCCAATCCCACGGGCTGGGATGTCCAATCCCATTGCAATATACACTGCCATGCCCAATCCCACGGGTTGGGATGTCCAATCCCATTGCAATGCACACAGCCATGCCAATCCTATGGCTTGGGATGCCCACTGCCATGCCCAATCCCACGGGTGGGGATGCCCACTGCTGCAGGATGCTCTGGGCACGCAGGGCCACGCTCTCCTCGCCGCCCCCCATTCCTGCCTCGTGCAGCTCTGTCAGGCAAAACGATTACATGGCTGGCTGCTTAACAACGGGGTGACACTCGTGTTAGCGCTGATCCAAGGAAGCAATTACCTTGAAAATGGGGGTCATGAGCCCCGCTCATTTACCTTANAAGGAAAAAAAAAAATCGTTTTCACAATTTGATGCTTTTTTTCTTTTTTTTTTTTTGCATGCATCATTTTGGTTTTTGGCACTTGCACCAAAGCACTGGTGCACATTAGCAGTACCCCTGCAGCATCCCCAGCACCGGGTGCCCCATAGGTCTGCCTGGCTTTCACATCACCAGGAGCACGACTGCACCAGCAGAACCCAGCTGTGCAGAATGGGATGCCCATTGCAATGCCCACTGCCATATACAACCCCATGGCTTGGGATTCCCACTGCCATGCCCAATCCCACGGGCTGGGATGTCCAATCCCATTGCAATATACACTGCCATGCCCAATCCCACGGGTTGGGATGTCCAATCCCATTGCAATGCACACAGCCATGCCAATCCTATGGCTTGGGATGCCCACTGCCATGCCCAATCCCACGGGTGGGGATGCCCACTGCTGCAGGATGCTCTGGGCACGCAGGGCCACGCTCTCCTCGCCGCCCCCCATTCCTGCCTCGTGCAGCTCTGTCAGGCAAAACGATTACATGGCTGGCTGCTTAACAACGGGGTGACACTCGTGTTAGCGCTGATCCAAGGAAGCAATTACCTTGAAAATGGGGGTCATGAGCCCCGCTCATTTACCTTAATTGAATTCCAATATCTGCCTCTAGCTGCCTCGACTCCACGCTATGGCTTCGAGCAGCGAACCAAAGCGGAGCCTCCCACCCACAGCCACTCAGGACACCCATTAAAATGGAATAATGCCTCCACAGCCTCCAGGGTCTGC
>VXAB01013826.1:0-51255 GCA_013399175.1 Odontophorus gujanensis
AATGGCAGAGTCCCTGGCAATGCACTACTCTTTTCTGCACTACTCCTTTCCAGCAGCAGTGTTATCCAGGAGCCTGCTGCTCAAGCACATGTAGAGATGGAACTGGGCAGGCTTAGGAGCACAAACTGCCAGCAAATATCCTGGCATGCCTTCCAGGAAATATGGACAGGCCAGTGGATGAGGTTCTGGCTGCTGCCTGGGATGAGCAGGTGCTTGCCTGCTTCATGTTCTTGTGTGCTGTGCTATAGCAGTTCACATGTGTGCAGATGTGGGGGCTGTAATCTTGCTATTTCTGAGAACAGAGTGACTCGCTATGCTTTCGTGCTGGAGATAGTGATCTAGGTAATGAAATCAGGGCTCAGTGCTGCTTTTGTTTATGCAGGTGACAGACTTTATACACTTGCACGTTCCCACTGAGTTCGTAGGCTTGTAGAAGCTTTTTTTGTTTTAATCTTCACATGGTGTAATGAAAACAGGAGCTGAGCCTTAGAAATCAGTTCCAGGGGAAGCAGGCAGAAATTCCTTTTTGCCCATAATACAAAAGAAATCCTGTAACTTTTCTTACAAGTCGTTCTCTTGTCTGCTACCAATCTTGCTGAACGCAGACATGGAGGTCTCTGTTCAGGATTGAAGGCAGTCAGATAACAGCCAAGGCCTTTCTCTCTGCCCCTGCGGTGCTGAGTTGCACCCTGGTGAGCATCTGAAGTTGCTCAGAGGAGAGTGTGTAGTTTTTGGTTGTGTTGATTTCTCTGTGTATGTTGAGGAAAAAGCCTAGATGAGGTTAGATTGAGTACAGATGTTGCAAAGTGAGAGACTGAAGAAAGGAAAATGTCATAATCAGGTTACCCAAAGTTGGCTCCAGCAGCTGTGCATTTTGATGGATTTGCACTGTTTTTTAACTGCTTCCAGAAAATGGAGATGGAGGAAAGAAGGATTAGATTATAAGGGTAACCAGAGCTCCAGTGTTTCCCAGCTCGAGATGGTAGGAACCAATGTAGGTAATGGCCCATTGTATATCACTACTTCTGGGTGATAAACATAATAAACAGAGGGTTTTCTTGTTGACTTTTTTGTCAGTTGCAGATACTGAATTGATATCCTCCCCCCCCCCACCCATGCGGCTATCAGATAAAACCCAGATGTGTTGCAGCATCCTCCTACTGTGCTGTAGCTGTCATCATGGTAGCACTGACCCTGCCTGGTGTACAGTGGGCACTCAGGACTTTACTTCCATAGCACCTCTGAGCTGTCCCTGGGCTTTTGGCATCACAAAGTTGATGGTGCTTACTACAGAGTCTGCTGTAATGCCTGACAGTGGAGCAGTATGACTGGGGCTGGTTTGGTAATCCTAGCAGTTGGTACTGTAGAAATGTGTTTCTCATTACATACCCTCTATTTCTCTGCTGAGGCTTTCTATAAAGCAGGAATCTTTTGCATATTGGACAGCAGGAGCCTTTCATTATTAATTTCTCAAACCACTCCTGTTGTGACATCTGTGAAAAGTTTGGGTTAGCTGAAATACTCTGAATCTGAGCTTTCCTATTTAAAAAAGAGAAAACAAAGTGTTTTCTATCCACTTTTAACTAATTAAACCCAACAATTTCTAAAAGCCGTCCCTGGGACTCCTTTGATCGTTACTGCTGCTAAAAAATCAATTAACGTTAGAGCAACAAAAGTCTTAACTGTAGAGAAACTAGCACTGCTAAGTTTTTATCACTTTTATGGGGCAGATTGTTTCTTGTTGCCTTTTATAAACACAGTGTACACTATCTACAGGCACAAGTGGAGGTGATCCAATTATTTGGATTCTCAGTTTCGCTATTGAACAGCAAAATACTTCTAATAATTTGTTACTACAACAATATATACTCTTAAGAGTCTTTTTCAGCTGTCTTGTCTCTTTGAAGCGCAAAATTGTGTACATCTGCTTTAATCTGGTTGGGTTTGAGTGGTGGTTCAAACACAGAATGGACATATTCAGCAGCATGGCATGGAGGTTCGGTCTAGCAGTATGTAAGGATCTAAAAGATTTTCAGTGGAAGATCCAGGTGGCTTTCATTGTGTTGTTTCTTCACCGCTGAAGAGCTGCTTAAAGGCTTAGTCATGTGCATGTAAGCGTGATCTGAATAATCAATCAGGCAGGAGACAGTGCAGTAGTCTGTGTTTTTTTCACTAAATAGTGAAAAACAAATGAAAAAGGAGCTCAGTAGGTCTGTTTGGTTGCAGTCTTTTTAATATATTGAGTGTGCTGCTTCCAAGTGTGTAGCCTTGGACTTTTTACCCTGAATCATGGTCATCAGTGAACTACTCTAATCTTGTATGCCAAAGTAGTGCTATTGACTTCTGTTCTGTGTCTTCCTCGTATGTACAATGGCTGCATTTGCTGGTCTGAGGACTCTGTCTTTTAAAGGGCAAAGTATTCTTCATTAAACTTGGCACTGGAAGAAATCATGTGCTTCAGGGAGCTGGTGCACACCTCAAGTTCAGAGCATATTGGTAGGTAAATGTTAATTAAATCTTGGTTTGGAAACTATGCTTTGGCACTTTGAACTTACGCAGATCAAGTTGCAGGTAACATTGACCAGCATCCTAAAAGAGGAAAGTTCAGGGATCATGGGTTCCCTTCCCACACCACCAAGCCAGCTGTGAGCTGCTGTGAGCCCTTCCTGCCTCGTGTGTCAAAACCTGATGTGATTTTTGTAGTTTCAGCAGTTCTGTGCCTGCTCCCATGAAGGCTGATTTTCACCTGTACCAGTACTGATGTGTAATACTGTAAACTGGCTAAAAAGATGTCTCTCCTCAAATGCTTGCTTAGCCTTGTTTTATTTAGTAGTGATGAAGTGTTATCAGAACAAGATGGGACGGAGGTGTTCCTCTGTTTAGTACTTGTCTAGCAGTGACTCAAATCACATGGTGCAGTCTTCATTAAAGGCAGTGTGATGATCCTATATGTGCCCGTGCCTTAGTGTTTGGAAACAAATGGAAAAAAGCATATGAATGAATGAGGGAAGAAACTGCTGATCCCTTAAGTGTATCCTTATATGGCAGTATTTATTAATTTAGGGACCTCTTGTTTCATTCAACATCAAATTGAAAATATTATATTTATGCAGTTGAGTGAATAGTAGGTATACAGATGGATAGTTGTATCAGATTAATTACAATAAAAACAACATACTATTTTCATTGACAGAAGCTGTTGTGCCTTGCTTGATAATCATATAATTATCTATTGCATAGATGCAAGGCCCAAATTTAAATAGCACGTTAATCTGCTATATACATACTGTTTAAAACTTCTGCTATCTTACAGCAGGATCCTGATGTGTTTGCTACTAGTCATATATCCAAGTGCCATGTGGCCTGGCTTCTCAGGGAAATAAATAGATGTGTGCTGTATACATCCTCCCTTTACATCTGTGTGGTATATAATGCTAATGTACTGAACTCCAGGTAGGATGTGAACCACGTTTTAGGGAATTCTAAATTTGTGTTTCAAAGGGTAGGTCAAGCACACAGAGGATATTAACAGATTATATGGAAGCTATTCAGTTATACAGGCTGAAATTCAACAGATTGGAGAGAGAGAATGAAGAAATGTTGCTCAACTGTCAATATGTTAACTGCAGGAATTAGGTCTGTTCTATGCAAAACGTTAAGTGTTAAGGACTCTGTGATATGTTCTTGCTGTGTGAGGGGCTATATCTAATGCTTTAGGAGGTTAGTTGTACTTGACCTGTTGCATCATGAACTTTGATGACATTTCTTGGGTTTGAAATGATGATTTGCTTATTTGCTGTTGATGTGGGCAACAGCAGAAGGCTGGTGTTGTTTGCTCAGGAGATGATGATAACTGAATAAATGCAGATTGTACTCAACAGTATACTGAAAGTTACAGTTAAGGTGAATGTGGTTTGGAGCTTTTTCCTCTTAACTCAAGAGTCATTGCACAGAGTATTTAACTGCTTTTCAGGAAAGCGGAATTACTTGGGGATCTGCAGTGGGAATTGTTGCAGCTGAAGTCATAGAAGAGGGATCTACAGGACTGTGTGGCCTTTGCATGTGGTTCTCCTGTGTTGTTAGTATTATTGCTTGTTTAGATGAGGCTGAAGTCCATGTGTAGTTTCCCCTTGTCTCCTGTTCCTTCCCAACTGGCGAGAAGATGTGTAGAAAGCCAAATGATCTGGGCTTCTACAAGTCAACGTGTGTAAAAAAGAAAGGCAAACAGAAACTTGTGGTAGATGAAAAGTCTCCTAACTCCATATAGACGTAAGTATTTCTAAATTTGTCAACGGCTTTTCTTTGTAAAAATTTATTTTTCATAATATATCAGACAGAAAAAGCCAAGGGTTTTGCTGTTTTCCACAGGAACGTGTGTTGTTGATTCAACTTTTTACTGAAAACTTTGTATTGGAAGTATGGAAAATCAATATGCTTAAAGTGAAGAAAACACGTGGGGTTGGAATAAAAGCTTAGCACAATCAGACATGTGTAATATATCCTTTAAAACACAAGTGGGGATTCTACCAGGGGAAAAAAAAAGGCCATCAAACTGTGGGGAGGAGGGACACAAGGATTTGAAAAAATGCTGAAATCGCTTTTATTTTCCTTTTGATGGGAAGGAGAAAGGAAATTGATTGTACACAGTTTGATCTCTTCTTGTAGAAATAATTGCCATTGATTTCCAGAGGAAGAGGATGTAGCTACATTGTAGGCCTGTCATTTAGTTCTTTTCCATTGCTAACAGACTAACTTGGGTACTTCCTTTATCTTAGACAACCACCAAAACCAAACAGCCAGACAATGCTCAGCAAATAAGCAAACAGAAGCTTGACTGTGTGGAGGCTAAACTAACTCTTCAATCTTCAGTGTGCTTTCTATGCCAGAGCCACGGGGGCTGGGGGGTGATTTTCTTCTGAGCTCCAGTCCTCAAACTAACCTCAGGTTTACTGAGGAGTTTGGTATCTGAAAAGGTGAAGTTGTTTTCTAAAACTCCAGTAGACAGATGAAGCTGAGACTTTGTGATTTACTTTGGTCTCTGAGAAATATAATGTGAAAAACCAATTTGGGTTCTGCAAGCTGGCCAGAGACTGCAGTCAGTTCAATAAAGGCACTGCTAAATTTACCATGATAAAGTGCTGCTTCATGCATGAAATAGATGCTGTGGTCTTGTGCTGGTGATATGATTTATCACCTTTAAAACTGTAGAAACAATGTGCAGAATGTGTTTTCAGTGGATTGTTCATGTTATCACTTGTTCGTACCCCTTGGAATCTTATATATATTAGTAAGCAGTTAAAACAAGCAAAAACACTTGAAATGAATTTGGTGATTTTAAAATTGTGCTTTTCACAGCAAGAGGGCTTTGGCAGAGGGCTTAGGGGTGTGTTGTGTTGCAGGCAAGCTTGGGATTGATGGTGTCAATGAGGGGTTTTGGAAATAAATGTGCTGGTTGTTTAACCTCAGAACTATGTAAATGTGTGCAGCTCAGCCACTCTGAATGTCTCATCTCAGTAGCCTTGACAATATAAAAGAAGCTCACAATGTACATTGGATCCTTCTCTGGAGATGTTCAAGGCCTGCCTGGATGCCTGCCTGTGCAACCTGCTCTAGGGAGCTGCTTTGGTGTTGGGTTTGGACTCAGTGATCTCTAGAGGTCCCTTCCAACCCCTACAACTCTGTGATTCTGTGCGATGGAGTCTTGGCAGAGGAAGGAGCAGCTCAGCAGCATCAGTAGTTGCATTTGATTGTGTCTACTGATAGAACTATCACTGCCAATGGCACTTCAGAGGTTCATGGAGACTGTCAAAGCCTTTATCCTGTATTGCCTGTCTCACTAGCACCTGTGTAAGCTTTCAGGTGCGGAGTAACTTTGGTTCTTACCCTGGAGCCATCTGGTGAACCACTGGCTTAGCTTTTGTCAGAGGGTGTTGCATAATGCTCCATTATAGGCAGGCTCTCATGCAGTTCCAGAATGACAGAGGTGCTCAACAGTGGCTTAGCTAACAAAAGGAAAGGCCCAGTGTATTTCTCTATTTTTCTTTATTTTTTTTTATTTAAAAAGAAAGCTATACTTCTGCAAGCAGGGCTCTTTTCACTGTTCGGGTGATGGGGGGGGTTGGGGAGGGGGAAATATCTTTTGAGTCAATCGTTAAGTACTGTTGAGTCAAGGCTAAAATATCAAGGTTAGTGTTTTTTAAGGTTCTAATGGCCAAGAACATAGTTTTTTTCCAAGGTTCCCTACAAACATGGGTTATTGTGTAGGTTATTATTCACTTCTCATTGGATACTACAGCATGGTTCTCTGATGCACTTCAAAGCCAACGTGGCTCTGTGTGCCAGTCTGCTTTGAGTCCTGAAGCACTTCATCTTCTCTCATCGAAGGATCTATTAGTTCTCTGTATCACAAACACCTCTAATTTCATGCTTTTGCCCCTTTTTGTTCATTCCTAATATCCTGCCACCCTTCTGTGCTACGTTTTTGGTGTAAGAAGTAGATGTAATTATAAGCAAAATCGACTGCTGAGAATGAAAGCCTTGGGGAGATCTTTCCAGAGTGGGAAATAACTCTTTTCCCTGACCTGTTTTCTCTTAAGAAAATGCAACATCTCTTCAGAAAATTCAATGCTAAGCAATTTCTAAATGTATAAGCCAGATCTGCGCTTCTCCTGGCAGGAAGAGGCACTAACTCTTAGGTGCCTGTAATTCCCTGCTCGGATTACCTGAGAATGGCTGCAGTGCCCTCAGAGCTGCTCACCACTGATTGACATATGTTCAGAATAGTAAGCCCTTCAGAGCAGCAAACTGGCAAATGTTCTGCTTCATAAAAGTCCATTGTGGTTATTCTTTGTACATCTCCCTGCGTTTGTTATCTGTCACCTTGGATTTATCAGAACAATCAGTGTTTGGAATTTCATACTTAAATCACTGGACTCTTTTTGTGTGTGTGTGTGTGTATATTCTTTTCATTTCATTAGAGAAACCAAAGCAAACACCTCTCCTAGGTCTGAGGTTTCTCAGGTAGGAAGTGTCAGCAGGAATTGTAAAGCCTGTGAAGGGCAGGAGGACGTTGAAGAAGTACAAGACATAGTTTATAGGCAGCATTTATTACACACAGTGCAATGAGTAGTTAAAACAAGGAGCAGATGTGGTGTCAACGTTTGAAGATACTGTACTGAAGCGAAGAAAAAAGGGGAGAAACCCGGGAAGCCCTGGTGCATGCTGTTGGTGATTTTTTGCCTAGATGAGGCACAAGTATGGGAGCTGTCATGAAACTAATGCCTCCAATGTTATGATGTTGGCCTGTGATTTCAGAAGTGGATGCTGGTGGTATGGTAGTAGAGACTGAACCTTCCTGATGATGTTCCACTGTATTTTGTTGCCTTGAGACGGGTGGCAGCAGAGGGTCAGTCTGACAGAATGGCATCTGACATGGAAGTGCATATGATCCAAAAGTGTGGAATTTAACTCCTCTGTGTAGGAGAAATGGCACCACTGACTTTCATCAGTACTTGCTGAATGTTTATGGAGAACAAACAGTGGATGTGAGCACAGTGAGATGATGGATGGTATGTTTCAGTAGTGGAGGGATAACAGTGTGAAAGAACAAGCCAAGTTCTGGACAGCCATGCACAGCTATCACAGTAAGACAGAGTGTGTCCATCAGCTCACCTATGCAAATTGGCAGATTATGACCACGGAACTGTGTTCCCTGAATATTGGCTCCATCTGCTAGTGCAGATTTGAGGGTGGAATGCAGGTTCTTGGTTATTGCTGGTGAAAATGCATAGCTAATATTGGTGAGTACATTGTGAAATAGTGTTTTGTAGCTGCAGATTTGCTCTGTCAGATAGAGTTATTGTGCTCTTTGTTGACCTTTACATGGAAATAAATGGGAGGCATTACTTTCAGAGTAACCTATATAGTAGGTAATTTGAAGAGCGATAGAGGTTAAATAATGCTAGAACTTTAGTCTACTTGTTTAATTCATACTAGCGCTGCTTTATGTTGTGTCAGATGTGCAGGACCTGGATGCACATCCCATGTCAGTATGCAGAAGATCAGTGTTCATGTCAGGAGTCAGGTTCTCATTTGAGTACCAGCACAGGGAGATTACTCAGGGAGAGATGTTCAGTCACAGTAACTCAGTAATGACTGCAAAGCCAGCTGAATGGCATTGTATGATACTAAGCTTTAGTGATGCTCTGGGTGTCATGTCAGAAGTAAAGATAGCTCTTATGAAAGCTGCTGTGATACTTTCCCAGTGATGGATGCTTAAGTTTTTCTTCTACTTCCTTGCACATGTTGACTAATTAATTAAAATAAAGATGTCAATTTTAACTGGTAAGTACAATGAGTAGCCATATAATTCATGGTGCAGTCTTCTTTACAGCTTTGTAATACAAAGTATATCTGCTTGCAAAGTGTGCCATTATGTATCCAAGGCCACATAAAGCACTATTGCTGCAGCCAGCAGTAACTGCCTTCACCTCCGTCTGAACACAGACTGGTGCTAATGTTTTATTTTTTGAGGAATCCCATGCACATAACGTGGATGTTGCTATATTTTCTTTTTTTCAAACCACAAACATTAGTATGGCACTTGTTATTCATAGTTGGCCTGGGACTCATTCTTGTGTAACTCATCTATAGAAATCTATGTGAAAGCCATAGGTTGTTTTATTTGGGCGTCTCAACAGTGTTGTAACTTTGCTCCCTCCTTAATGAGCTAACAGCTTAAGTGGTGTATTCTGTAATTCGATGCATAAGGAGAGCTTGATAGTAAATCCAAAGGTAATGACTGTGACAGTGGAACTTCAAATATGAAATGAATTAAATTGTGGATAGAGTACCCTGGGTTTGAATGTCATTCTTTGGGGTTTGAAGCTAAGGAAATCAACCTTCTTTCCCTTGTTCGTGGGGTATGTTATAAGTGAGCAGCTGGGTTGAGGTCTTATTTGTGTGACTTGAGCTTGATGTGTTTTTGGTAGTCTGTCTCCTGGTCTTTTAGGAGGCTTTAGAGGAAAAATATGCAAGCTGCTTGTACAGTTGTGAGAAGAATAAGTTGTATTTCACTTCAACAGGGATTTTTAAACCTTAAAAGTTTAAAAGTAAAGCTTACTAATGAGTAGACTTCTCAGTATCTCTTTGGAATGATAAAGATCTGAGAGAAGCATCATCAGTATCTGGCTAAAATGGAATAGCCAGCTTTGTGCAGCTAGTGGTGTAGATGGTTTGCTTACATTGAACTGTTTCTCAACTGCTATTTGGACTTCCCAGGAGTTTGGATGAGAAGTTACCTGCTCACTTCAGGGCAGGTGTCACCAGAGGGGTTGAATAGCAGGACCCAGTTCTTATTTTCAACAGCAACTATATCATTCTGTTTTACAGCTAAAGTGTTGCCCTCTCTGGCTGGTATTTAATCTTGCTTTGGAATGTGCTAGATTAAAGAAAAAAGAGGCAAGTACCTTTGTATCTACAAAACCTCAATCTCCTTTCCCTAAGTGCCATGCTATGCTTTGCTGCTCACAAACGTGGAGCTGGCCCATAAACTGCAGAGCAGGTCTCCCAGCAGGCTTTCCACTGGGGCAGTGCCTCTTGCTGCGCCAGTGCTGGAACAGCAAGCAAAGTAACCTCTAAGGACACCCTGAAAATGCTGTGCTATCAAAGTATTGACCTTGCAGGTGAATCTGAGCTGCTCAATAACTTGCTGGCACTTGCTCCTGATGATCAGTTGTCGTCTGTGAAACCCCAGATAGCCCTGGTCTCACCTGAGAGGTAATAGTGCTCCTTACCTGGACTCCAGTAGTCTTGGTACTTGAAGATCACGTGTTGGTAGCTCATTCATCTATGCAGAAAGTGCCAGTGTTCCATTGGAGACACTTCAGTTACTGTATTTAACACTGCTGCCTCTACAGAAAAATGGTAGCTTTTGTTTTGGTATAGTATGGCACAATACTATACCAAAACAATACTTACTTGTGCCATTACATTCTGGGTAACTACTGCCCTGTGTCTATAGTCCTGAACCAGAAGTGTACAGAGAAGGGACTTTCAGGCAAGCAGTGAGATTAAACTGGCACAGTATAGGATTGGAACCAGAATGTTAGGCTACTTCAATTCCTTCAAATGCCCTTCTACCAAGTAAAACAAACTGCCTCTAAATACACTGAGCAAACATGAAAAGACAGTGACATTTGAGAGAACAAAGGAAACATCCTCAGAATTCACAACCAAGGTGTGAGTGAGTACAGGAAGAAAACCCCAGCAATTGAATGAAGATTTTCCCCAGTGGAGATTTCAAATACATTTTCATGAAAAAAGTTTCAAATGTCTTTAGGAGTGCAACCACATTGTGGATGGTGCTTGCTTAATGTGCTTAAAAAGAATTCCGTAGAGAAGCAAATTTATTTAGGATCAACTTAATTTAACTGGTGAAAAAAATAATGCATTGCAGTGTCTCGGGCACGGACTCAGATGTGAACGATCCAAATTGTTTATTACAGGTTTTAACATCCCTTATATACTTTCACAAGTTCTCTCTTGTAACTTTCCCACCCGCCTTTACATATCAACAGTATAACTTCCCAAAACAGCCCTTAACCGTGCATACAGGCGATTATTCAGTCAGGGCTGTGAATCTTCCCAAACCATGCACTCTTCCTCCAATTAGGGTCTGCCATCATGCAGCTTACTTGAGCTTGTTTTCCTCTTCTTCTGGAAGTGTCCTTGGTTCTCAGCCTTCCTTTCTCATGCTGGTTATCCTGTTCCACAGCTGCAGCTCTAAATATACTTTTTGTATTCCCACAATGCATTTAACTAGAATCTAATGTAAAGTCATCATGTTTCAACTATGATATTAAAAAGATACTGTCTTGCTAATGTTGGTAACCCTTTTCCATTTTTATATAAATTTCTTCCTTGATTGAGTGAATCGTTTGCTTTTTAGTTGGATTCATGAAGTGGAAGAGCGCACAGGCCGCCCTTTATGGCCAAGTATGAATGCTGTACTGTTCAGCTGGGATGACTGTAAGGAGGGTGTGAAATAACAAGGACACACTTCACAATGTGGAAATGATGGCATTATCAGTACTGGCATTGAACCTGGGTGTTAAAGCTGGAAGCAGTTCTATGTGTGTACAGCCCCGCATAGAGAAAATAAAGATGCTGCTGTATCACATGGAATTGTGAATGCTATGGAAAGCGTGGTGATGAGAGTGCATATTGTGATTATAAGTGGAATTCTGTCTATCTATATCTCAGGGACAAAAAAAACAAACAGGTATGTTGATGAAGTATGATTAAAAAGACATTTTTTCCCTCCCCTTCTCCTCAAAAAAGTAATTTATGAAGGGTGAATAATGGCAGTAAAGGCAGACTGAAACTTTATTTTACTTTTCTTCTAGAAAGTCTTGGAGCTATTCTACAAGATTATAAAAGAAAGTAAGCAAAAATCCTTGGAATAAATTTACATGTTGTTGAAATATGTAAGTAACCTAGAGAGGTTATTGATACTTAAGTGATTACAATTACAAATATGTATGTTTCAAATCTGGCTTGTTGGGAATATTCAGGGTTGTTATAATCAACTAGAACAAGCTTTCTTCCTGAGTAAGTATATTTCTGGATTCTCTTTGCTCTTGTCTACTAAACCCGAAGGTGTGCTCTCTAATGTGATGGACAGCTTAACCAGGGGGCTGCCTGTCTCTCTGCAGCATCTTACACCAATCTGTGGCAAGCGTTAGTCTGACTTGAGTGCAAGAATTCCTGTGTTGCTCAAACAGCAAGTTGAGTAGTCTTTTTAAAGGCTGTATTTGCCCTTTTATGCTGCGGATTCATTTAATACCCCTGTCAAATGTTTGCATTACTTATTTTGTTTAATAGGTCACTTTGGCTCACAGAGACTTGCCTGTTGAGTGGGGGACCTTGGGATGAGCTTGCTGATGAGTGGAGATGCAGATGCACTGCATCCTTTGGCTGGCACTCAGTGTGAGCTCATTGTGAGGATGCTCTGATTTTTGGAGTCTGTGATCATTAAGTACTTGAGCTGATTTTTAGTGCGAGTGGATGGTTATAATTAAGGGATTTGCAAGAAAAAATCTGTAGGCAATATGTATGGAGAGAACACTATATGGATTGAATCTTAAACCTACACACATTTTGTATGAGGATGTCTGAACAGTTAGGAAAGAGATTGAATAGGTAGAAACATGAAACAATGATGAGGAAGAAACATTCCAGCAGTATCAGAAAATCAGAGAACAGGCACAGCAGATCAAACAGGGACTGAAGCTGCTAAACAGAAACCTAGACAAGCACAGAACCAGAGTGCTTCATTAGGTGCTCTGACCCCATCCCCAGGTCTGTGCAGCAGTGTAATGAGAGTGCTCTGTGTTGCTGTTTGCCTGGCATCTGCATGCTGTAGATCTCTGCAACCCCACTGAGGCCTGCAGAAGGTGAGATTTCTTGCAAGGGTCTACCCAGGCCCAGCTGGTTAAAGGTCGGCACAACAGAGGTGACAGTTTTATCACCATGGTGAGCGAGATGGTGTTGTAACGTCAATCCACGTCTTCTTGACCCATACCCTCTGCTATCCTGACCCTCTTTTTTTCTACTGAAGTCATAGCATATTTCAGGTCAAGCCTTAAGGGCAATATACAAATCTGCTCACACTCAGAAGATTCAGTAAGTTGGATTTGTAGTGCATCTGCTGTGGCAGATGTTGGTTGTTGCCCTTCTGCTGCTTTCTCTCTGTGCCGTGCCTGCTCCGTCTCACCCGTATTAGCCTTGGGGGCTCACAGGCACCACCTGCAGCAAAATCTGTTGTGTCCTGCACTGAATGAGCCCGAAGGGTTATTGTCCTTCCCACAAATACTGTTTGCTAAGAAAGCAGTAAGAGGGGTGTGGTGAGTGCTGCACCAAGCATCGCTAAAGATTAGTGGGGTGATGACTGTATTGTTGTACGTATTTTCCTGACATTTTTTTGCGTACTCAATGTGTAAATAAAAAGTTTAAATTACCTTTCCCGTGCATTCAGCCATTCATCTCCAGCTTTGGTTTGTTTAATTTTCTTAAGGTGAAAAAATTAAATGAAAAATCAAAAAAGGTGGTAAGTCAGTGTTTTTTGGCTTGTGGTGTCCCATAGAATATAGGGGTCGCTCACTTGAAGGAATGTGAATTTTTGAAGCAGGTGAAAGGCTGGAGCGTGTTATATTTGTCATTTTGCTAGAAATGTAATAAACCACAGGTGAGGGACTAGGGTATTGTTCTTGGGTTGATAAAAGTCTATATGGAAAGTACTGTTCAATTCTTTTAAATTACACAACTGCCAACTCATAAACAAACTCAGTGGAAAACAAGAAGTTCTTAAGAATTTGCTTTCATTTTATGATGTGCAATATCCTGCTCTTTATTAAACCACCTGAGGGAGGGACAGTGAGATTCAAGAAGGAGCCTTTACTGTTCCCAGAGGCCTCTTCCATCTCTCACTTATTGGACTTCTTGTTTTCACTAAAACTAATGTCTCTTCTCTGACAGTGATGTCATGCTGCTAGCCACGCATGTGGGAAGTTCACATGGAAGGGACTCTGCCAGGTCAGCAGCTTGTAGTTTGTCTGTCTGTAGGGTGGGGCCAGCCCTCCCAGCGCCACACTTCTCTAACTCTGGCCTCCCCATGGTATTGCTGTTCTTGTGAAGCTACAGGGAATGGGAGCCACTCCTGTGCTTGCCCAGCTGGTTAAGAAGTTGTTGATTCAATGATAGGCACAATCTTCTTTTCTTCTATTCTGGTAAGTGGTTGTAGTGAAGACTTACTGTATATCAGTGTTGCATTCTCCCTCCTTTAAATACATTTGCGTGCTGTATATCTTCTAACACATATGTGCAAGCCACATGTCAAGCTGTGTAATTGTAGTGAAGGTGTGCAGTGTTCCACCTGCATGTGGCCGCAGTCAGGGTGCTGCTTGTGGCCTCTCTGCAGTAAGGTTGGGTGTTCAGAGCATGGCCACCTCACTGTCCTCCAGGGACCTGGGGAATGCCCTGTTTTTGCATATAAAGAGAGTTAATTTGTGCTTTCTGCTTTTGAACACATAGATGTGGGAGAAGCCTGAGCCAGAGGCTCTACCTCAGGAGGCAGCACGAAGCCAGAGGAAAGATGGGCTGTGTTTTGGACCAGATTTTAGGTCACAGTTTGATTTTTATTTCTTTTATTTCCCAAGTTATAAGTTTGGAAACTCATTGAAGTTTTGTCTTTATGGATTAGATGTACTTGAAACAGCTCCGAGGTATTCTCTGAAGGATGCGATAGAGCTGTGGTCAAGATTGAGGCTAAGGCTGAGGGTGTCACCCAGTGCCCGTGGAACTCAGCAGGAGCCTTTGCTGACTGTTAGGGGCTTTGTATCTGACCTTCAAAATGACACAGGGGAGAAAAGAGCTTATTTTACCTCCTGGACATGTAGTAATGCCTTAACAGAAACCATGGGCAGTGGTTTCCCATAGATTTATATGTGGTCATTTATATGACTAATTTTTATAAATGATTTTGGTTTGTAGATGTGAGCATTCTCTGACTGCAGTACTGCTATCATTAAGCAAATGGTTGGTATTAGCAGGTATCTTTTTTAAAACTTGATTTTCCTTCAGCATTCATTTTTAAAATCAGAATATCTGTAAAACTGAAATGAAAGAAACCCACCTCCAAATGGAGGCTGAGAAATCCGAGAGCATTGGTTTCCTGAGTATCTTGTAAAGATAGGCCCAACTCTATAGCTTTTACTGTTCATTTGAAGTATAATTCTGCGTCCTATTAATTCTAGAAATAACTGCATGATGAGTAAGGGAAGATGAGGGAAAACCGTATGGAATAAGTAGGTCTCTGAATTACCTGTACATTCTTGCGTTTACCTTGCATGCCCTGAAACACTATTTTTAATCTTACTCCAGGCAGCAGAGCTCTCTTTAGCACTTTCTTTTTAGAGTAACACCTTAGCTACGGGAAAGTGGAAATGACACTCCTGAAGTCCTGTTTCTGGAGATTTATAACTCAGCTTCTTAGTGCCCCTCATTTGCCCAGTGCCTTTGTGAAGCCTCATGCAGGAAGTTACTTAACAGCTATTTTTAAGATTCCTATAACTGATGGATTTACTGCAAGGCCAAAGGGTTTCCTTTAGTTCTGTGTGAGTGCAAGATGCTCATTTTGGCTCTATTCCATCCAGGAGCTGAAAGGGTTTGGGAGCCTGGCAGAGGCCATGCTTCAACCAGCACTTCTGGAGATCTTGTATCTGTGGACCCAAACGTTGCGAGGTTTGGATGTGCCTGAATGCCTCGGTACTTGCGTTACACCCTGATGCACGTGCTTGCCGTTGGGTGGGAGATGCTTTGAAATAAATTGGGATTTCCTGAGGAAACGGCTTTGATCAGGGAGCTGTGGTAACTGTCTTAACCTTTGGCAGCTCTGGAGGTTCGTGCAGGATCAGGCCCTGGGTGAAGTGAGCTCAGCAAGAGTGGAGGCAGCAGGTCTGATCCTTCCTTAGGTCTAACACAGCTGCTACTTCAAGTTGCACTTAAGAACACCCAGCATTGCAACTCCAGATACATGGCAGTTACTACTGGAAATGGAGTACTAGGAACTGGTAAGCCATGTTTATAAGGTAAAAATGGTCTTCTGCAAGTGCTTTTCTGTTTCCTGTACTATTAAGGGTTTTAAAACAAGTATGAGATACTATTTTCATGAAACCTATTTATGGTAACTATTAAACTCCTCTTAATTATTCATGTAATTAAAATTTTACATGTTTCTGCCATGAAGTAGAGCTACTTTTTCATTACGAAACATTGCACTGCTTGTATTATGGTCCAGGGGGAGGTTAGGACTAAGTCATTGTGCATCATATCCAGAGTTAAACTCTCCGTTCTTTCTCTGTTCCTCCGTTTGGCTTTCACAGCTGTTATGGCTTGGTGTGAAATACCTGTAACTACACAGTTTGGTCAGGTTTGAATTGAGATAATTACTTATCTATATACTCATCCTTCTTTCAGTGAACGTTTACATATAAAGAAGGATTTGAAAGTTCTGAGTTTTCATCTGACTCCAGAGAGGTTTTTCCTGCTGGCCTCAATGGGAACAGAGTCTTCTGAAAATCTGACCTGTCCTTTCTTAAACAACAAATCACTGTTAGCATGTGCAGAGGATTTCCAGTGCATGTCAGCACTTACAGTGGATACAGACATAATTTGAAGTATGAATGTACCTAGTAGACAAATCACTGCAGAAGGGGTAGGCTCAGCACCCCTGTGCCCAAGTGTGGTGGTTTTCTTGTGCTTCTGGCCTGGGGACCTGCTTCCCTGCTGCTTCTGTGGAACTGTGCTGCTTGTCACAGGCAGGGCCTGCTTACAGTGCCTGGAGGAATTGCTGCCAGCGTAGGTATATAGGAAAATGCAAAAGTGTTTGTGTTTGCTATGGAGTTTCACTGACTTGAAGTGAAAACCAAGTTGCTGTGCTGACTGCAGGATTTCTGATGGTGGAGAGAAGCCTGGAGAAATGCGGCATGTGCCATGCAGCAGGGCTGCACAGAACATACTGCAGGATAGATCAGGACACGGAGTTTGCTTCTTTACTTTTAGGGAAAATAGTTTCTTTTCACACTTGCTTATATTGAACAATTTGGGATCAGTTTGTACCGCTGCAAATTAATAAACTTTTCTATACAGGCTTCTCTTTGTGGCTCTTTATAATGGGGAGATTCTTCGTTTGAACCCTTTCACTACAGAAAATACATGTCGTGAACAGATCATAGAATCATAGAATAGTTTGGGTTGAAAAAGACCTTTAAGATCATCTAGTTGCAACCCCCTGCTATAGGCTGGGACATCTCCCTCTAGATCAGGATGCATCATTGCGATTATATTTAGGTCAAGAATTGGAATCGTTTAAATCAAAATTCTGTTAAGTGCTCACTTCCCAAGTCCGAGAGTGAACCTTGGAAAAGAGCAGAGAGGTTGATGTTTTCCCTCTGGAGGTGGGAGGAAGCCTTGGGGAGGGGTGTAGGCTGCTTCATGCTTTAAGGGATGTGTGGAAGGAAATGAGCTGTCCTCGGTACCACGTGCCTGATGCGCATGGGATGCGGGGACAGGTGGTGGCTGGGCATCAGGTGCCACTTCCCTTAACTGCAGAAGGGAGGCTTGTAGTGATTCAATCCTCTTTTCATTCCTTTCCCACTCTGTGGGGCTGGGAAATGCAACAGTTTCTCGTGACTCCCATTTGGAAGGGTAACTACTTGTTCCTATAGGAAAGCTGGCTTGGTAGGAGGAGATATGAGTGTAATCACTCAGCACATCCCTTCAGAGCTCACTGGAAGCTGTTGCTTGAACTGTTCATGTATCCAATTTTCAAGCTGAAGCTTCCACATTGTGCAGAATTTTAGCCCTTGACAAGCGGCTCTTGGGTTAGTGGCTGTCTGCAAGGCAGAATGCAGAGAAACAGTCAAAAAAGCGAAATAAATAAATAAATAAATACAGCAAAAGCCAAAATAGGGTACAGAAGAGAATGGACAAACCACGGTTGACCCTGTGCAGTCCCTTTTCACACTAGTATTAACCTGAAAAATAGTAGCAAAATGGAATCTTCAGAATGAGAAGGTATTTTCAACTAGCTCTTTAAATGAATGTTGGCTTGGATTGAGTTAGTTTTTCTTAAGTCTTTGATCCACCCTTCAGTATCCTAAACTTGCAGATATGTGGCAGATATATGTGAGGGAAAACTGTTAGATGAAAATGAAAACACTGTGGAGAGTTCTGGGGTGGAAATAGTGGTGTGCAGAGAGAGCAGCACTTATGGATAAGTGCTCTTGTATGCACCGCTCCTCTTTGTAAGTGGCATATCGTGAGATGGGCTGGCGAAATTAGAAGTACATCTTGTGCACATCTTCAGAATACTCTTACAAATAAATCTGTTTGCATTCCATGTCCATTTCATTCTCCAACACGTCTGTGAAATGCTGAATTCATGGGAATTGGCATCAAAGCTGTTCTCACCACAAATACGAGGTCTGCAGCATGCTAATAATACATAGGACATTTTTATGATGTCAAATATAGCTGTATGAGCATTCAAAAGTCTGTATATATTTGTTAGAGCTTTGAAAAGGGCCGGAAGTGGCACATTTGGAAATGGGATTTTCTTTAGTCTTTAGAAACTGCTCGTCTGGCATTTCTTTGCTATGTGATCTAAATTGGTATGAATGTGATGTTTGTTATTATAACTATTTCAAGAAGTTAGTTTTGCTTTAATCTTAAGGCCACCTCGTAATTTATGATTTCAATCTTCTGCCTCTTTTCAAAGCATATTTGTCTTCCCCAACTGCAAAAATACACAATGTGAATGTCTACTCTGGGGTCAGGGTGACACTTCTGAGTGTGAAATTTGACAATGTGCATGTTTATCCAGCTGATAAACATGTCAAACAAAAAAGAAATGTTTGACAAGAAGGTGGGAAGCAAAATTTTTAGGGCATGGAGGCGAATGTCCACTCACTGCTTTTCACAAGCTTTCAGCTATTTTTGTTGGCATATCTCTGTGCTCAAGCACATGGTTGTGTGGTGAATGGTAGGAAGATGTAAGGGTGGCACAGTGTAAGGAAAAGATCTATTTATTAATTTCTGTCTCAGAAGCTCTCAGACAACTGCACTAGTGAAAATGGGGTAACGTTAGAAGACTTGGCTGTGATCCTTAGGGAATGTTCAAATAAACAGTAAAAACTGAGAATCAACTTAAGCAATTGTAGTTAGCAAATGTTATGGGAAGAGAGAAAGATGTGTAGAACTTATTTTTTAGTGTAATAAGCAGAAGATTATAAGAGACATGTCACGTGGCGGGGTACCATGCAGTGGAACCTAGGCAGACACAAGAGAAGTGCCTTGCAAACCTCCTGAAGTCCAGCAAGGTCACGTGCAAAGTCTTGCATTGGGGTGGGCCAATCCTAAGCATGAATACAGGCTGTATGAAAATGGATGGAGAGCAGCTCTGAGGAGAAGGGCTTAGGGCTGTTGATTGATGAGAAGCTCACCATGGGCTGGCAGTGTGTGCTTGCAGCTCAGGAGGCCCACTACATCTTGGGCTGCAGAAGTATCATGGCCTACCTGCAGTGCTGTGTTCAACTCTGGGTCTCCAGCACACAAGACTTGGAGCTGTTGGAATAGGTCCAGAGGAGGCCATGAAGATGATCAGGAGGCTGGACCACGTCTCCTATGGAGACAGGATTGAGCTGGGCTTGTTCAGTCCGGAGAAGAGAAGGCTCTGGGAAGACATTATTGTAGCCTTCCAGTACTTAAGGGGAGCTGCGAGTACGCTGGAGTGATAGGACAAATAAGAATGGCTTTAAACTGAAAGAGTGTAGATTGAGATTAGATAAAAGGAAGAAAATTTTCACTCGCGGAATGGTGAGGCCCTGGCACTGCTGCCAAGAGAGCTATGGGTGCCCCATCCCTGGAGGTGCCCAAGGCCAGGCTGGATGGGGCCCTGGGCAGCCTGAGCTGGTGGGGGGCACCCAGCCCATGGCAGGGGTGAGGCTGGGGGTGCTTTGAGGTCCCTTCTGACCCAAACCTTTCTGTGATTCTGAGAGATTTGATTGGAGGGAAATAGCAATTAACCTATCCTGTTAGCATGAAGCAGATGTTTTTTATTAAGAGATTTTTCTGCTGAGGATAGCAATCTTACCTTTGATTATGTGTTATTATGTTATGAAAACTGCAGTTCAGTCGAGCTTATTTCATTGATTCAATTTAATGTTCTGTGAGCTTATTGCACTTAAATTTGGTATGAAGATTGCTAAAGGTGACATTTCAAACATAATTTTTCTACAGTCTTTGCAGAGAAGCTAGAACAAATGAATGACAGATGTGAAATGTTCATGTGGTTAAGAAATATGACTTGTAGAATTTGGCTATTTTGGGTAGCAACATCCCTGATTTCTTTTACGCTTGATTAAGTTTCATGTTGTGGCTTGCAGGACCAAGAGGCAGACTTGATGAGAGTATGAAATGTCTCACTGTGCTCTGATAGGCTGTTCTCTTGGTAAAAAGTGTTTGAGTTTGTAAAAAAGTTCGTAGCATCAGAAGTAGCAGGTGAGAGCAATTACTGGTAAAAATGTAAACTTGCAATTAGCAAGCAAAAACTGGCATTTGGGAAATTACTCTCAGCACGAGGACAGTATATACAAATTCAATAATATAGATTGTTGCTTGCTGGCACAGGAAAGGAGATCATCCTGGAGCAACTGCCCCTGCAGCTCACAGCCTTTACAGCTGGCCAGGAGTTGACTGGAAATCCAAGTCATTTTGCCCTGTGCATCATTCCTCACTTCAACTGTAAAATTTGGTTAGTAGGTAAATTCTACAAGAGAAAAACTGTTGAAATAAATGTAGATAGATATGAATGAACGTACTATCCATCCACATACCTCTGCCCATGAGTGCAGGTCCCAGTGCCTTGCATTAACTGTGAGTTGTTACCCAGCATTATTTAATGATATACGTGGTCTTTAATTGCCTGGACGTGTGCATATTTAGCACATAGGACAAAACGAGTGGTGTATGTGATTGGATCAGTGTGAGCTCAGTGCCGTGTGTGGCACTGCTGAGTCTTTTTTTCTTTATTTAGGAGCAAAGTGACTTTGGCTTGATCCGTGCTCTATTCAGTGTGCTAAGTGCTCTAGTGCATTATTTCAACAGGGAAAGGAATTTAGAGAAGAGTTGCAATATGCAGTATGGGAAATTTTTTTTGCGTGGAAAAGCTTTCCTGTGAGGTGTGAAATATCTTTATCCGTGATCACCAGCAGTTGGTAAGAAGTTGTAAAGACATTTGCCCAGTGCACCAGTAGTTTCTGCATCATTTGTGACACTGTGATTTCTTAATTATATCTCTCAAACCTGAATCAAAAGGACAGATATCCTTTTTCCTGCGAAGACTTTGCTCTGAGTCAGCAGATTTGATCAAATGAGGCATGAAGATAAATGCTATGTATATAGGTAATGGAAACAAAGAAATGTAAATGTGGCAGGAGCTGTATTTTAGTCTTTCCCTGGTGGGAAGCGTGTCACATCCCTCCTTCAGCATTTTTAAAAGTGGAAGTCAGATTACAACTGTCCTGCGTTAGTCATGTTGGTCTCAGTCAAACAGTGATGCGTCTCTGAGTGAAGGTTTCAGAAACCTGCTGTAGATGTTGGTGCTGTAGGTGGGTGTGGGGCTGGCTGCTTCCCATGACATGGTGTGCAGCTGTGGGCAGGGGCACCTTCACAGTGGGCACAGAAATGGGCATTTCCACAGATCCAGATGCCAGGGATGCCCCCTGTTAGGGTCACGTTTCCTGAAGGTGCAGATGATAGTTGTGGAGGCTGATGGTGGGGTGAAGTGCTTGCTCAGCACCAGGCACGGACGCAGGTGAGGCTCTGGCAGCTCGGCATGCAGTTGCCCTCTGGTGAGCTTGAGTACTTGCTGTGCGTGTCTTGGAGAGACAGTTTGTCTATGCTTACAGCAGGCAGTTCTGCTGGTTGTTGTGCTTACCTGTGCTTACCTTATCTGCTTGTAGGAGTATTTTTGAGAAAACCGAGTGAAACATCACTTTTGTCAGTTCTGCAACTATTTTCTCCGTATTATGGTACTTAATAAGTGTGAGGTCATAAGAGCTTTCGATGAAGGGCACTTTCAGATAATTGAAGTGTGTTTATTCTGCAGTGTGCCTACCTGTCAGCTGCAGAAAGGGGTGGGTTATGTAGCACCAGCAGTGGGAGTTGTCTGGGCTTTGGCATGAGCTTGGAGAGAAGCTGGACATGTCATTGTGTGCTCAGCATTTCTGGGAGTTGGCTGTGCTTAGGGGATTGTAGGCTTTCTTTGAAGGTAAGGGATGACTTGAAGAAAACTATCTAGAAAATAGTTTGCGTCTCCTCACGTTATTGGGGAATTTACTGCAATGTAAGAAACATATTGTGTTCATGTTAAGAATAAAGATTAAAGGTAAGGTGATTTTCTGAAAATAAGTTTACTGATTAATACTTATTTCCTCTGATTTTACTTTTTTTTCTAGCAGGTCTGCATTCTTCTGTGTTCCACAGTAAGGGATTTGCCTGACGCGGTAGTTCAGACTGAGGTCGCGTTTCCTTGCCAGCTCTCTGCCCCCCTCCCTTTCTCTTTTCCCTTCTTAAAGCTTCAAAACCAAGTGTGAGCTTTTCCCTTAATTTTTTTCGAACCAAAAGATCTAATCCCTTTGTGACCTGACTCCTTAATCTCATATTCTTCTAAGACGGAGGAATGACTTTCATGCTCACGCTGAACACAAGCATTTTCATCAAAATGTAAGATGTCTGTGGCGGTGATGGTAATAAAATCAACAAGCAAATCTGGGAATTGAAAAGAAACTCTCTTTGTTCCTGTCCTTGCCTGTAAAGAAAGCTGGTATCTGGTGAGTGCCTAGTCTGAAACAAAAAGGTGGTTCTGTTTGTTGTCCTGGAGCAGGACCTGCAGAGTGTCTGCTGTCCATACATGAAGCTTTGGAAGCTTGTGGCCACGCACAGCGTTGCTGAATGTTGTGCTGCTTCTCTGTTCAGCTGACAGTAGCGTTCCCATTTCCATACTGGGATGGCATCTAGACAGTGTGATATTTAGGGGACATTACAGTGTTGCCTGGAAGCTCCAGTTCTTTTTACATCTGGACTCCACCATGGCTGCACAAGCTTTACACCTGGCAAAGTCTGGGGGCGTACTGCTGTTGGAGCTTGGGCTTTTCAATTTCTACTGATTATGGGAAGCTGTGGGATTAGTGAGAAATTCAGAGTTTGCTTCTGAAAGCAATTTGAATTAACTTATAGAAAATCAAAATACAGCATTGCTACAGAGAGCTCTTTGCACGCCATTAGAGCATGTTACGCTTCCATTTGTGGGGAATACAGGAATTGAGTCCTGCCCACCTCTAATACTGACTGCCAGCATAGTTATCTCCATGTACAACATTTCTAAAGGAAGTTGCTTCATTCACACCATAAGAAGTGTGTGGCCTGTTAATAACCTCCCCTGGGTTGCTCCCCTGGTGTAGGGTGAATAGTTCTAAAGAAAGGAATTCAGATGGAATACTACAGAGGATGGTATATTTCCGTATGGCTTTATACGGATGGTACACAGGTTACTGGAAAAGAAAAGGAAGGCTCACCTTTACGATGGTCAAGGTGCGCTGATGCCTCCACTAGGGAGATATCTCCAACAGGGGATCCTTCCCCAGTGGTGGTCAGCCCTTAAATGGGGTCCGGGAGAGGTGGAGCCAGCCTCCACCCCTTCCCATCACACAGGTACATTACCTTCACCTGTGCCCCTGTGGCTGACTCGGTACTTGTCTCAGGTGATCAGTCAGTGGTTCAGGTCATGATTCAACAGTTCCCATACACCTGGGTTGTGTTAATAGCCTCTCTGGTTCTGCCACCCTAGCGCTTTTTTTGCTGTCCTGTACAATGTAAATCCTGCCTGGAGCTGGGCTGCTGGTCACCACATAAGCAGTGCTCTAAAGAAAGCTCAGCTTAGCCAGCCATTTCAGCAGTGCTGTGAGCATCTCTTGACAGTGAGCAGGGGTGCAGCCTGGAAGGCTGAGGGGGGTGGAAGGGCTCTAACGTCAAAGAAGGGATGCTGTGGTAGGAAGAATGTTGACTTAGTTGTCAACGGTTTACGGGCAGGTTCGGCCCGGTTCCGTGACGATTGGTGTGGGGGACCCACGGACCCACACCCCAGGAAAGGGGAAGGGGAAAAGGGAAAAGGGAATAGGGAGATGGGCCTAGAAACAAAACAGCGGCAACGATCTGAGGAGGAAAGCTAATTTACTAAATAGATATCGGAAAGCAAAATAACACAATATAATGCAATATAATTGGAATTAAAGCTAATAAATCAAATAAAATGAGCAAGAGAGAGTGTCCGATAAACCGAAGGCCTTACGCTAACGCTGAAGGTGAGACGGCAGCGAGCACCCACTGCTGAGTCCATCCCAAAGGAAAGAGAGTGTCCCGTGACCGCAGACAGTTTTTATCTCCCCCTCTGAGCGTAAATACGTAAGAACGCCAAGCATCGCTAAGTCCTCTGGGGAATGTAGTTCTTCTTCTCTTCTGATACAGGTATACCTGGAACTATCGATGATCCATGGAGCTGGAACCTTAACTCTTTAACTCTAAATGCACTACATGATGTTATGATGTGGAATACCAGTACCAAAAATCATAAAACCATGACACTTAGTACAGCTTTGCAGACTGTGAAGTGGCTTAGTGATGGGTCAAATGCCTTACTACATGTTAGTGACAGTGGGACTTGAAAAAAAACAACAAAAAAATGAACAAAAGCCCCTAGAAAACATAGTAAAAATAGCAGACGTACTTCTCAGTACTGCCCTTCTTGCTCCATTTGCTGCCCGAGTGCTGTAGGCCACCCAGCTCTGACTGATGGGCAGAGTTAGCTCCCAGCAGCTCTGGGTCCCAAGGGAAGGTGGTCCCAACTACCTGAGAAGATGCGCTGCGTCCATTGGTAGGGCAAGCTGGCTGGGCTGTGCAGGCAGGTGGAGCACGCAACATCTGCTGTGCTTGGTAATTCTGCTGCTGTTACTGTGGAGCCTAATTGAAATGCATTTATGTACAGGCAAGTCAACTTGTAATTTTCCTGAGAACTCTGGCACATTTCCAGGAAGAAGCTGGTTTGTGTGTCAACTGCTTCTGGAGTCCTAAGTGCTGCTATTAGAAGGATGAGAGGGAAGGAGATTCCTTCTGCTCTCCTGTCCCATCCGCTGAGATTTTTTTTATTCTTCATTAAGTCTGGAAGTTTCTGTGGAGTTCTTGTGCATGACGTGATGTAAAATGAAGCAACAGAGGTTGGGTGGAAGAGGTTTTCTTCTGCTGTTTCCGTAGGTAAACGTGACAGCGGGGTTGTCCTGATGAATTGCAGGAAGTCGTGCAGATGGATTGCAACTGCTTGTCATGCTTTGTAGTGCCACGGAGATGGAAAATACAAATCTTCAACAGTAATTTTTTAACTCAGATCTTTTATTTATATCCCAAGTCACATGAAGAATGTTGTACTGAATTTTGGCCAGATAGTTT
Source organism: Odontophorus gujanensis (assembly GCA_013399175.1). Lineage (NCBI taxonomy): Eukaryota > Metazoa > Chordata > Aves > Galliformes > Odontophoridae > Odontophorus > Odontophorus gujanensis. The sequence continues at coordinate 25,120 of VXAB01013826.1, forward strand.
TTCCATTTTGGTCAGAATTTTAGATAGGAGAAAAGGCTCACAGTCTTCTTTTGGCCGTATTCACATCCAGCAGGGAAAAGGAAACCGGACATTCCCGGGATTATGATCAAAATTCCTCTGCCTCTGCAAGTCAGGAAGCTGGACTGTATTGTTTCAGTGTCGTTTTCTATCCTTTGGTGGCCAAGCTTGTCTCTATTTCTGAGTTCTCTTCAGAAATTTCAGGATGCTGCCTGTGTTAGGTTACAGCAGCCTCCTCATTAGCTCAGTTCTGGTCATACTTTACCTCCCCTGCCCCTGGCACTGCAGTAGCAGAACTCATCCTGGGTAATATCGTAGTAGGTAGCCTGGTTTTGCTATATTTTGAATATGGATTGCAGCACTTATAGGTGTGTGGCCATGGTGTCCATCGCCATGCATGGGGCAGAGGGCCAGGGATGGGCTGCTCTGCCTGCATCCTGGCTTCCTTCTCATGTGGTGACTTCCAACAACCTTCAGAAACAAAAGCCTTTCTCAGTTATTTATGTTCCGAGGAGAGGAAGCACGTAAACTTGCTTTCCCATTAGTGAAATAATTGGGAAATAAACAGAGGAGATCTTGTCTGGAATATTTGTGTTTTGTTCAGGTGGTGCAGATATGGAGCAGTGGGAGCTCTCCCACTTGGCTGTGCCATGCATTGTTGTGAGCACCTCCTGGATGCCGGAGCCCTGTATGGCTGAACAAAGCTCTGTGTCCCCAGTTAGGGAGATGCAGTCCTGCAAATTTCTGCTGTTGTTCATTCACCACTTTCATGTTCTATGGTACTTCTGATATTGATTGAATCTGTCCCCATTGACTTGCATGCTGCTTGAAGAATGACAGGTGAGGAGCCGCAGGGATGAAGGGCTTGTCATGCTTTACACTGGGCTCATCCAAAGTTTGTTTGAGATGTTCCTGATAAAACTGTGATGCTTGAGAGAAGGTGCAGTGTGGGCCAGAGTTTTGGCCTTACAGAGCTAGGGTTACTGAAGGAAAGTTACTACGTTTGATAGCTTGTCCTACATCTTTGTCCCTCTCAGTGTAGAAAAATTAACCCTAAAACCTCTTCTGTCCTGTTGATTTTAAGCCTGTACTGCTTGCCCCTGTTAGCCTGCCTTCTTCCAGTGGGTCCCCAGTATCTGCTCTCACCTGGTAACAGCAGTGCTCCTCTTTAATCACCCAAGGAGTTCGTATGGTGCTTCTCTTCCCTTGGGAGCCCTGCTGTGTTCAGTGTTCTCTCTCTGCCATGCATAGCCCAGGGTCTGGCTGCTCCCTGGTATGCCCTGTACCCAGGCAGAATGCTGGGGCTGTGGGAAGGCTGCTGCATGGCTCAGACTCAAAAGTAGCTGCAGTACTCATTAGAAAGTCTGATTCATTATTACAATATGAAGTTATATGTTGACAGAGCTTTTGACAGAGCTTCCTTCTTGGAAATGTTTATGACTCTGGCAGTAAACCCAAATGATATTTTTCTCTTTTTTCTTTTTTTTTTCTTTTCCATTCTACAGTTGAGAATTGAAGATTGAAGCATCACAAAGAAACATCTCGGCAGTTAATCACTGTTTGTCAAAAACATTTGTCTTGTATATGTGTTTGAACAGTGATGTTCCTTAACATTTACAATGATTGTGTCTGTCCCCATTCATAAAGTACCAGGATATATTTATTTCATAACCACAATATTTTGCAGAGACTCTGAAGTGTTCTGTTACAAAAAAAATGAAAGCTATCTGTAAATGTGTTGAATTCCTTCTCTCCTGTCCAGCATGCAGACCATGTACTGACTTGGTTTTCACAGTGAAGGGCCATAATGCTTGCTGTGTATCTGCAAGCTGTGTGTGAAACAGCTGCATGCAGGAGAGTTTGTGTTCTGCTGCTTGAGCCTAGAACCATTTAAATTTCCTATGTTTTCGCTTTGGCATTTAGTTTGAAGACAATAGCAATAAATAGCAGAAATATCAGGGACACTGATCCCTTAGGTTGTCCAGTTAATTCATGCAGCTTGGTGTAATTTTGCTTCTGTGCATCTTTGCTGCTGTGGCTTGTGATTTGGGCCAGATCCCTGAGCTCTGTACCTGAGGCTGGGTGAGCTGTGGTGATGGACTGGGAGGCACTGGTTCTGTGGTTCTGTGTACTGATGGGGCAGCAGTCAAGAGATCTCAGTTTAGTGCCTCAGCATTCTGCTTCCTTACCTTTTTCTTCTCCGCACTGACACTGCCTACAGAGTTATTTCTTCATTTGGTTGTGACAGTGCTTTATCCCTCCTGTGCCTGCTGACTATAAGTGTTGCTTTCCTTGTCCCGCAGGCTGCATTCTGAAAGCCTTTCTCCTACCATCAAGTGTATGTGCCAGTGTTCACTGACCTAAGGTGGAAGCTTCTGGTTTTGCTCTCTCAAGGACATCATCTGAATTTGGTTTTGAGTCCCACGAAGACCCACGGACTTTACGGGTTGGATAACTGCCTCCTAACTGAAGTAGATGAGGAGAGAAATGATTAGTAGGCTTGTTCTAATTCAGGTTCATTGGCAGTTTTGCTTTCAGTTGCAGACTACATTACAGCGCTCCCAGTGGAAGCCAGCGCAATTTATTAACTAGGGCTTATTACAGAGCACTGCTCACAGGGCTGGGGCTCCCTGAGGAGCAAAGGGACTGTGGTGACATGATAACGGACCCAAGCGGCCCAGGAACCATTACAGGTTTTACCAGTCACAAACCACACAAAATTGAGAGAACATACCAATAGGCAGCGGGAAAGGTTTTAGCAGTAGCGTAATGGATTTGATTTTTCTCAGTTTTCATCAATAACATGGCAAATGCATTTAGCACAGGCTGAAGTGGAGCTAACAGGATAGCAAGCAGGCTGAAGAGGAAAAGCTTTGCTGTTGTCACCTTTGGTGTTCAAAAGTCCAACCAAATGAAGGCTGGTGTTACAGCAACCCATTAGTGCAATGGTGTTATCCAGCTGACAGCAAGAGCACTATGGATAGCTTCTGAGAACTGGGACACAAGGCCTTACCTCATCTAACATTTGATGTCATTTTTAGGGATCCCTGTAGGCAAATCCTCCTTCTCTGTGAGAGTATGGCTAAGGCTTTCTCAAGGCAATATTTTCCTTGCACTAAACGGGTAATTCATTATTAAAAGCCACTGCAACTGGGAAAATGCTATTTTCATCATAATCAGGGTAAAAATACCTGATTATGGAGGTATCATAATTGACATATCGATGTCCCGTCTGTTATGGGAAACCCTGGCAGACATTGCCTGGGAAATAAAGCTAGATGATAGGGCTAATATTGCAGTCTGGATGTTTGAAAGAACATATGTGCATTTTTCTCCTTGCGAGGATCCAGTTTTGAAATACTGGGTGAATGAGCTGAGCTTAGTTAATGATAATAGTTTTAATTAAAGAAAGAAGTTGAGGAGGGCGGGATCCATAATGATGGGAAATCTCAGCTTGGGGTGGGGGAATTTTGAACAGCAGCAGTGCTGAAAGTCACCAGCCCTGACTTAACCATCACTAAGCAGTGATGTTTGCTATCACGAAACTTTCGCAGAGTATGTACCCCACCAATAAGCAGCACCTGAATGTTCTGGTGAGCTTCATCAAAGTTTACCTCAGGTGAGCTCCTCCATGATGACACTAATCCTAATGTTGCTGGGCTGCAGAGGAGTTCTGCTGCGCTGTAATTTCTCTAGCATTTATTCAATAGGAGCATTATGTAAGATGTGCAACCATAACAGAAAATCGTAGCAGACAGGGCTACAGATGCCCTTCAGAGGTCACCGCGTGCCTGTGCTGGAGGCTGAGCGCTGCTGGGCTGAGCGGCTTCATGCACAGAGTGATGTAGGTGGTACAACATCTTCCTTGGTGTAAAGCCTGCAGTAGGGCTTTTCTCATATGGAAAGCATCTGAAAGAGGGTAGATGGCAGTAATAACGTGTTCTAGGCATGAATCTTCATATTGAAGAAATTAAATCAGATGACTAGGAATTATAGGACAGGAAGATGCTTTATGTGCCATCTACCCTGCTCCTCAGTTAGCATGGAGACCCTCTCATAGATGTATGAAGCTGTCAGTTAATTATAGGAGCATTTAACATAGCCCTTGCACAGCCTTGCTTTTCATCTTACATTTACTGAAAGATGATTTTGTTTTTGTTGCGGGATACTGGGTGTGGATCAGAATGACCAAAATCTGTTTTGATATGCATCTGCCAGCACAATTGCAGGGAGAGCAATAACAAGTGACTTTCTCTGTTGAAGCTGTGTATACCTCATCTGAACCTTCACTGTTATACATGAAAGTAGCTCTCCACATGACATTCAAAATTCTTAACTGTGCTAAATTGTTGGCAGTTTTACTCAGTTATACCATACATGTTTAAAGTACATGTACTGGGATGTGACCGCTCTTCCAGATTCTGGTGACCTCCTTTTAGGCACATGAGCACCAAATGAGCTGAGGTGGTGGAAGCACGACGTTAACAGGAGCGAGGTGATTTTTGCGTTCCCATGTGATCACATTTTTCTTTTTCTGGCCACAAGGAGGTAAGGATGGCTTCAGAGCAGTAGGCTGTTCAGCCTCACATTTTCTCTCCTCTCATAGCCATAAGTTAATGGCGAGGGGTCAGGGCAAACTGTAGTACTATTCTCTCCTGATACCTCCAGCCTCCAAGTACTTTCAACTTGAAGGACTTTCTCTGCTTCCTGTGGGTTGTGTGCTTTGCTTATCCACCATACTACCAGTTTTCTCCAAAGTAAAAGGTTCTATATAAGTTCTTAATGTCCGTCAACCAAGTAGCATGTTCTACACTGATGGCTTTATCCGTTGGAGTTGGCTAAAAGGAGGTCTGCAGATAGCCTATGGTCACTTTCTGCAGATCTGAAAAAAGAGGGTAGAGGCAGTTAAGATTTCTAGGAAAATAGCCCTGAGACCATGCTGGTATGAGCATCTTGAAAGCTGGAAAAGTGAGATTGGGTGGACAGGTGTCCAGAGTGTTTCAATGTTATTAATGATTTGATTTTGTCATGTAATACTTGATTTGTAATAGATAGAAGCAGAAGGTGGCTTGACTACCATTATGCTTGTTGTTATCTGCTGAACATGGTTCCACATAAACAGCAGAAAAACGAGCAGATCCCTTATCTTGGTAGCTTGCTGCCTTGCAGTCCCCAGCCCTGCACTACTTTCCCCTGATGGGCTATCAGTGCTGCACAAGAAAAATGTGCCCAAAGCATCCTTTTTCTTCTTCTTTTTTGCATGTATCTTTGATGGTAGATGTGATGGTGCCTGCCCCAGTGGTGGCAGTTGGGTTTTCTAATTGTGCTACCCAAACACACGAGCAGTGCAAGGCTCTTTGGCAGTATCCCCATCTCATTTCCCACTGTGGATCTCTGGAGAAGGTAAGCTGGCTGCCTGCAGCATCTCAGGACTTACTGGCGGTGCACAAGAAAAGCTTTTGGCTTTGTGCTCAAGGCATTGATGCTTTCTTAATACTACCTTAATAAGGGAAAAATACAAACCCAACAAAATACCAAAATCCAGAAAAGAAAAAAATGGAAAGTGTCCTTAGAAACCTAGAATTTCATGTGACATCCTCAACCTTTCTAAAATAGCAGAGGATAATCTATCTTAAAGAACATTACAAATTACTCGATAGATTGAGAACAGGCACTGTCACATGGAAATGGATAAAGCCAAGGCTCAAATACGGCCTCGGTGTCTGATAAAATTTGACATAAACCAAAAGTATATACTAGCTTCAAGAGCATGGATGTTAAAAGAAAAAGAGCTCAGTTATGTAAATACTGATGTTCTCTAATAACGTGTTAGAATGATGGATATGGAAACAGGGCAGATTGTCACTGAATTTTCCCAAAACAAGGTGTTACTGTCTCCATAATAACTTGGAAAAGAGTTTTAGTTTCAGTCCTGTAGTGAAGCACCATACAGTGATCACATTTTCTGTCATGCTCAGAGCATAGGAAGCTGAAGTAGGGAAACTGGCTTGGTGGTAGCCCATCTGTGAACATTGGAGTTGTTCAAAAATACTACTCTGGTAGAAGTGCCTAGCAAAGGGAGATGGGAAGGGACAGAAATGACATAACCAGGAGGCCTCCCCACCAGTGATAGTTTGACTGCTGCAGTGTCAGGTCTCATGTCTCTGTTGGCCTAAATGACTCAGTCTTTTACAAGGGATGTTCTCAGCATAGTTAACAGCTGCTGTGCATTACTCAGAGCACAGCAGTAGGGCTTTGGTGTTGTTAACATACATAGCGTTCTTCACTTTTGGGCTTTGGATAGGAGAAACTCAATAGATTTCAGTGTGGAAGTGTATCTGTAAGATTTTGCATCTATGACCCTTAGGATGTGCAGATAAGACAGGGCTTTCTGGGTAACCAGTACTGTTGGATAACTCCAGTTTGGGAAAGGGTGACTACAACCATTTCCTGAACAGCAGTGTTGCTTTATTTGTTACTCTTTACTGATCATCGGGCTGATTAAGAATAGATGGATCATATAATCATTCTTGTACTCTTTTTCTTTTTCTTTTCCTTTTTCTTTTCCTTTTCCTTTTCCTTTTCCTTTTCCTTTTCCTTTTCCTTTTCCTTTTCCTTTTCCTTTTCCTTTTCCTTTTCCTTTTCCTTTTTCTTTTCCTTTTCCTTTTCCTTTTCCTTTTTCGAAGCTTGATGTTGCCATCACAGTATTTCACTACATATTTCCAATTCCTTCATCTCTTGTGTCCTTGGCTGCCTTTTCTGTTCAGTTTTTCCTCTAAGCTCATAACATCAGAGCATAAATATATTGAGATACTGAAATAAATATGTATCTAGTCTATGTGTCAAGAATACTTGCATAAATAAGGATTGCTTGATCAAGCCTTCTGTAGCTGACCTAATTTTCTGTTTTGATCATATTACAAAAATATTTAAATAAATGTTTCACACTTTAGCGGGCTTAAGGACAGAGGAGGTTTTGGAACACATCCTCAGCTGGCATGGTGTAGGAGGGCTGGGGCAGCAGTGACCTCCGCAATGGGTGAAGAAACAGAAGCGAGGGGATGGCTTTGCCAAGGGCCGTACACTGTCTGAGGAGCTCATGCATGGTAATGCAGAAAAGGACAAAAAACCCAAAGAGAATGCAGATGGGAGTTTGTAAGAAGAGGGCTGCTGGACGCAGCTCGGAAGCTGGCCTTGAGCACAAAGCCTGAGCCCATATGGCAGCTGGTCTGTAACCAGTGGGATCAAGGAAGGCTGCTGTCAAGGAGAGCACCCACTGGTCCCTCCAGTAGGGTGGCTACACAGGAACCATCTTCTGCAGAAAGCAACAGGGTGGAGGGCTGAGATGTGCTGGAGCTGGTGCCTCTGCCTCGGCCATGGTAGCAATGGAGCACCCATGGCTCCTCCCAGGAGTGCTGCTGCTTGGAAGGATGTGGGTCTGGTGGGAGGCACCCTGTTGTACAGTATTAATGGTGTGAGTTGTTCACCTCGGAAGGGCTCATCCAAACCATGCTTACTGACTCCCCCGAGACGCACCTATCACCAGCTATGAAAGTCCTCATGCAGCAGAGCATGAAGAGCCTCAGATTGCCTCTCTCCCTTTTATTGTACAGTGCTATTTTTAATCCTAGCTGTGTATTAATCATTTCTGACAAATTACAGTGGGTTATCTTCTGATTGTGTAAATTACCATGCACTATCTGCGCATACATATTTTAGCTTGCTGCAGTCTTGTGAAAGTGGTAAGTGTCCCCTCATTTCCTGCTGCTTGTATTTTATGGGCAGGCTGGCTTGATGACTGATAGAATCATAAAATCATTAACAAAAAGAGCACTAAGATAACCTAGTCCAAACATTGACCCATCACCATTTAGCTATCAGAGGAAGCTGGTGCCCAAATTTGGCTGTGCTGTTGCCAGTGCAGCTTTGCAGGTCTGTGTCAGTAGGCAGTACTGCCCCAAAGCCATGGGTTCCATGCCATTAATCATCCAAGGTGCAATTTCTTTGTTGGCATGGCTGTGTGAGCACGAGTGTGGTTGTAGAATGGACATCTCGGGGAAGGTTGGGCAGCTTGTTGGATAAGGATCATGTCATTGTTGAGCCTGTGGCTCTGTACAGGTTGGCATGAGGCTCACCACAGCCACTCTGGACTAAGAGGAGATCTTTTTTCTTGCATGTGACAAGTGCTACTTGCTGTGGCATGTTTCTTTTAGGTATAGCATTTTAATAGCAGAAACACTGTGCAAGCCAAGAAATGCACCATGAGAAAGTACTGAGATGCTTTTAGAGACTGATCATGGACTTTCTCCTCCTTGGAACAGAGTCGAATAAGTGTGACTTGTTTTCAAGTGGGAAATAATGCCACTGAAGGCAGCACAGAGATGCTCTTTTGGTACTCATGCCATGAGGGGTCAGGTTCTCCATAACCAAGTACCTGCTCTGCCCTTGAAGGGAGCAGCATTTGTCAGAGAGAGGGAATCTGCAGCCAGTGCTAGGAAGGGCCAGGCTGTGACACCAGTGTACACAAGTAGAGCTGTGTGGATAATACAAGTTTTTTTCTTTTTGATTTTAGAATCAACCTTGTCCTATGTTAGGCAGCTGGAGGCAAGAGTAAGACAGCTGGAAGAGGAAAATCGCGTGCTGCCCCAGGTGGGTGACATCTGCCGTGGGAACAGCAGCTAGACAGCAGCGCTCAAGGCCTGGTGCCGCAGATCAGCTCAGTATTATGTGTTGGTCAGTGCTGCTGCATTTGAACACTTGGGCTGATCATTTGGGGAATCAAAGGCACTTGCATCTCTTGTTTATCTTGCCTGGGACTGAGTGGAGTATTTACTGAAGGCCGTGACAATACTTCATGCGTTTTTCTCCCTTGCAGGTGTTGATAACTCACTAAGAAAAATTCACTGGAAGCCGCTACTTATAGTTAAAAATTAATGTAAGGGATGAAAATCACAGTGAAATGAACCTTTACACTCTGGTATTATGCTGAGTTCTTCTTGTTATTAAGTTATCAAGTATTTTTTTGAGGTTAACCAAAATACTTCGCTCTAGAAAGCAAATGTTTTAACAATAATAATTGGGTTATATTATTTGTATATTCTATACATAATAACAAAACTAAAATAAAACTGAATAAATAAGTAATTCTGAAGTTAAAGGTTCACCCAGTACCTTTTCAAGATTGAAAAATGTAGAATTACATTAAGAATGAATCAAAGGCACATGTAATTTTCTTATTATACCGGTGCGTATTTCTGTTGTGTTTCATTAAATAATCCTTATGGAAATCGGTAGTGTTTCAAATGAAGGTGCCCACTGGAAGATAATAGAAGTTGTGCTTAGTTTAAATGAAGACATTAGTTTGAAGAATAAAAGTGCTTTTCATTAAACGTGAAGTACTGCAATTTGAATGTAAAATTCAATACAAAAATGAAATGTATTAAGAAGTAAAATCCAGTGAGTCATTGCAAATTCATTGGATAGATGATTTCAGCAGGCTGAGGATTTCTTTCCTTCTGGCTGATGTTAAGCCAGACTTTTTTCTCACCCGTAATATGACAGTTGGAAAGGCCTGTGTAGCTCTTGTTTTGCTCTTGATTTGGTATGCGACCGTGAACCACTTATGTTGATCTGGATGAGAAGGGCTGCAAGAATACATACATCCATCAGTAGGAAAGACAATGATCTTTGGTGATAAAGAATATTTTCCTGCCAAGAAAGGTGCTCAAAGCAAATGTTAACAGAGCTGTGATTTGTTTCAGGACTGGGATGGCTTTGGGGGATAAACTGTGCAGAAGGTTCTCTGTGGGCAAATTCTTTAGAAGTGACCACATATTTCATCTGTGTAGGTCTAAGGGTGCTCAGGTGGAATCCCAGTGACACATTCCCTGAGCTCCTGGAGGCACTGCACTGTGCGTGTTGAGTACACTGGCAATCTTAGTTGGGTGCCAAAGCCAGAGAGTGGTGCTCCTGAAAGTAAGGCCTGAGCACATAGGCGCCACTGAAACAGCATTGCTGCTGTGGGATTGCGGGTGCCCTGAGCTGCAAACTGCTTTGTGTTTTAAGTACAAAGGTCCAAGATTGTCTCATGATGAGTTCTGTTGGCACCAGGATATACAGTGCGTTTCTGAAGTTTCCTGACATCTCCGGGCACTTTGCTGTGAGGAGTAATGAGTGGCATAGGTTTACACTTCGCAGCATATCTCTCTCACCCTTCCTCCTGAAGAGTGTCCTTGCTTTCAGGAAGGGAAGGGAATGCAGACAGCAGCCCACTCTGCCCTTGCTCTCAGCTCCATCGGTATTTCATTTCCCCAAGTTGATTCTGATTTGTTGTTCCTGTGACTAACATCATGACTGTGCTGTCAACCACACAGGTGAGGACACAGAATGGAAACCCCACAGCTCCCGGCACTGATTCCCTTCCTCTGAAGGAGAGGAGTGGGAGTTTGTTGGGCTTTTACCCAGATCAAGTGCTTTTGACAAATCAGCTGAAAATACACGACAAGCGACACAACTGATGAAGGTTTTTTGGCACAGCTCATACTCGGTTCCAATGTTGTGTCTTAAAATTTCACCAGTGCTGCCACAAGAGCTTGCCTTTCACTTGTGCATCACCACTCTGATGGCATCCTGGTGCAGGGGCAGTCAAGTCCTTTTCTCTCCTTGTGCTATGCTTTTCTCCTTTCTCCTCTCTCCTTTCAGGGACCTTTCTTTTCTTCCTTTTCTGCTTTTGTGTTGCTCACAAAAATGCACCGGCACATTTATTAATGCTCTCTTCAGACAAATTACTCCTTTCATCTACACATAGACATGGTTCTTTTCTATTTTATTTTGCTTCATTTCTCTCACCCCATGCATATGTGTTTTCTTCTCAAAATTTCATAGGCCTCTGATGTAAAGGTTTTATTAATATATAGCAGCAAGAACAATTCCAAAGAAAATGTTTTTAAGTGCTGCCATCAGTGATCAAATGGAAAATGAGTTCTAGTTTGCTTGCTGTACCGTAGGAGTTCCTTGTCAGCAGAAATGCAGACCCACCACTGAGTCAACTTGATCAGGCAGTATGAATGGTATAAAATGCACATATTCACTTAAGCATGTTAATGCCTCTTCCCATGTGGTAGGGTTGCTCTGATGATGACTTTCAGCACGAAAGTGAGCTTAAGAGTCTTGAGAAACTGTAGGTGGTTGTTGGTTTGCTCTGTTAGGGAGGGCCATAATCAGAATCATAGAATCAACAAAGTTGGAAAAGATCTCCGACATCATCTAGTCCAACTGTTGGGCTGCAAAACTTGCCTTGTATTTTAGGAAAAGCCCATGTCTCCTCTCAAGGACAGAGAAAGGAGGGTGAAGGTTATCCAGAACCTTTTTTTTTATTATTCCCTTCTCAGATCGCAAGTAACGAGTTGGTCCAGGCTCTTTCAATTTCAGGCCACGAATTGGATTTTTGCACAGGAAAGGAGATACTTTCTGAGATTTATGATGTGCAGCTGGGTCTCCTGATTATGATGCCAAGCTGTGCCAGCTGTGCCCAGGATGAGGGTGTGCAGCTTGCACTGGTGCTTCTCAAACACCGGTGTGGGCGAGGGCGTGTGATGACAGCGTGTAGACACAGAACGATTTAGGTGAGCATGTGTGCTTTGCCCATTGAATTCCAGGCCATGGTTGCCCCATGGCACCAGGGCAGGAACATCTCCCTGCAGTTCTGCCTGTTCTGCTGCCTCCAAATGTCCACTAAGCTACAGCATTACTGGGGACCAAGTTCTGCTGCTGATATCCAAAACAATGAGCAATAGAACGGCTCTGCTGTAGCCAGACCAGAACTCTGTGTGTACTGTAACAAGGATACCCAGCAATAATTAAGAAAATATGTGAGGAGCAAGCAATGGATTTGGATCCCAGTTACAGCTCCCTGGTCTGTGCTAGTGCTCGGATATATGAATAAGAAGTTCCAGATAACTGCAAACAGCAGGGTCCTCACAGGGTTGGTCTTACACTTGGGGAAGAGAGATCAGGATCTGGCATCCACATGTCAATTAACTAGAGATATCCCTGGATTTTATGAGGGTAGAATTTCAGGGCCCATAAGCTCAGCTGAAATGCTACGGAAATGTGGACATCTGTCATATAATGACAGTGAATGCATTTGCAGAAGATATTCTTGGCAAGCCCTCAACTTAAATTGCTTCAATTTTATTTGTCTCATAGGAGGGGGTATCAAGACACAGAAATGTAAAGAGCTTGCTTTCTTCTAACTCTTCATCCTTGTAAGGCAGCAATACCTTTTAGTGGAGAGGAAGCGTGGCAATAATGCTTGCCCTTGATAGCAAACAAAGCCACTGGGGAGCCTGGCTCCTACAGAACCAGAGCCACGGGGCAGCTGTGGTCAGGGCTGGGGCTGAGCTGCCCTGCTCCCTGTCATGGGGCCATGTCTGTCTGTTTCCTTCCTCCAACAGCCATGAGTCTCCATTTCCATCTCCTTCCAGAGCATCTCTTTCTTTTCCAGCGCTGCTTCAGGCACTTTGCTGGTGGTTGGTTGGGTTTTTGCTTGTTTGCTTGCTATCATCATTGCTGGCCTTTTCCAGTCCTGTTGTGGTCAAGTGTGAAGCAGCAGGCCTGATCCTTAGGCAAACGCTCATTTGTTTTTAAATCCTTCCAACTCTTTTCAGTTCCTTTCTTTCTCCCCGACTTCGATTGCATTATTTTTCAATGTACATTTCCAAGCCTTTCAAAATCTTTTTGCTGAGATAGGTATTCTTGATGTCCCTATGTGTGGCCTGGTTTTAGTTAGAAATCTAATTGGAAGATGGGAACTGGTTAGTATGTTTGGTTTTTTTTTGCACAGTCTGTCACACACAGTCAGATGCTGCTCATCTCCACCCTTTCATAGCATGTAGTAGAATAGAAAATCCAACCAAGATGTAATTCAAACCCGCTGAATTCATAATGTCACTGAATGTTTGCTCAAAGTAAATCAAGAGCATTTCCTCACCCTGTTTTTTCATATGATCTCATCCGTGGTTTAAATTAATAGGCTTGTTGGTCAGCAAAGAAGTTCATGAAGGGCCACTGAACGCAGAGGTGTTGTGGACTTGCCCCCTTGGCAACCCGAGTGGCTTTCAGTTTGCCACAGGGGTTGTGGGTTTGGCTGCACAGTGCGAAGCAAAAGTCCTCTTTGAGAACAGAGATTGTGATGAATAGCCACAGCATTCAAAACCAGCATGTTTTAATTTACAGAAAAAGTTCCTCAGAGGAATTGTTGCTGATTACTGGCTCAAGAGAGAGGGCTTGTGTTAGTTCCCTCCATCAAAGAACCTCCTGTTCTACACAGGGGTCTCCATTCTGACTGTGGCTGTGCCTTTGGTACTGCAGGAGCATGAGGGAGATGCTACGTTTCCATTCAACTGATTTTTTCTTTGTAATGTGACATAATTATGGACTTGAGTGAAATTTCCTGTGCTTTCTATTCACTAAGGAGTTGCACACTGGCACTGGATGTTTTGTAGATGTATTTGCAACAGAAAATGGTTGTGTGTGTTTAGTGACTGCATTTCTGTTATCTTTGTGGTGAAATGCACAGAGGATGTGATGTGGTTTTTCTCGTCTTCTGACCATGCTTTCTGCAGCCCTGCAGTCTGCGCTTTCAACTCTGAGAAATGAAATCATTCTGCAGCCTGGGCAGAAGGACTGGGCAGCCAGGATGTAGGCTGCTGTAGGATGAGCCAGCACAGTCAGTTTTGATATTGACCTTGTGCTGTCTTTTCAAAACAGCTCAAGATGTTTAAAGTCAATGCAGACCACCACTGGAACCATGACTTCATCCCTTCTGTCAGATTTGGTCCTGTTTCCACAGCTTCGCCTCCGGATAACGAATGAAAAACTCTGTCCAAGACACATGGACATCTGGGATGCCCACTCCTCTAAAGGACAGAGAGAGGAGGGAGAAGGTTACCCAGAGGGCGAGCACTAAGTTTCCATCTCCTACCAACACACATTGAGATGGAATTGTGCCACATACAGTTCTAAAGGGGCTGTGGAGGAGAGGTGCCTGAAGCAGTGTGATTCACGTATCTGTGGGATTTTCTCATGGACAGGAGGCTTTAGATGTGCAATCAGTACTGATTTTTCTAGCCTTTTGATAGCATTTTACCACCAAAAACCAGACAAAAAGCTTTCTGGCCCCAGAGTTAGTAAAGAAACAGAATACTTTGACTCTTAAAAAAACAAAACAAAAACAAAAACCAACCCAAAGCTGAGGGAATTTAATCCTAACCCTAAAGCACTCCATTCTGCTTTATTACCCCTTTTCCCTCCTCCTTTATTTCCTTTCCCAAAGTACACCATTAGGACTGCTCAGTCACTAGCAGATCTATAAATCCTTCCCAAAGAAAAGTAAGTCCCAAATCTCCATAGATCTCAGCAAATTGATTACAGTCAGTGTGGAGTGTCGGAGGGTGAATAGCCAGGCTGGTGTTGGAACGGGGTGCCTGTCATTCAGGTGTTTTAGGGAGACCAGTTCTGTGGAGTTGAACCTCGTGCCACCTCTCCCATGTCCTTCTCCTCCCAGCCCCGCTTTCACCTTTCCTATATTTTACTTGCTGGGCATGATGTGTTGCTCTGCAGGGCAAATCAGAGCCAGAGGGGCACCGAATCTGATCAGAGGCTTTTTCCACTGTCATTAGTTTTCTTTTGGATGTGTGTTTCCCACGGGTTCCCACAGGAATTACTGCCATGTTATTTCTGAATGTTACAGTGCTTGTGATTCCGTAAGAAAGGAACCTTTCCTTCCTCTCTCTCTTTGAAATGTTTGGTTTTTTGTTCCTTACCTTCCTCCCTTACAAACAAAATTCAGCTTAACTAGTGGCAGTGGAGGACCCCCTGAAGAGCAGCTCAGGCTGGCAGCAGCTCAGAATCAGCTCTGGCACTGCTGTCAGGGTGCAGTGGGGGTATTTTAGCTGGCAGCTCCATCACGTTCTCTTGGCACTGCTGCCAAGCTCCAGGTAGTACTGTATGTCCTGCAACGTTCAGCCTGCATTTATTTGGTGGTGTCCTGCCCAACCCTTCCCAGTGGCCCTTGGGAAGAGAAAGCCCTCTGCTTTGTCATTCTCTGGTGCAAATCTGGAACAGTCAGAACAAAAGAAGGAGTGCTGGTTGCTCCAGCCCCTTTCTCCTCAGCCGTGGCTGTGCTTGTGTTGCAGACTTACCAGCATAGCTTAAAAATGTTCTGCGAGTCAAAGTAACAACCTCTAAAATACCTGGGATGAAATTAGACATTCTGAGATCCTCTCCCTGGAGTCAAAATTTGAACCCCACAGCACTTTTATGAGGAAGTGTATTGAAATTTTATTGCTCTCCCCCGATTTTCCAGGTAGATGCCCTTTGGGGACAGTGTGTGGGTGGTGCTCGGCAGTGGTGCTTAGGATACCCATGTGGGTGTTGGTTACCATGGCACAAAGGGAGGGTGACTTTGGAGTAAAATATGCCTTCAGTGCTTCTCAGAATTAAAAAAGAAATTGACATCTGTTTTAATTAGTTACCAACCCTTTTCTTTATTAAATAGTCTTTAATTTTTTGCGAAGGAGCCCATTAGGATGCCAGGAGGGTCAGAGGGGAGTTACTGCTCAGCAAACGAGCCAGCTAGCATCAGTGGACATGGCTCAGCTTCTCAGCAGTCTGAATCAGTGGTAAATGCTCTGAAGGTAACGCTCCTCCAGTACAGTCCGTGCAAAACATCTTGTTTGTTCCTCAACATGTGTCATATTGTCCTGGCAACGTTCCTGTGGGCACCACCAGCATGCTGCTGTCATTAGCGGGATTGTTTTCTGTCACTCATTGCATCTGTGGGCTGTGTGTTCCCTGGGGCAGGGGCAGAACATTGCCATGGGGTGGTGCCAGCTGTAGGCTCTGTACCATCTTTCTTTGAAGATGGAAGTGGTGGTTTTCTGAATAAGCAAGTCTTTCTGCTTCATCTAGGTTACACACTGGTTCTCTCGGGAAGCGTAGCAGAGTATTGTAGCTTATAGAGAGAAAACCTGTAATGCAAAGGTGGAGCCAGCATGCATGGTATATTCATAATAAAGTGAGCAGAATGTTGGGTAGAAGACCATGCATTGCTGCTGAAACTTAGGAGAGGAGCTGTGATCTGCTCTGATTTGCTGGATTACCAAGACAAATCACAGAATCATAGAATCACTAAGGTTGGAAAAGTTCTCTAAGATTATCTAGTCCAACCCACCCCTACCATGCCCACTGACTCATATCTCTCAGTGCCACATCTCCATAATTCTTGGACACCACCAGGGATGGTAGCTCCACCACTTCCCTGGGCAACCTTTTCCAGTGCCTCACTGCTTTGTTGCATTGCTAAGGGGCAGTTAAGACAAGCACTCTGGCAGATCTGCTTTACGCTGCTGGGTGGTGCTTGGAGTCCTGCTGCAGCTCCCCAGCACGCCACCTGCTGCTACATTAAGTGATTCTGCCAAGAGAGCACACGTATTTGTTGGAAAAAACCTTCTGCGGTCCTCTTAAAATACCCATTGGCAAAGCCATTTTACTGAATGGAACTCTTAACAGCGTGCTCTTGACAACCTGTAATAGCTGGTTAGTGTAAGTGAAATATTTGAACAATGGCTGATACCTTGGTTGCTGAAATGGATTGATAAGAAGTACACAGAATTTAGTTTAATATGGTGTGAAATCTCAGCTTTTAGTTTGCTAGGAGGTATTGCAGCAGGCAGAAATAGATATAAATGATACTGTTATATTTGAAATGGAAAGTGAGCTGTCAGCCAAGCAGGCTTCCCATCTCCAGACAGAGAGCAGATCCTGCTGCTTCCTGGGGAAGCAACTCGGTTTGGTTTCTGCTTTCTTTGTAGACTAGAGTTTACAATTGTAGGATGACAACACTCAGCTGATTGCCTGAGTTAATGTTTTAATAGGAATGCAACGTTGGTTTGTATTGCTTAGAATTTTCTCTGTGTGACAATAAATGAGGGATATGGTGGGAGTCAGCTGGCCTCGGCTTATCCTTCAGAAGAGTAAAATTTGCAAGTGAGATGGTCTGGCAGCTTCAGTTTTCCCAGCTGCGTAATGGTGCATCAGTACTTTCCTGCCTACGCTGTTGCTTTGCAATTAATGGATAAAAAGCATGTTCAGAAATATTTAATAGCAGTCCAGTTCTCAGGATACAAGTAATGCCACTTCAAAACTGCTACTATGCTATTGTTGACATTGTCAGTTCACTTTTGTAAATCCCAGATACGTACTTGTCTTCTGCCTTGCCTCTCCATTCCTCAGCCATTCAGGGCTGTCTCGCTGGCACTGAAGTGCTGCCTTTGCTTCCAGCTTTATGTCTGATTTGACTCTTCCTATATTATTAGACTTTTAAAACAGTCAGCTGTTCCCTTCCTGCTTTTACCTTTTCTTACATTCATCTAGTCAGTCCATCTTAGAAGCACAGTGGGTTTGTGTTAAACTAATAATTTTGTTGCCTTTTGCATTCTCATTATAGTCTCTTCCAGTTTGTAGCTCAGAGTTTTGCTTCAGATTCCCATTCTGCACGTTTTTGTTTACGTGAAACACTCGCACAGCACTGTTCTGCCTGTGAACGCAGTGCCATGGTGACTGGCTTGATGTTGGGCACCATAGTTTTGATGCCTAGCCTTGACTGGAGCCAAAATGCAATTTGGATGCAGAACTCATGTTGTCTGTTTCTTCACCAACATTTTATCAAGATAATGGAGGTGAGAATACGGTATTTGTGCCTCCTTGTCCAAAACATGTTCGAGAATGTTTTTGCTTTGTATTCATATGCTTGAATTGTCTTTAGGAGAATATAGCAATACATAAGAGAAGTTTTAGAGGCAGTTTATCACCTAATTTCAAAGCACCAGAACGTTTGAATGAAGTCTGTAGAGGGCAGGTGGCTTTCTCAGTGATTTTCTTGATGGTTTTCATGATGAGTTTCCTTTCATCACTGCTAAGTTTTGCACACAGGGCTGCAACATGCTCTCTGTGAGCCCCAGGGAAGGTGGGTATGCTGTATGGGGTCAGTGGGGCAGCTGGGCAGGAGATCTGTGCCAGTATTTCACACCATATGTGAAATGCCATCCAGGGTTAGGGGGCAGGCTTCTGTCTGACTTCCTGGGAGAGGATTTCTCCCTTCTTTTTGCTTCTATTTGTTGGAAGGAAGCTAGAAATGAATCACCATGATGTTGCTGTGAGCTTCCTAGCTATCCTTCATTTGGTGAAGGGTTCTGCTAAAACGTTGAATGATGGTCTTTAGACTTTTTATTCTGCCGTAAGTAAGTATTTAAATTGCATTAAAGAATGCTCAGGTATTACATCGTTTCTTGTGTGCTTGCAAGGAAAGAACAATGTCATTAGTGCTGCATGACAAATCAGTTTTGAACTTGTGAGCTGAGAAGAGGGCAAACATAGATGTAAATCCAAACAACTGTGTGTGCAGGAGGCAGAAGGATGTGCAGCTACCACGACTGTGCAAGGAGCTGTACATATGCCAGCACCAAAGGAGAGTTTGATGATAAATCTTAAAACATGTATGGCCACGTTTTTCTGAAAAGGAGGCAAACAGAAGGACTGTTATGCCTCTGAAACCCACATCTCTCCTGCACTGTATGCATATGCTCAAGTGATTTCTGATAACGATTTGTCCGTTTTCTACCCAGAAATATGGCATGAACACTTCTTTTGACCACACCTTGTACGTTTTGCTTAGTATGTCAGCTTTACAGGGCTGTCTTGTATGCATGTGTTCCTTCCTAGCAATCAGGGGTCATTTGTTCAACTGGAAATGAAGGACTTTGAGAAGTTCACTTCTTATTGTGTCAGCAGGAGCTGCTCAGTAAATACTGTCTAATGTTTATTGACCAGAACAATTGTTGAAAGGCATATCTGTACAACGTTCCTTCTGACAAAAGGCATTTGAGTGGCCTTGCCTCTTGGTAAGAGCTTAGGAACATCAGCAACCAAATGTCTGAAAGAATCACCTGTCTCATCACATCCAGCCATAAAAGGGTTATTTTGCCATCTCCCGCACAGAGACCTTGGGGCAGTTCTGTCCTTGCTTGTCATTGATAGGAGACAGGGCTTGTGTCTCTTCAGGATGATAATGTGCCAGGATCCAGCTTCTCTGCATTTAATCATTGACAGTTCACTCCTGGGGTGTAGGCACAAATAATAAATAACGACAACAGAAAAACCTTTCTCAAGACATACCACTGTTGCTCTGGAGGTTAATGAACAGCTTAGTAGCAGCTATAGGTTACCTGATTACTAGTTGATAATGGTTACTAAACAGAAAGAATGTTAAATTGTACCACACAGTGTAGTAGTGATCACCACTCTTCTGGTGGCCCTTGGAGGTGCCTGGTGAAATGATGCTCACTGTGGATTCCCCTGCTTCTCATTGGTTTATCTCTTCATAACACATCATCAAGCACATTTCTGAATGAATACGTTTTGCTACAATTTCTCTGCATTTTTAGTTCCATAACTGTAACGTGGATGTTATGCAATCATGAAAGGGAGTAGATGTGAGTAGGAGGAAGGAAATCTTTACAGCATCTAGTCTATGCTAAGAAGATAACTTTTGCTTATGAGTAGAATTTGTTCTGTTTCAACAAAACACAGTGACTGTGTATATGATTCCTCTGAGCTCAAGGAAGAGTGAATGAACACAAACACGTACTGCCCTGCTTGATTTTAAGGGAACAAGTAAATTCTTTCAAAAGGGAAATGAGATGCCCTGCTTGATTTTAAGGGAACAAGTAAATTCTTTCAAAAGGGAAATGAGAATAATTATGCTTCTTAAACTGCAGTTGTTTAGACTCTGTTGGAGTGAGTTATGTGCTTCTGAATTGTTTCTTCAAGTGATAGGGAAATGCCTGAATGAAATTTCATGTGAGGCCTGTAAATGCCCTCAGTCTTGTGTCTGAAGCATAAAGAGCCCTGGTGATGCACGTGCTGGTCCATTTGTCTCCATTTTTCACCATTTTTAGAGGCATGTGCTTTCCGTGTTCCAAAGGAATGTTGTGTCTCATGGGAAGCACTCTTTTCTTGTCCGTGTCCCTCCTCTCTGTCCTTTCCTGAGCTGCATGGTCTGTGTAAGCAATGTGCAGCATGTCCAGATGTATGCCTACATGAAGACTAGTCCATCCCAACTGGTACTAATGGTCTCTCTTTCCATCCCTCCCTTTAGGTTGTGTGGAGGAAACTTGGAGATGCTGCAGGGTCGTGCCCTGGAATTAGGCAACATTTGTCAGGAAACCAATACAAAGGACCTATGTAAAAGGCCTCAAGCACATCCTCAGTCTGAAGAGAAAGAATTGGAACTACTGAGAGAGAATGGACTGGCAGTGTCCTCAGCACGATCCCGGCTGATGATGGGTGCCTTTATGCACCACGTGAGCTGCACTGGAGGCTCCTCGAGGTTGTGCTGGGAGGTCTGTCTGAAGAGCTGGGTTTGCAGTATCCCTTCAGAGTGCTGTCTCAGTATACTGGCTAGTGAAACGCTGCCGCCATGTCGTCCCTTCAGCACTGCATTTAGAAGCACTGAGATATTTCCATTCCTAACTAGAAGATGATAGGGATTTTGCAGCAGTTACATGAAAGAAGTCATTACTTTGGTTCATTACAGAGAGTCTCTAGTAAGTCTGAACAGATTCTGAACAAATTTTCTACTAGATTTACCAGTTTTTCACCAGACTGGAGAGACATTGATGAACTGTGCCTTTGGTCCCCACAGTTTTGACAAAGTCATTTCTTAGCAACTCATACTTCAGTCATGGTATCAGCTAATGGTGCTTAAGCAATTTACAGCTGATTTTTTTTCTTTTTTTTGCTTTGGTAGAGTACCTTTGGAGGTGCTAGAAGACCACAGTCTCCTAACCAGCCGGTAGTGTAGCATAACTACAGTACTTGTAGTGAAAAATGCTTTCATTCTAAATGAAAGTGAAGGTAGCTTTCTGTTCAATTTAATTTGGAATTAATGCAAATCTTCTGAAGATGTGTCTGATGTTCACAGCCCTTTAACAAGCAGAATACTTAGGTGTTGCCATTACAAGTCTCCAATCAGAATTTCCATCAGAGTTTTTTTTTTTTCCAGAAAGTATTTTCCAATTGTCAGGATGCTAATTTCTACTGTTTCATTTAGAAACACGCTGGTTAATTTAACAAGAGTCTGTAAGAATAGGAATTTAAAAGATTGTACTGCATCATAATAATGCTTTTCTTGCTACTGTAGCGTTCTTTGAAAGAAGAAGGTTTTATTATACTTGGAGCATGTCTTTCATTATTATGAGGCAGAAAACTCATGCTCAGATCGCCCGAGGTTTGACCAGAAGATAACCTAGATGTGCTTAGTTTATTTTTTACCTCTGTGTATACTAGTTGTGTGTATCGAAATGCAATGATAGGTATTTTGTGTATATCTAAAAGCAACAATAGTTTCATGTATGAATGTTCAACAGGCTTGTGACTGCTGTTGCTTAACTTTTTACCATAACCAAGCATCTAAAAAAATAAAATTAAAGAGAAAAAAACAACAACAACAACAACAAAAAACCAACAAAAAAACCCACAATGCAACAATTCCTGGGTTTCTGGTTTCTTCTTGGTTCCAAAGGTTTGAGTCAGTCAGGATCTGTTATCTCTGAGCTTGCAGCGCGCCATGTTTGTGAGCTATTTGCAGTGGAATGTAGCTCTGTTGCTGTACAACCTTTTGTTGTGTAGGAGTATGATGTAAAAATCTGCTAACTGTCTTCAGAAAAAAGCCTGTTAGTTTACAGCAGCAATTAGACTGATTTCTGTTGTTATTTTTGCTTGGTGCCATTCAGCACAAGGCCTCCGACCCAACACTGATTTCTCACCAAAACTCCTGTTTGCTCCATCTCCTTGAGTTGGATGTGCCATTGGCCTTGCATTTCAAAACATTGCCCTCACAAATATAACCCAGGCCCAGCTGCCACCTGCTATCTTTCCATATTGTTTTCTCCCATATATATTGTTTGCATAATAAAACTTAAATTGTTGTATTCCTATATATCTATATATATGTATGAAAAATGTAAACAATGTACTTGTGCCTGCAGTATGTACGTGCAGGGGCAGATCTGAGGAACACTGGTCTTTTGACACTCTACTTGTGTAAATTTTGATACTGTATTAAACTATTTTTTTACAGTTCCGCATACAACTGGGTATCAAGTATCTGTGTTCATCTTAGCAATGGTAATAAATTATAGAACCTCACCACTGTTTGCTCTCCTTTAATGACCAAATCCTGGAGGCACTTAGCTCCTGGAGTACTTTGAAGGAGCTTTCTGAAATATTACCGCTTGATGGAGAAATTAGCTGCACATGGTTGGTGTTTGTTCACCTTCCCTCTAGCTGTCTCCAGTAATCCTGCTGCATGTGCTTGCTTGTACCTTACGAAGTAAATGCTGTAGCTAAACTGCCAGCCCCTTCAAGTCCAGGTGGTGCTATAAGGGCGGCCCTGGAGCACCTGCCTGTGGTTGTACTAGCCCCATTCTTGTGCAGGGCTGCTTCAGAGCAAGGATGGACATTGTGCTTGGGCTCCAGAAACCCTTTTCCTAGGCAAGAGGCACATGGAGTGCTGGCAGTGCTGGGTGGGGTGGGGAGGCCTTCTACACCTGCTGTTTCTTTACCCTAGGAGCTGCCTCACTCGTGCCCTGTGCGTGTTAGGGGAGGGCTGCCTGCTGCTGCTCGTGCCAGAAGGCAGAGCATTGCAGTCTTTATTCTGAAGCTATTGAATCCTATGAGGGCTCTTAAAATACAGCTTACTGGGAGGAAGATGTGGGCTGTGCACAGAAAAGAGGGTTGGTGCAGTTGCAGGGTCCAATACCCCGTGCTGATGAGTGACCATTGCTGTAGCAGTTAGCTGCTTTGTCTTGCTCTCTGTTCATGCAGGTGCTTTTCAATAAGATGTAGTCACACCAATGGATCCCTCATTCTGTGGGTTTTTAGCTTAATTGCTTCAGTAGAAAACGTGGACATGTTACAGGGCCATGCTCAGCTCAAGAGCTGAGCATGAATGAGCTGTAATATTCTTTATGCATGTGGATCTTAAGTAGCACTTGCATAGCAGATGCAGCAAGTTGATTTTACTTTCTGCGGTAGAGAAAAGTTGTTTTGCATGACAGTCAGAAAGTAAAGAACAGCAGTTTGTTTTTCAGCAAGTGAATGGTTTCAGTAGAGCCTGTTCCCCAAAGGTTGCAGCTGATGGAGGTGTTTGTGAATATGCTGCCAAGCCAACGTGCCATTTTTAATATTTCAAGTGTAGGCTGGGACCCAGCCCAAGCAGTCTCTGCATGTTCGGGATGGCACCCAGCTCTGTGCTGCCCCAATCTCCCAAGAGCCCCATGGACTTTCCATGTATCCTGTAATTAATTTCACCATTCTGACATAGAATAAAGTGGCTCAACCAGAGATAATGAGGAGAAAAAATATCTCAGCTAGACTGTCCTTTAGTTTTAAATCTTGCAGAACAGAGTAGTGATGGCAGCTGCCAGGTATATAATGCCAAGATGTCTTTGTATCTCCAGATTCCTCTTTTTCTTTCTTGAGTGAACCATGTGCCTGGAGACCCTAGCCGTGGTTGTTCCCAGAAACCTGAAGGTGAGAACAGCTGACTTGACAACAGCCCTGCTTGGATTAAATATGTAGAGACGCTGCTTGGTTTAATGAGCTGGCCAAGAGGTGCTTGCTGGGCTGCATCACAGTTACAGCACTTTCTTGTACCTAGAGTGTGGCCCAGAAGTGAATTGTGAGATATGAATTGCTAGCTCTGGCTAGCAAGTAAAAGAAGGAAAGAGCAGATAATATTTTCCTTCGATGATTTTTCTTATTTTAATTCCTTCTCCTTGGTGGTTCTAGGCTCATGGTGACTTTTTTTTTTAATCCCAGAAATGGCATGGTGTGCTGAGATGTTCAGTGAGAGTCGTCGGTTGTTTCGAAAAGCCAAATAGAGGAGGCCACTTCACTAAAAAATCACAGAGGAGGGAAGGTTTGCTAACTGCTGGAGAAGTATGACACTCCATTGGAAGCTCCTGGGTGCTCCTGTTAACTTTGGTGTGAAGTCATACAAAACAAAAATGGCAATGTGAGGGAAATTCAAGTTTTAAGTATTCATACAGAAATATAAATGTTTTCGTCATGTTCTAAAAATCAGAGATGAGACAGACCAGACACCTACACCTTACTTGAATCTTTTAGTTGAGAAAGCTCAAACACTTCTTGGGACTCATTAGGAAACTAAGAAATATTCATGGGGGATGATGAAAAATAAATAAATAAACCCCTCAGATATTTAATTAGTTCCTGTGGCTGCCTCCTCTGAAATCAAGACTGGATGGTCTGTTACTCTTTTCGTATTCCCAGAAGGTGATGGGAGCCTTGTACTTTCAGCTGTTTCACCACTACCACGATCAAATTTACAGCATCACTTTGGACGTTTTTTCCCCAGGTACGTAAGCTAGGGTTGCATTTCCCACTTCTAATATAAACGTGTTGACCAAAGAATTATAAGCCCTATTTAACATGACTCTTGCAGTTCCCTTCCTCACTGTGCACACTTACCACAAGACTTCTACATATTTTTTCTCTGGCTGTGTGGTTTGTTTGGTTTTTTTTCTTTCTTTTTTTTTGCTTTGAAGAAAAGGAGGTGATGAGGTGAGGGTCTGAACATACACTGGTGTTCAGTAGGGTCTCCTTGGGCTCTGAGTGGCTCCAACCTTGTCCACATGTTGGTGACTCCTGTAGTACCAGCCAATGGGAACGGCCCCAGGGCCTTCATTACTTGCTTCCATCTGAACTCCTTGCTTTCTTCCTCATGAAGAAGTGCCCAAATAATAATAATGAATCATTCAATATATCAGAACATGGTTATTACTCTCCACTTGAATAAAAATTTGTAAAAGAATTTTTTTTGTAAAATTTTTTTTGTACACTTCCCTTCAAGGCAGCGTCCTTGGCTCTGAGGTCTGGATGCTGAAGTTTGCTTGGTGTGCTATTACTTCTTTTTCCTCACTACTATGAACAGGTGGAAGTAAGTTATTTTTAAAATTTACTTAAAAGTTTTCTTAGGATAAAACCAAAGGAAAAAAAAAAGACTTTGGGAACCCGTGCCCTGACTTTGGAAAGAAGGAGGATGTGGAGAAGGGGGATGGAGGCCTGCCTTGCTGGGATGCGATGCAGTCAAACCTTCTGCTGCATCAGTGCTGCTAGCAGCATAACCCATTTGCTATGTAACTCACCTGTGTGCATGGCAACAGTAGAGGCCCAAGAGGGTCCATGTGAGAAAGCAAACATTTTTAAGTTTACACTTGTGATTTTTTTTAATTATTTTTTTAAGCACTGCTATTGCAAACAAAAAAGGGTTTGCGCATGGACAACAGTGTTGTCTGTGCCTGAGCACCTCAGCTGGAGGGGGCTGATGGCATCTTTTCTTTTTCAAGAAGCTTTGAAAATTCTTTAGTGACACAAGGACATCTTGACATGGATGAGTGCATAGAGCACTGTTAAACCATAACATCACTCAGTTTTAGTGTAAGGGTCAGAGTGTGAAGGTGAACTTGCTGTTGCTTTTGGTGGTTCTTCAGAACAGGAACTGGTTTTTTGGTAGGGTGATGGGAGCATCTATCTGTGTTGAGCTGCTCTGTTTGCACAGGCATTAGAATTCACTGGGGAGGAAGCAATCCAAAAATATTATTTTTCTCCCCCTACTGAAGGGGATCTGTTCACAGGCTACTGCATGTTCCTACTTAAAAAGAACCAGAACTCACCCTACACATCTTGAAAATCCCAGAAAAGCGTACTGTGAAACATGGAAATGTTACCATGGGGATTCTTGCTGACAAAACAAACCTGTAACAGGTCTCAATTTCTGCACCAAACTACAAATAGTGAACGCTACAAAGGGAACTGGTAAAGAGTGGAAGAATAAACCAGCAAAACTGCTAAATTGGTATGTGCCTGCCTCCCTGAAAAAAATCAAGCATATCAACAAAGCCTTCGGGAAAATGAGGGGGGGGGGGGGGGGGGGGAAAAAAAAAAAAAACTTTTTTATTAAACGAACACCAC
>VXAB01013826.1:51281-78664 GCA_013399175.1 Odontophorus gujanensis
GGGGCGGTGCATCACGAGACTATAACAAAAAAAGATCATTTTAATTATAGCACATCCAGCCAACAGAAACTCCATAATGGTGTGCAATCAGTTTTGTTCTTCTGGTACACAGCAGGAAGCTCTGTCGCAGATCAAATGTGTTCAGGGAGGCCGTCTTGCTAATTGCCACTCCTGGCTGAGCCAAAGCAAACTATTTAGACAAAGGGGAGAATTCACTTTTTATTTAGTATGAATTATGAAATAGTGTGTTTGGATGGGCCTCACAGTAACACTACATTTCCTGGGGAAAAAATGCATAACTCTAATCCTCTGAAATAATTGCAAAATTAACCCCTTGTTTCAGGCTGGAACTTCAACACACGCATGTGTTTAAGCACAAGATGAATCCTGTCTTGAATAAGGTCCTTCCTTCAATATCAGTGGGTTATGGAACTCCACTCAAAGCCAAATTTCATTTTTGTATGTTCTCACTTTACACTGACGTTGAAGTAATGCCTTCTTTACTTTCTGTTGTGACTTTCATACTTTCCCTTGTGTTTTGTTTTAATTTTTAAGCATGTTATATAAGGCCATTTCAGAACACTGCTTTGGCTTCTCACTAAAGATTCTGGGGTTTTGCACTGGGTGTTTCAGGGCTGCAGTATGTCACTTGGGCTCCAGTAGTCCACTAAACACTGACTAGAGGTTTTATTGTCTTCCTGTGCTTTTTACCTGTGGCATGCAAACTGAGGGCTAGTGTGTGTAGTCACGGACAATTAAAAGCCAAAGTGGCGGTACTGACTAACAGAAGTGAGCAGTTCTTGAACGTGAGTAACCAACTTCCAGAGTTGGGCAGCAGTGCTGGAGCCACTGATGCTCAGGCTGAGGAAATGGGAACGGTGATGGTGAACTTCCAGTTGTGTGTGGCCAACGCATGAAGGGTATGAAGAGGTGGAATAGCAATTGGGTAGGGTTGAAGGTTGTCTCTTACCGTTGTGTAACAATGCAGCAATTGCTCAGTTTGTTTTTGTTGAATATGTATAATGTAAACAAACACTGCTGCTTGGAGCTCTTCTGCCATCTGTAGATGGTGCCATCTACAAAGAGAGATACTCTGTGTCAAGGGAAGAAGAATGTTCTCCATGGGAACAAGAAGTCACAAATAGCATATAGACCTCTAAATCTCTGTGTTTGTGGTTCAATTTCTGCCTGGGTGGACCATAATCCTGTCTGTCTTCACTTAGCTGCCTCTCAACACTGCTGTCCATGAAGAAGCATCTGTCTGTTGGTGCACTTAGAGTCACCCCTGTGCACCAGGAGAAGCCAACAAGTCTGTAGGGCTGGGATGAGAGCAAAAGTTCAACAGCTTCACAACTAAATATGTTAAAAAATTTTTTTAAAACAGATCATCATAATGCATGGATTAAAAAGTTCTGAACTTATGAACAGTATAGGAAGAGAACTGTATAAATTGTTAGCTTCTTACCTACCAGGATTAGTATGTACAGCCTTCCTTTTGCGGTGTGTCTTCTTGCAGGTATGCGTGTGCCAAGGTTTTACTGAAGGTCACTGAAACAAATGGGACTTAGGGTAGCTTATGGTCTGGTGCATTGTGCTGTTACAGGGTGTTCCAGATGGGATCTTGTGCTTTTCTGAGCAAAGTCTGTTTTCTGCTGTAGTGCCCCAGAGGCATTGCATTTCTCTTGGCTAGGTTCCTGGTGCAGTTTCTTGGCTTTTCTGATTGAGATATTCATACTGGTCATTTAAAGGGAAAATCCAAAGTAAAATCAAAAGCAATCAAAGTAAATTATTTGGCCAAATTGCTTATTTGGATCTTAACATTTGATAGCGTCGGAATGAGTGACTTCAAAGTAAAGCGTGCTCCTTTGGGATGTTCTGCTCCCCATGGACATGTACAGTGCATCAAGTCCAGATGAGAAACCTGCAGCTAAAAGGACTCTGAAGATGTTTTTTTTTTTTTTGTTTAATTACAGTAAATAAGTTGTTTAAATATTAAACAGAACAAAAAGACATTTTAACTTCCATGGAAGATTGATAGCTAGAAATTTTTGTTAAAACGTTCACTTTATCTTGGTAACAACTATAAAAGAGGAAAAAAACCCAAACCCATAAAGTGATAAATAATTCTTTGTTTCCAGAGATCCTACCAATAACATCAGAGGTAAGATGAAATAGATACTGAAGTCCATATACTCAGAGCTTCACTAGAGGAACAAAGCTGCAAGTTAGCGCATTGCTGTTAGTTTCCATACAGGAACACATCCACTCAGTATCCAGCCAGAGACTGTCAAGGAGTACCAGTAATCCCTTCGCTGCACCCCATGGGGAGCCTGGTCAGCCTGTCCCCAGCCTGAGGGTGTGATCATAGAATAAAATTGTTAGGGTTGTTACTTCTTCCCACCTTTTCTTTACTTGTTCCACCTTTTCCAACATTTTCCCAAACTTCTCCATGTTTTCCTTGTTTTTTTTCCACCTTTTCCCATGTCTTTCCATGCTGTCCCGTTTTTTTTCAATGCTTTCCCAACTTTTCCCTTGTTTTCCCAGTTTTCCCCCATTTTTTCTGCTTCCCCAATTTTTGTCCTACTTTTGTTTCCTTTTCCCTTGCTCTCCCACCTTTTCCTAACNTCAATGCTTTCCCAACTTTTCCCTTGTTTTCCCAGTTTTCCCCCATTTTTTCTGCTTCCCCAATTTTTGTCCTACTTTTGTTTCCTTTTCCCTTGCTCTCCCACCTTTTCCTAACTTTTCCCATTCTTTCCCAGTTTCTACCAACTTTTCCCAATTTTCTCATACTTTCCCAAATCTTTCTTTGCTTTCCCAACTTTTACCAAATTTTCCCATGCTTTTCCAGCACCTCCCAACTTTTCTTATGCTGTCCCATCTTTTTCCACTCTTTCCCACTTTCTCCCAGTTTTTGGAATTATGGAACACTTAGAGTTGGAAAGGAAAAAACTGGAAAATTAGGCCACTAAGACCATCTAGTCTGACCATCAGCCCTTCGATGATGACTGATGGATAATCTTCATTGGGATTGCCTCTCTTGGCCCTGTACTGTAACTAGGAGTGATTGAATACTGCAGAGGCAAAGGCTATGTTGGTACCTCGACAGAGTGGAAACGGGGAGAATGTTAATATGCAACCTTCATAAACCTCAGAAAGTAATAACTTTCCTTTGTCCAGCAAAATTGAGGTTCTTGTGGAAGTAGTGAAATGCCAGCAACGTGCAATAAACATTCTGCTCTAAGCTTTGTTTTGCAGAAATTTTCAGGGTAAGAAAAGATACTGCTTCCCTCAACAAGGACCAAAAATGACTAGTTCATATTATCTGACAAGCATTCCTTGTCCCTTTGAAGTAATTCCTCTCCTCAGATAAAAGGCCCACGTGACCATGTGCGTGAGCTTCTCTCTGCTAATATCCCCACATTAACAGGAGAAGGGAACAATAGAGAGCAGATGACTTTTGATAACATTCCCAGTGATTTGGTCTGCCACTGAGTGATGCTGAGACAAGTGCAGATACGTTTTTATCTTTGATCTTGATGAGATAATTGACTCTCAACATCTTTAGCAATGCTCAGCTGTCAGTTGAAAAGCTCATTGTCTATTTCGGTCCAGTGCTTTTGATGAAGGGCTGGAAGATTTTGTTCCTGCACTGTGGCCTGGGGAGGTGTGAAGAGACTCCAAAGATTTGCATCCCAGGGTCAGCTCTGCGGGGTGAAAGCTTTGTGGTTTTGGGACCAGCTAATGAAGTCATGACACATGTGCCACCGGCAACTACGTCCTGTTGCCTGTTACCACAGCAGGTATTGTGACTTTTCTGCTTCCTTTACATGCCAGAATTTGGCAGGAGAGCAGGGCTGGGTTCTCTCCAGCATCCCACAGCTCTTTCCTGCAAGGGGAATTTCCAGATGATTCTCATTTTATACGAGAAAGCAATTCTATCTGAGAGATAGAATGAAAATATCTTAAAATAACCACTGCTTGCCTGTGCTCTGCTATTACCCAGCCTAGGAGGCTTTCCAGAAATAATAGAAGGGATTTAAGTGAGGAAATCAGGGCCCAGCAGCAGAGCAGGAGGTGTGCTGTTCAGGGTCTGCTGCTGCTGCGCTGCAGTTTGCTGAGGGGCTGCAGAGGCCACGGATACCAAGGATCAGAGGAAAGTTTTGGAATGTGTATTGTACAAAAACATATCCTTAATCGTGTTTACTGTATTTAAGCTTTCTGTCATCATAGAAACAATGTAAACAGCCAAGTCTGTAGGTCAGGGTGACTGCAAGAGTTGGAAATGTATTTTCTTTAATTATCTAGTGCTATCCATTTGGACCAGGAGGAAGTGCTAAGCAGACAGATTGTTTTTCATCTAGGAGTAGTTAAATATGTTCTCTAACAAGTTTCTGAGTAAACTATTAGTCATGTTTGTAATTTCTTCTCATGTAATCATGCCCTTAATTCTGGTGGCCTGAACAAGAGGAGCTAAAATTATATAATTAAAGCATGATATTAGAAGGGAGCTATGCAACTGTTCCAAAATAACACTGGGCTGTTCTCTGCTCACATGCATCCTACAAGCTTTCATTCTTTGCAGAGAAATGAAGTTGACCTCAGGGTAGGAAGAATACAACTGCAGTTCTGGAGTCT
The DNA here is from genome assembly GCA_013399175.1 of Odontophorus gujanensis. Classification (NCBI taxonomy): domain Eukaryota; kingdom Metazoa; phylum Chordata; class Aves; order Galliformes; family Odontophoridae; genus Odontophorus; species Odontophorus gujanensis. Next base: position 55,917 of record VXAB01013826.1, read on the forward strand.
CAGCTAAGGTATAGCAGCACAGCAGAAAACGTGTTTTATTCTATTTTAATCACCTAAGCTCCTGCACAACATTTAAACCACCAGAAAAGGTACTTCTGCATTATCTGGATGGATATTCACTTCAGAGAAAGGGCCTGATTCCCTGCACATTTCTATTGCCATTTTACAGACATAATGTCACAAACTGGGATTTCATGGGAACAAATGACTGGAATGCTCAAAATGATATGTTTCCTATTCTTGGTTTGGTGTGTCTGCTGCAATTGCTTGAGGAACAGCTGAATTACATAGAAATTATCACATGTAGTAATTAGGTTTAAAATTGAATTTAACATGTTGGTGAAACCAATGGGTAGCACAGTTAGTTGTGAAGATGAGCAGATGCTGAAGGTGGCCAATGACATCATCACTGGTGAGCATTGGTGGGCATTCCTATTTTACTGACTACTGGGAAAGACCCAAGGCCCAGAAATGAAATCAGAGATTATAAAACCTTTAATTAAGGTAAAAATGGTAATATGTATTGAAAGGAAGTGACAGAGCTGTTCCAATAAAAGCTGAAAGTGCTAGGTAAGCTCCTGAACTAATGCCATTTGGTATACTTCTGCTTTAGGTGGCCTTTCTCCCTCTTTACCTCATAGCAATGTTTGGTCAATAAACAGTAGAAATCTAATAATCTAGGTCAAAAATTGTTGCACTTTGTAGGCACTCTCATTAATAACCATATATAGTGGCGTGTGGTTGGACAATTAAGTATTTATCAAAAGGATACAGCTATTGTACTCGACAAACCACATAATTCTGGTTGAATTACAAAAAAATGCAACTGTGTTGGAACAAACAAACAAAAGTACTGGGTGAAGTGCAGTGATCTGTACTTTGTAATTAAACACCAGTTTAAAAGAGTTCCAAAGGAAGTTTCCCGCATTTTGAAATTCAGATTTTCAAAGGCCTTTAGGCAGTCTGCAGGATCGATCCGATCTGTTCACTTCCATGTAACTAATTTATCCAGCACGGAACGACTCGATGAGGGTGTGGGGATGTAACTGGTATCCTTACATGAATAAGGCACTGGGTTTTTCTCTGCTGATAAGAATGTTAAATCATTTCCAGTTGTTCTGTAGCTCACTGTAGCTTTGCTACGTTAGGTGGTGAATCTATCAGATGGGAAATGTGACCAGCACTAACAGACAAGCTTGGAGAAGAACCTGCTTGGTGAAGGAGCTTTAAAAAATCTCGCTAGAGATAGGCTTCACTCTGGAGCTGTGGTTTATTTGTCATTGGTTTGTGTTTTAGTACAGAACGTGAATTCATTTTCCATGCCACAATTTGCAGATGAGTGTGTGTCCCTGATGCCCTTCCATAGGAAACACTACTCACAGAAATACTGCTTTTTGAACTGCCATCCTGGGAAGGACTCTGATCCGAATCTTCAAAATGATTTTGGCAAGAGGTGGGTCCCAAGCAGCCTTATTAACACTATTAACAACTTTTTCCTCTATTTTAAAAACTCTAATGAGCACTTTTTATTTAAGTCAATGCAAAATATTTCTTTCTTTTCACAAAGAAAATTCTTTCTTTCATTTGTTCAACAAATACACTTACTTGGCGCATAGCACTGCTGTGTCCAGGAACATTTGCTGCTGATTAAAGGGGTACAGCTTAGTTTGCAAAGCAAAGTGCCAGAACAAACGTATTTCTCCCATTTGCCTTCTGGTCTCTCTTCCCAACTTAGTGTTTTCCAGGTGCTAAATAATCTTTACTCAGAGAAAAGACCATCTGTGTTTTGTTGATGCTCAGACAAACAAAACTTTGCAGAGAAGAACTTAACTGCTCTCTTTCTCCCTTCCTGCCTCAGTGCTGAGAAGGTGGCTTTGCTGGAGGAAGGCTTCATGCCAAACCAATTGGCAGAGGCTGCTGGGTCTTGGAAAACCAAGAGCCACTCTCCATTCCATCCTTCCTGTAGGATAAGTCTGTTTATTTGCTGTATGATTTTCAGCCTGTCAACTATTTATCCAGCTGATGGTTGAGGAAAAACTTGTTGTGTTGTATGATGCTTAAGCTGTGAAGTCCCAAGTGACTGCTTCCCATGCCGTGCAGCCCAGTGAGGTTTCACTGCTCCACGTAAAACTGAGTAGTGGTGAGAAATAAGATGCCAATGAGGAGAATGTTCTGAATGCCTTTAATAATGCTACTTGAGGAGGCACTGTGAAATGCTGGGTGATGTGATTGCAGAGGTGGTTTTGATCACTTTGTACAGTGCAACCCTAAAAACCTGACCATATGTCCTTTACTGGCCATGGTGTTTGTAGCAACTGAAAGATTTCCCTTAAAACTTAGCAGTGCTAATTTGTTGACTTGAGAAGTGAATTATGACCTGGAGAGTTGATATTGGGTAACTGTTAACTCTATGAAATGGATTGCCAAGGTAAAAATGGCAGTATTTTATGTTTTGGCACTAATTGCCTGCCTTACAAAAGAGAGTGCTGCTATTTCTTGGCTTCTTAGACCTGGTCTAATGCTCCATTGCCTCCTCTCAAGCAGGAATGCTTCTGAAGGCTGCACTGCCCTCAAAAGGACCGGTATGCCCCAGTGTTGTCACAGCTCCAGTTTGCTGGAATGTCATCTTGGCTCTTGCAACAAGCAAAAGCAGGTTGCGATTTCCAAAACGCTTGGCAAATTTGCTTCATCCTGCTTGGGGGGCAGCAAGGAGGTCCCTGCCCAGAGCTGGTGGCCCTGGAGCATCTGCAAGGGATGAGTAGTGCAGTTGATCTGCAGCTGATGTCTTAAAAAACAAATGGATTTTAATTTTGAATAATACTGATTCTTTGTGCAGTGTGACGGTTGTTTTCATAAATATGCTTTATCTACTCCAAAGCTTGCTATTAATTTTATAGAGGCAGAGGATTTAATAAATTAAAGGAGACAAGAATGAAGAGGCAAATCCAACCTTTAACCAGAGCACAAAGGAGTCGTGTGAATGCTGATACTTTTTTCCCCTCTGTAATGAATGTGCAGTATTTTTCTTCATTACTAGCTATTGTCTCTGGGATTGAAAATATAGGTGTGTGACCCAAGGCCATAGAAATGGGGGAATACAAGTACATAAAACCATTTGTAGTGAAATATTACACTTGTCCCAAAGATAAATAATGCTGTTAGCAGCAGTGGGAGAGTGATGGTTTGCTATCGTGGTTTAGCCCATGCAGTACACTGACTGTGGGCTAAGGGCTCGCTGGGTGCACCCTGCCATCCAGAAAGATGAAGCAAAAAGAGATCAAGAGTTGGTGTTTCACATATCAGTCAATGGATCATGAAAGGGAAGCCGAGAAGCAGAATTGATTACACATTTGTCGAGTGCACATATTCATGCTGCTGCAGATCTATGTAACTCAGTCAGCTTGAGGATTACATGGTCATTAAAGGAGTGCTGCTGGGTCACAGCTGTCATGTCTCCCTGCTCCGGGGAAGCTGATACACTTCAAAATATGTATACTTACAGCTTCAAGAGCGTTTACGGAGTCCCTTTTCATAACCCACAGGTGGGAATCTTGGCAGTGGCCAAACTGATGTTCTAGTGGAAAAGTGGAAAAAAACTTGGGGCTTCACTTGCAGTCAATCTTGCATGGCCATTTAGAGCAACAACCAGTTCAGCAGTTTCACACATCTAAATGTTGTAAAACTAACATTTAACGAAGTGGTGGGTTAACACAGGTAACAGTAAATTCTATGCAGTGGTTGGTTTGTATTGATTTTGTATTGATTGCAAAGTTCAAAGGCTTTTGGTGTGGACCTGTTAAATGTCTGCAGTGCTGAGGCTGAAATGATGCTTGGCAAATGCTAACAAGGTTGAAAAAAAGATGCAGGTGTTCTTTCTGCTTTCATGTCATCCACTGCTCTTCAGAGTCAGTCAGCAGGGCTGGGAATAGGTGGGGCGGGTGGGAGGTGTTCCCATCTCTGTTGTATCTGGATGCAAGTCCACAGCGTGGCTGCATCATGCTTTGTGCCCATGGCAGTGTGCAGGGCCACATGAGATGGGCCTAGCTGCAAGTAGGGCAGGCAAGGGTATAGTTTGGCAGTGTTTGGCTTTGGTATGCTGAAAGCTGGGCCCTGGCTTCAGCCTGGTTCCCTGGTGAGAGGTGAATAGTTTGTGCCCAACTCAGGGATGCTGGCAACTGTTTCTCTGCCATGTGATGTACTCTGTGCTCTGCACTCTGATCCGTATGTCCCCTCCTACCCAGCAGCGGGATGGAAATAGGAAGATGTATGCTCAGGCAGATGCTGCTGCAGAAAGAAAATCAATGCAGATCAAGTGAAGAGCTTTAATCTTGCCTCGTGATAACTCTGTGTCAGTTCTTCCCCTGCACATTACACGTTACGTCAGCGAGCACTGCGTACTGTGATCCGATAGGATATGTATGACTATGGGTATGTGTATCGGGAACACCTGTGTTTCTTTGTGTGTGAATGGGTGCAGTGCACGCAGGAGTTCTGCCAGCCAACGTCCGCAGCCCCACAGCAGTGCTGTGAACGTGTGGCTGGGCTCTGAGGCTGTTTGACCCCCACAGCCTGAGCTCCTCTCATCGGGCTGATGGCAGCTGTGCCCCAAACTGTATGCAAAGGGCTCTCATTCCATAAAACAGCAGCTTACTTCTGCATGTGTTCTGACAAGAGCAATTAAGAACATCGCAACCACTAGGGAACTGCTAAATATAGCAGGCCCTGAAGTTATAAGCTTTAATTTCCTGATTTTTTTCTTCTTTTTCTTTTTGGTGGTTGGGATTTGCTCTTTCTGCCCCTGCGTATGGTTTGGGAGAACTTAAAGGTCAGGTGAGCACTGGAGCCCTCCACACAAGGCAGCAGCTTGGGAAACTCTTCTCCTTCAGGAAACATAGGATGAGGCAGAGCTCTAGTTCTTGGATGTCTCGTTTGAGGCAACTTGATGTCATTGCTGCAATAGTGCAAGCTTTACTCCTGCATGACTTGTTATTTACTTCCCAAACACTGAATGATGGATGGAGCTCTCTCCTTCCCTGTGGTATATGGGCGCTTATGGGCGGCTTGGCACTTTGTTTAGCAGCTGATGCTTTTAAAGATTTGACATCTTGTTTGTGTTACCTAAATAGATATGTAACTGTTGCTACTGCCAGGCTTTTAGGACAATCTTTGTATACAGTTTCATTTTTAATGTGGGAGAGGTCACAGCATTTTGCTAACTCAGAATACCTGACACTGACAACCAAACCCAAATTTCATTAAAGAAAAAGATGGTCAGCACTGTACAGGCTGATTATAAATAGTGCTCCCCGTCAATACCTGATGGTGTATGGAACCTAATGAAACTCCCGGTAGCCAAATGTGTATTTAAAGAAGGTGTTTGACCTTGGGCATCCCTCCTGCTGGGGATGCTCTGCTGTGTCAGTGGTTCAGAATCAATAACCTCCAGCACTGTCCTGTGCGACTGCTGCGTTTAAGAGGGATATTGTAAAATGTGACGATATTCTGCTGACAAATGGCTCAATGCTGATATCCCTGAGGGGGAGGGTGGGCAGGGTTATGTGGTGACTAAAAATTCACCGATAATGAACAAGGAAAAAACTGCTGGGATACCATTTAGCACTGGGACCTGCTGCCCTTGTACCAACCTTTATTGCTGCTGTCTGCAGTTGCCTGAGCTGAGTGGTTAAAATGGCACCGTGTGCCATTTTTTCCAAATTTCAGATGACTGTTGGAGCTGCGAAATTCATTGTGTTTACCTCCTGCTTTTAATAATTTCAGCAGCCAGAGGATCTCTGTTTGCAGAAGTGCTTCATGTCTGGCTTGTATTCAAAGTAGTACTGTAGTTCAAAAGTCAGCGTCCAACATTCATGTTAGGGCTGACTAGATGATGTATGCTGCTGTCTGTTGATTGATTGGGTCTGGGCATCATGTAGAATCATAGAACCATTGAATCCTTAGAGCTGGAAAGGACCTCTGAGTGATATCTAGCCCAACTCCCCTGCAATGGACAGGGAAACTAGAGCTAGATCATGTTGCCCGGGACCTGATCCAGCTTTGCCTTGAAAGTCTCCAGGGATGGGGCATCAACCACAACACTAGGTAATCTGTTCCAGTGTCATGCTACCCTCACTGTAAAATATTTTTTCCTTATATCTAAGAAGAGTTTGGTTCGGGAGCAGGTGGGTGTAAGCTGGTGCTGCCTGCACTTTGTGCAGCAACTTGGAGAAGGCTTCCAGCTAGCAGGAGTCTAGAGAAGTTCTCCTATAGAGAATGAATGAAAAACCTGAATTTCTTTTTAAGAATGACGCTCAGTTTATGAGAGGAGATTGGTAGACAGGACTGGTAAGATGGAGGATTGGTACATTGATTTGCAAAGGATGTTATTTGTCCTTTAAATATTTGTTACTCCAGACCAACCAAGATACTACTTGTGGGGGATCCTCAGCACCCGTCACTGTTTTGAGGTAGTTGTGGTATTTGTGGCCTAGATTGAACACAGATTTTCAGGGTTCCTAGTGTTGGAACTAGGATGCATATCAAATCTAACTAAGCTCTGAATCACAAAGTCACAGGGGTTGGAAGTGATCATCGGATCCAATCCCTCTGCTAAAGCAGGTACTCTACAATAGGTTGCACAGGTCCAGATGGGTCTTCAGTATCTCCACAACCTCTCTGGGCAGCCTTTTCCAGCACTCTGTCATCCTTACCATAAAGAAGTTCTTTTGCATGTTTATGTGGAAATTCGTATATGGAAAACCTCATATTTCTTTATTACATTTGAAGAAGTGAGATACGAGCTTTCTTGTGAACTAGTCTGACAAATCTAATTATGCCAAACAGCCACTCTGTAACACAGGGTTTAGAATAAATTGCTATTCAGTAGAATACTACTGTGACCATTTTTTTTTTTTGTAGGCATGTGCCTCCAGACACTGACTGGTGTGAACCAACCTTTGGTTGGATGCAGACTCTGCAGTAAGAGAAGCAGTGAGTGCAAGCGTACAAATAGCTGTGCAATTGCAATGTCCAAAATAAATATTAAAATAACATGTTTTTAAACGTTTTATGTACTAAAGAGCTCAGCTTGTTTCTTCATAACGTAGAATGTGATTAATTTAAATGAGAGAGAACAGTGATGCAGGCAGAGAGGCTTAACAGCTAATAAGCAGTGTGCATAAAATGTGCTCTGCCTCACCAAGGTATTACTGTCATCCGACATTTTTGCAAACTCCCATGGAATTTATTTTGCATTAACTTCTGTTAGTGATGATGGAGCTGTTGAATTATTGCTTTCTTGTCTTGAATCCTGAACTAACTCACCATGCAGGTTTTTGGGAAGCTTCCTTCGCACAATTCTGAGTTACGCATGTTATTAAGAGCATAGGAAGAATTGTTCTAGCAGCACAGGTAGTAAAGTAGACAGTAAACAGCACTCCTACATCACTGGGGAATATGTTCTCAATCGTAAGCAACGACTTTTTTCTCCTAATATATCTTAAAAGTTTATTTCCTGTTTCAGTTGCCTGGGCAGTGTGTTTATAGATACATAAATCCTGGGCTTTGCAAAAAGAGACTTCTTGCCTGAAAGCAACCTCCTTGAGCAGATGCTGATGAGCTGCCCTCTGCTAGGGGCTGAATCTCCAAAGGAAACATCCAAACTCTGCCTGTGTATGGGAGTCTCTGTATAGCAGTCTGGGTGCTTTGGTCTTTCAAAGTACAATCTTGACGAACGAGGAAGAATCAAGTCTCTCTTGCTTCCATGTGTGCATCTCTTCAAGTTATTCTCTGCATCAATGACAATGTTTTGGCCAACTCTCTGTTAGTGGTTCAGGATCTGCCTGTATATTTCCCAGGACTCAGGTATGCAGTCACTGTTCCTTCAGCTATTTCGGATGTTTGATATGAAGTGCATTGCTATGCCAGCATAACAAGCCACAAGATATGCACAGTCTATGTAAAACAACTCTCTCTCACTCCCCAGCCGGAACATCAGATGTTGCTGGGAAAGTATCCCAAAGGGAAATTCCCTGAGCAAATCTTAAGACGTGGCACTCTTCAACGAGCTTCCATGCTGTTTGTGCATGTGCCCATCCCATACTGTGTGCAGAGCACCTCCCATTACTCCACCTGAAATTTCTGTAAACTGATCCAGCAGAAAATGCTTCCCCTCCCTTCCTCAGTGAAAAAATACATCTTTTTGCTCTCTAGCTTCTAAACTCATCCTTTCACAGGAGAGACTTGCTACCCTTAAAGAAAGCAGACAGAAAAAAACAGAGGAGTTGCTAAAAAGATAAATGACAGAGTCAGACTTAAACCCAGCACTTGCAATTTATTTGAAGAAAATGTTCAGAGAGCGCAAAGATAGGACATCTGTTTCATGTTATTCCCAAAGCAACCTGCTTATTCAGCTGCAGACATCCCCACCTGCTCTTCTAATGAGCTCGAATCTTCCAGAATTCCCTGTTTGCCCATTTGAAACTGGACAGAGCTACCTGAAGCAAAGGGACACTGAAATTTAGCACACAGTGAGACCACTGCACACAGGCTGCTGGAGCCTCTTTAGCTGCTGAAGTTGTGAGCGGTTCTAATGTAGAATGTTGTCAGTGAAACAGAAACAGGCTTGGGGCTGATAGCAGCTTTGGCTCTGGACATCAAGGCAGGGTTTTTTCATCCTGATCCATTTCTAATGCACCACTGTCATTTGACATTTACCATTGGCTGCTTATGCAAACTAAGGGCAAGTAGAAAGAAACTGATTTTTTTTTTCTCTCTGTGCTTTTAATTTTATAAAGTAAATATCATAAGCATACACTTTGCAGGTGCTTTTTAGCACAGTAAGCACAATGCTTGGGGAATGCAGTTGAAATCCTTGGCCAAGGCTGCAGAGTCATTGTATTTCAAAACTCTTATGACTTTGGTGAAAACTCTGGATCAAGCGCTTGCAGCCTGCAGAGATGCCAGTAGCAGTGGAAAAAGTGCTCCACAATGGTGCAGTCCTCTCCTCAGACAGCCTTCTTTGTCCCATGCAGAGAGGAAGGAGAGATGTCCTTGAAATTGTGCAGATCCTGGCCCAGCCCCTGTGTCTGATAGTGTCTTTTACAATAAGGGTAGTGAAGTAATGGAAAAGGCTGCCCAGGGAGGTGGTGAATGTCCCATCCCTGCAGATGTTCAAGGTCAGGCTGGTTGGGGCTCTGAGGACTTGATGGAGATGTGTGTGTCCCTGTTCAGTGCAGGGGAGCTGGACCAGACGGCGCCTTTAAGGATCCCTTCCAACTCAAATGATTCTCTGGTGCCTGTGGCAGTGTGGTGCCCACACTGAAAACTGGTGGTTGACAAATGTGCTCTATTGTACCTGAGTACTTGGGGCTGATTTCTTGTGATCTGTTGAGCAGCAGAGTAAATGAGAGGCAGGTCAGACAAAAAAAATGTCCTTGTAGTCTCCCAGGGAAAGATTGGGCAGAAACCTTCCTGAGGACCCTTCTGTGTGCCCATCCTTGCACTGTGATATCTTTTCTCCTTGTACAGCCAGATATGTATTTTCAAATCTGGATCCTCTCATTCAAGCATAAGGACCTCTGGTGTTTCTCTTATGCTAAACACTGCTATTAATTTGCCATTTCCTTTGTGTGGTGGCCTTTTACCAGGGGCTGTTTAGGGCTACTGTTGACAGGAGAGGATGTATCCAGTGGATTTCCAGGAGGGCTCAGCATGAGATCCTTCTGATGTGGGCATTGACTCCGGAAAATAAGGAACGAAATGAAATTGATTGTGTTGGCACCTTCCAGTAAATGTTCTGAATTTACAGAACATAATGAATGTAATGTCCCACACCTTTCAACTGTATTCTCTGCAGCAAATGATGACTTCTGCCTTGAGAATCATAGGCATGCAGATGTGTGGGTTGGGACAGGCATGCCCAGTCTGAAGCCTAGGGCTGGATTCAGGATGATGGAACAGAATGCTGTTGTAGCCACTTTGCTGTCATGCAAACAGCTTTTATAGCGTAAAGGTGAGCTGCTGTAGGCATTGGGAGATGGGGCAGCTGTACAGCTCTGAAGTTGCTATCTGCAGCACAGACCAAAAAGGGCAACTCTGGAATAGTGAAATTGGCTTCTCAGTGTCATCTGAAATACCACCGGATGCTATGGAGATAGATTGATCCTCCTAATCCAGTAACCTTCCTGTTTTTGTCATTGTGAGCAAACAGACTCTTTTTCCTTGCTGGTATTTAACTTCCTTTGCTGCTAGTTTCTCTGAGGGTCAGGCAAATACCAACAGTGCTTTTTGTGCCAGCACAGCCCTGGCTGTTGGACTGGGAAGAACTGTAGGGTGATATAGAATACCCTTGGTGATGGCTGGGGGCCCTGGAGCTCCTCAGCACCTTTCTTGCTTCCCTGCTCCCCCTGCCAAGCACTCTGCATCACACCAGTGCCACCTTGTCTTGTGCCAAAGTCATGCTGTAGTGAGACTGTAAGGTGAGTGACCAGGTGTCAATGGTTTACTGGCTGGTTCAGCCCAGTTCTGTGACAATTGGGGTGGGGAGATGTGTAAAAATATAATGTATGCAGTGCAGTTGTAAGTGGCATATAATGAAAGAAGATCTGCATATAAATGTTTAATTAAAGACCACCACAAGAATCTGTGTTTTCATAACAGTACAAGGTTTTTGTAGTCACCCAGGACCGCTTGAGCAAAACCTTCTGAGAGCCTTTCTGTGTGCCCATCCTTACACCATGATCTCTTTTCTCCTTGTACAACCAGATACAGGTCCTCTCATTAAAATGAGAGGTTGTGATTAATTAAATGTTGTGGCAGCACAGACAGAACAGTGGCTTTCTCAGCTGAAGGGAGTACAGGCAGATAGCTGCCTTCTCTACAGGAAAACTGTTGTCAGTCATTGTGTAGCAGTCAGATTTTGTGTCTAACTGCAGCTTCTCCATTCCTAAAAAATGTCCCATGGTAATTTGTTCTGCTGGCTTTGGCCAAATGCCGGGTAAGTGACTGGATGTTGGGGCAGATAGCAGGTGGCTGTTGGAATAGTGCTCCCCAGATCCTGGTATACTCAATTTTCAGTAAGTTTTGATGTCTTATGCAATATTGCACATATACAGTCAGCACACAAGGCATAGTACATAGCTAACTGCTTTTTCCCAATGCGCAGTGTTACCATTTATGGCTTTCAAGAGGACCAATCTGTGGATAGGTGTATGTTGTCTGTCTGTCGGTAAATGCGGTGGGTATTTCCTGAGTAGAAGTAGAGGCAATAATAGCTGGAAACTGTTCCATGGTAGAAAGAAACTGAATCCTCCCTGGAAGAATGCTTTTGCTCCTTGTATCACAAACACTTGTCTTAAACCCAGACACGGTCGCTGCTGCCTGGGACTGAGGTGTGCTTATGGGCCAGGTCAACACAGGAGGTATTTATCACTGCTTTGTGTGTAGTGTGTCTTCCTGGCCAGGTGGGCCCCTTTCAGAAGCACTGCTGTAGTTTTCCCTCCACTGAGAAAAAGCCATGAGTACGCAGCAGGTGTTGAGGACCAGCAGAGCATGGGCTGAACTTGTGAATAATTGAACAGTGCATTCACTCCTGATTTAGAAATAACAGAGGCATCTTCAAAACAATTCCATTACTGCTGAGGTTAATGGTGGCCTAGGGATTTGTTCCCTGGTGTTGCCCACAAACATTGCCTGCAAATCTGCCATTAATAATAATATGTAGCTGTGTGAACTTGTGTGCTAATAGCTGAAGGCTCATAGCCTGTGGAACAGGTTGTTGCCCTGAACCACACAGCTGATCCCCACCACGAGCAAGCCCAGTTTGAAAAATGCAGAAGACCAGCCTATTAAGCACAGAACTTACTATAAAGTACCTTCATCTCCCTGCATGAATTCTGTCCCATTTAATTCACTACCTTTACCTCTCTCAATAAACAACTAATAACTCTTGTTATTGCTATTTCAACCTGTCCATGCATTTGCCTGGCTCTCACCTTTTCATAGAATCACCAAGGCTGGGAAAGACCTACAAGACCATCCAGTCCAACCATCCACCTATAAACAATAGTTCTCTCTAAACTGTGTCCCTCAACACAACATCTAAACGTTCCTTGAACGCCTCCAGGGTCAGTGACTCCACCACCTCCCTGGGCAGCCCCTTTCTTTAAGTAGAAGGCAGTTCTTGATACCTCAGCAACTTCTTTGCAGGTACCAGTGTCATGTATGCACTGATGGGCTTTAATGGGCGGATTTTAATCCTGTAATACGTTAATAAAAATAACTTTTGAGAATCCCATTCGAACTCTGTGATGGTAATTTAAAAGAAAGGTCAGATTCACCGTTCCCCATTCAATTATTATCAAGTTAGGAACATGATAGATACATTAAGCAATGCTGTCATCTCTGTGCATCTTACAGAATCAGAATGAGACTTCTATTGTCTTCAGAGCAGAAATAATACCAGCATTGAAATGCCCTCTAGTTAAGGCAGCAGCTTTCAGCAGAGGAAAGGTTTGCTGTTTATTAACTGCATTCAGACAGTTCTGTGGGAGTCTGCCAATAGACAGCAACCCATAGTCTATGTAAAAATTACACAAAATCCTTTCATGGCGGGAATGTTATTAAAGCTGCAAAGTCAGATTCTTGGAGGTGAAGGAACACCAGCATTGAAGTTTCCTGGATGACCTTCTTCCAGTGTGCACATCCATAGTGATGCAGTTCATAATTACAGACCCATAAGTTGCTATTTTTTTAAGCTGTCTCCCTGTATTTGGTACCTGAAACACCCCTGGGGCTTTGTGCTGCTCAGCTCTGGGACCATTAGCTATGGTCGTGTTATTAAATAAGTGAATCGTAGAATCACCAAGGTTGGCAAAGACCTCCAAGATCGTCCAGTCCAATCATCTACCCACCACAAATATTTCCCTACTAAACCACGTCTCTTAGGACCATATCTGTATATAGTAAGGTAATATGTAATAAAACAAGAATTGGATATTTTTTGCCCCAGATTCCTTAGGAGTTCTTGTCTCCCATGTAATTAAAGGGTGCTCCAGTGCGTTCTGGTCATACAAAGCTCAGTGACCCAAGGCAGAGACATCAGGGCTTGCAGGTACCCTGCTGCTCCTGTGTAAAAGCAGTGCAATATAGATGTTTAAACATGGAGGAACTTGGCTCCAACAACTGAACAGAAACCCAGCTGTTCAGTATTAACCCTTCATTTGCTATAATTCTGTTATAGCACATCCATGATTGTCTTTGCTTTCGAATGTTTTAATTGTAAATGCAGCAAAAGGAGAATAGAACAGTTTTATTTGGTGTGATTTTTTAATGAAGATGTTAGATGATAGATGACCTTTAAATCTATGGAACAAGTATCTTCATTTCCACATGAAAAGTTCAATTCTTTTCCTTGTAAAAATAAGTTTTTGTTTAATATGTGATTGTGCTTGTGCTTCAGAAGTCAAGAAATCCTGTAATAGAGCCAGGGAGGTGTAACAGATACTGAACCAAAATTAGACGTGAAAGATTTCTTTATCTTTTGTCTTGGGACCCTGAGAGAGTGCTCCCCCTCAGGAAGTGCATGGTGGAAAGGGAAACACAACCTCCTTGAAAAAGGCTCTGTTCTTCCAACACAGAGAATAAAGTTTGAGGAGAACATTTTTAAGAGCATATGTCTGTCTTTCTCTGGTCACTTGGTGCCAGTCCCCCCACTTCTGCTCTGATCGGGGTTCACTTGGTGGTTATAAGCATCTGGCTACAGGGAGCCCAATCCTCAGCACATCCAACTGGAGAAATGTGAGGAAGAATAGAAATATTCCTGGAGATAGGATTAAGCTACTTAGGGTTGTTCACAGAACAAATGCCTCTAAGTTTTATTTAGAGGCAAAACTTAGCCTGTAGGATTGTGGCCTGTCGTGTTTTTGTATGTGTGGTAACAGTATGGACCAGGGCTGTGCAGGTCGGGTGAGAATACAAATCTGTTTGGGTTGGAGAGAGCTGTGGTCACCATTAGGCCTTACTTCTTGCAGCTTTGTGGTCATGTAGGGGTGCAATCTTGTGATTCTCTATTTCAGACAGTAAGATAAAATAAACTAGGACAAGACTATACTGCTCATGCAGACTTTTGCTTCTCCAAATGGCAGTTTCGTTAAACACAATAGAAAAGTGAAAATACAATGAAAGTCATGTCAGCCTTGAGATGGAAGGAGTGTGTTTAGGAGACAGATGTCTCAAGTGCAATAACTATATGCAAGTCACCATTGCAGCTATAGAGCATCTTAATACTCCCGTAGCAAAGATTATAGTTAATAATTATCATTATAAATGTTCACAAGCCTTTAAGGTTCATTTTCTCTGGGTTGGGCCAGTGATTGATGTTCACTTGCTTGTGATAAGCTACCATCTGGTTGGCACACTGCTTTGCCACTTGTCTTGAAATCTGAATGTATATTTTTGCATTCCACAATGTACGAGAATCTGCTTGTGTGGCCAGCAGGAATTCAACTTCCCAGCTTCTGCACTTTTTTTGACCTTTTGTTCATGGAGAGTCACACATTGCACCAGTCTGCAGGGACTGCGTGCTGACTCTCTTAATTGTACATTGAGATCAGCTGCTTGTTTGCAGCCCTCTGCAATGACTTAGCTTTGTCCTCCTGCTGAGGGCATGGTGAGAACCAACTCTTTGCAGGGCAAAGGCACGAAGAAAGCCAAAGTACTGCTGAAAACCTCTGCTTTGATGACGTGACAGGGCTGCAACTTCATAAGCTTTGCCTCTCAGCACATACCTCAGCTTGTGTTTTATAGTGTATTGACTGGTAACGGAAGCACCACGCGCTGCGTTTGTGGCACAGAGGGACGTGGTTAGTGGGCATGCTGGTGATGAGGTGATGGTTGCACTAGATTATCTTAGAGGTCTTTTGCAACCTTAATGGTTCTGTATCCCACATTAGCTTTGGAAGTTTCCCTTACCCAAGGCAAAACTGGGCCCAAAGTGCTGGGGGTATACATGTTCCTGGATTACTGTGAAGTCAAGAGAAATAGGTGCCACCCCGTATCTGCCAGGAGCTTCAGGTTCACAGGAGGGAAACCATGCAGGGTTTAAATTGGGTGAAGTAAGATTAAGACATTTGCATTGCCTTATTGCTACGATTGTAGCTCAGTTCTTTTGCTTTTTAAAGGTGAGTTATTAAATTTCTGAAGTGGCCACCTAGATAGAAGTTGTAACATCTGCTATTACAGCATGTTTCCTCCTTTGTGTCCCATAAAACAGTGTTGACGTTCTTGTCAATACGCTTCTGTCATAGCATGTAATATACAGCTCAGGTACATTTCCTCCAACCAGAATACCATGGGACTGTATTTGCTTTAGTTTGTTTTACTGGTCCATGTGATGAGCAGAAATTGGAAGGAGCTTTAAAAATCTGAGGTGTAGTGATGGCAAAGCAGCTAAATGGTTAAAAAAAAAAAAAAAAAAAGATGGTGTAATCCATGGCTTCCTGCTTTTTTTATGGAGCTGAGGTCTAAACCAGAACCTTCTTCCTCTATGCTGTGCTTGATCAGGAGGAAAGGGCTATGCTGCAAATGAAATCCTATGCCTTTTTTTTTGTTTATTGTGGAGGAATCTGCATCTTGATTTTTGTGGGAAAAGGGAACCTGGACAAACATAGTGAGGGCATGAGATCAAGGAGTGCTTACTCCTTCTGACACCATGCTAACTCCAAAAACGGACTTTAAAGCCAAGGGCAGTGTACTTTGTAAGAGTACTTCAAGCTACAGCTATCAGGTGTGGGGAAGTAGCTTGGCTGGTTACCCCTGTTCTGTTTACTGCGAGCTGCTTACTCCTTGCTGCAGAGCAGATGGGCATGGACTTCAAAAGCAGACCTATTTGTAATCGAGCCAGAGTTTTGCCAGCTATAAATATGCTTGCTGTTCACATGGTAAAATGGGCCAAGCTATGAGAAGTGAGTGAGCCTATGGATAATAATTCACTGTGCTTTTAGTGGTAATTTGTATTTTTAATAATTTCTGCTGCTTCTTTATGGTGTCTTATGTTTTGGGAGACTGCTATATATGACTTAAGTGCCTACAGAGTGCTGCAGGAAATAGGTTACCCAGAAGCACTTATTTACAAGCTTGGTTCCTTGACACACTGATCTTAGCTGTGTGATAAATCACTAATTTTGTTACCTACCATAGGAGAAAGCAATGTAACTTAGAGTATATTGATTTTAATTCAATCATCTTCTTGAATTTAAACGTACTTCTATATCCATCTATTTTTCTATCTGTCTATATACACTTAGCTATACTTCATAGATACTTAAATTCAATAAACCCATCCTTATAACTTAATACATTAAATGTAGAAATATATAATGCATATGTAGTAGGTATTCAGTAGTAGTAAAATATTGGCTATACACTTCACCTTATTAACATGGGTTTTAATTAAGTCTAGTGAAAATGCTGTTTGTCTCCTTTAACAGTTCAGAAGAGAAGTAGGACAAATTCCAGTAATAATTTCACTTCAATATCTTTAGGGAAAAGAAGAAAAAAAAAGAACAAAAAAAGATGGTATTATGCTTTCTAGTGGTGAACATTAAAGAAAATATCTTCTGTGAAGATCTGATATTGGGTTAAAAAATGCACTATTACTTTATTTCCAAGTAAAGATAAACAAACAAACAGAAAAGCATGGATTCAACATATATGTACTTCACATGTGGGACCAAACTGTGCCGGGCTATTTTTGTATTTCAGATTAGATGCATAGGCTTTTTCATCAGTATCTTGAAATTTAACAAAAAATGAGGCTAAAGCATCATAAAAATGGAATACACTTGTTACTCCATCTTCCCTCCCACTTCTCTTCAGTGTTCAAAGTGCTGATTTGTCCAAAACCAAAGAAGTAAACAAAATAAATTCCATTTTGTAGATTGGATACTCTTAAATTCCTACTGCAGTATCATCATATATGTTTGGGCATGTTTCACACTTTTCCCTCATTCAAAAGTATCTCAGTCTAACTTCTATTTTCAATACTTGTAAAATAAGCAATCTATTTATAAGCTGTCAATTACAGAAATAAATGTGTTGATACATATTTCTGTTCAAATGCACGGGACAGTCTATGGAAATGTAGGAGATAATCATAGAATCATTTTCATTTAGGTTGGAAAAGACCTTTAAGATCATCAAGTGCAACCATATTTCTATTCTGTATTTCTATATAGAATCCTATGATTCTATGATTCAGTGATTATGATTCTATGCAGAGCTCCCACTGCTTTGGTGTCAAGCTACTGTCTTTTCTGGAGGTCTGCACTGAGTGAAAGAAGAGCTGTGTAGGGCTGGAAGGAACATTGATTGAGATGTTTAGGATACAATGGCAATAGAATTGTTTAAAATGAGATTTATAAACAAACAAGTGGTGAAAACGAATTGGAAGGAACCTCTGCTGAAGAATAGCCTTTGTTAAAGGAAGCTGCTTTCTAAAGGAAGGCATATCTTACAGAGAACTAAAAACTAGCAGTGGAATGTGAACAGTAGGCCTAATACTTCCATTGTGCTTTGAAAAACAAGGACAGGCCTTGCTGAAATACAGAGGCTCCTGCAGTAGGCAAGAATGGTGGCCCTGTGCTGCTGGAATTTATGCTGGGGTGGGATCCTACCTGGGCCCCAGCCTTGTATGTAGGGGTTTTACCTCAGGTGTGCTTCAGGGATTGTGATTTTCTAAGGAAATCAAATGGATGTTTGTTTTTCTCTTGGAAAAGCTTCACAGAAACAAGAAAATACATATACACACTGGCCTTACTTTTTGTGCTGGAGCTGCTCCAGAGTGGATAAGTGGATGCTGGGTGCCTGACTGTCCAGGAAGGAAGCAGATAATAGGTGTATGAGGGAAGTGCACTGAGTTTGCACAAACCTCTTTTCATACCCCTTTTCAAGGGTACTTGCTGATCCTTAGAATGGATCTGATTCTGATCTCACCTATTTTGCAGAGATGCAGCCACTGAGTGTTCGATTCTTTGGACAAAGGCTTTTACTGGAGGATCTGTCTCCATGGGCAGCCAAGGGAGCTTTGACCATCTTCTATCTCTATCAATTGTGTCCTGGCAAGAGATATGAAAAATGTTCCAGCATGGCCCTTTTCAGTAAAGGGATTTTGTATTCCTCCTAAGAAGCCAACTTCCTCAGCAAAGCTTTTGGCTGAGAGGAGAAACTTCAGTTTTTCCATTCCTAAGGAACTGAACTTGGTGCATTTATTTTCAGCATCCTTGGTTTCGCCCAAGCATTTTAGGGCAAGCACCATTTTTTCCTATCCTGAGGGGGTTATTGTGTCTTTCTCTATCACAATTATGAGCTTATTGAACCAGCCTGACATCTGCCCTCTGTCGTCACTGTGAGGCATGTTTCACTATGTGCTTGTGCCTTATCTGGAGTCAGTGCCCTGTCCTCCTACATTACTTTCCCTTGCAACATTCTTCAAGGTGCAATGAGTGGAAACCTAAGCAGTATGTTGGCTTTATTTCGGCTGTTCTTCTTGCATTGTACTTGAGTGGTCAAGTATTGTGATACTTCAATGGTCAAATGATGATGTGCTGGCACAGGCTGCCCAGAGTGGAGTCACCATATCTGAAGGTGTTCAAGAACCATGGGGATGTGGCACTGAGGGGCATGGTGGGGATGAGTCGGGTGGTAGAATTTTGAGTTTATGGTTCTATGGTTTCAGGCAATTGGTATAATAGCAACCATTGGAAGCCAATATATTCCAAGGAGATGGTTAACAGGCTGAGCATAAACCACCTGGAGGAGACGAAATCAATTGCACTGCACTCAGAAGGTTCCCAAAAGTCTGCAAGACCTGAAAGTGCATTAAGATAACATCAGCACTGTAAACCTAGAAAAGGAAGGAGTGTGGTACTTGGGGATGAGGCTCAGATTTTAAAATGCATCTCTGTGTCTGGATAGTGCAGGCACAGCTCCGCAGGGAGCTACCAGGGAACTTTGTTTGAAGTTGCACAGCTGTACTCTGGGAATGGACTCAAAGTACTGTGTCTTTGATGTCTTTCTGACTCGTGTTATTGTGAGTGCTGTTACTGTCAAGGCAAAATGTAGGGTATTGCGGTGGGATGAAGACACTGATCTGATTATAGTGACAGACTGTGAAAATAAACCCTTCCTTAAGAGCAGAGTTTTGACAGTTGATATATATATTTTTAGTGCATTCTCGAAGCTTGGTGTATAATGATCTTTTTTTCTCATTGTTGAAAGCGAAAGGTTATATGCATTACATACATACAGCTATGCAAAATTAAGTCTAGTAATGAAGCAGTCAATTTGAGCCAAATATATTTTAAAACCTCTTAAAAATCTATTGAGTTTCCTTTTCTCTTTAAGGTGATAGTGTCTGGTAGAAACTATGCCTCCTTACACCATGGTGGGAGTGATATCCTGTCTGCTGGGGCAGCAGAACAGGGATGTTCCAAAGACGGCATCAGCCATACCAGCCAAGCTGTGCTTTGCCAGCAGCTAAATGAGGAATGGCTGCTGGAACCAGGAGGTATGGAAACCTCATATCTCATGAATTTATACTTCATAGCTCAATGTGAGCTTCAGCAAAGCCTCTCCTGCAGCAGAGATGGAGATTGAGCTTGAGACTTGTAATAAAGCCAGCTTGCAGTCACTGGAGAAGGAAAAAAAATGCTCATTCTGTATGCAATCAGTTCCATTGGCGAGACAGAGAGGACCTTTCTACAGAACTGCGGAAATCTTTTTTCCTTTTTTGGAAAGAAAAAAACTCCAGGTGAATTATTTGGAAAAGAGTTCTTGACATTTTTGAGAAACCGAAAAAAAAAAAAAGGAAAATCCTGTGCAGTGATTTTATTTTTTATTTTTTTTCTTACAAACATTGAATCTGCAGGGTTCAGGCTCCTTATTTCTGTCAACCATTTCCATTCCCTTCCTGTATTTATAGGTGAACTTCACACGTTTGTTACCTCCTTAGCTCCTTAACTCCGCTTAGCTTAGTGTTCAGCCTATCACCTCCATCCAGCAGCTGCTACTCCACAAAGCTTGGCCAGGAAAGCTCATGTCACAGCTTACTGGGGTGAGGAGAGCCATCAGTGTTTTCTTCTGGCTGGTTTGTTCCCTGTGAGCTGGTGTTATAAGCTGCCAAACTGGGATGGAGTTTTGTTTTGCTCTGGAACCAGCAGCAGGCACAGCCTGCTGTGGCTGCTCAGCGTGCTGGCTCCTGCCCAACAGCAAGTGCACAGGTGTCAGCTAGAGCACCATGAAATCTCATCTTTTGCCATGGTCTGTGCTAAACTGAACCTTGATTTATGGAGATTGTCTCTGGTGAGGCTGTTATTTAGCTGAAAATAAAGAACACTGGAATGCATATTTAATAAGCTTGAGATAAACAATAAACTGTGTCAAATCCAGCACGGGATTTCCTTTCAGATAGCAAGGAGTCAACGGTGATATACAGATCCCTCACTCGCTCACCTCCTCCCTTATGTACCTTCAGATGGACAGCAAAGGAAATTTGTATGATATTCCACCAAATGACTTAATAACATTTATTCTAAAGACCGCAAATGGATGCTTTTATAATGGTGCATGCTTGTTTGGAGGGAGCAGACATACACTACGTTTGTTTGTCTTGATCTTTCATGTTGTTGTGGATTACTTGGTAGAATGTCAGACACTTTTGTCAATAGAAGTGGTGTTTTAGAGAGTGAAGGTGCTGTGAAGGGCCTGGTTGGGTCACATTGAGGTGCTGCCTGCATGCCCTCCTGGGGTCACCCAGCATGTGTGGAATCATAAAGTTGTTTGAGTTGGAAGGGTTCCTTAAAGGTCATCTAGACCAATTTCCCTGCAATCTACAGCTTGATCATGTAGCTCAGAGCCCCATCCAGCCTGACCTTGAATGTCTCCAGTGACAGGGCATCCACCACCTCTCTGGTCAACCTGTTTCAGTGCCTCACCACCCTTATTATATAAAACTTCTTCTGTATATCCAATCTAAGTCTTCCCCCTTAAAGTTGGAAACCATTTCCCCTGGTCTTGTCACACAGCCCCTGATAAAAAGTCTGCCCTTTTCTTATAGCCCCTCTTCAGATACTGAAACACTGATATCAGATATCCCTGGAACCTTCTCTTCTCCAGGCTTCACAGCCCCATCTCTTTCAGTGTGTCCTCACAGGGGAGATGTTCCATCCTTTGGATCATTTCTGTGGTCCTTCTTTGGACAAGTGCTAACAAGTCCACATCTCTCCTGTACTGAGGACTCCACATCTAGATGCAGTACACCGGGTGAGAGTAGAGGGGCAGAATCACCTCTCTTGCACTGCTGGCCATGCTGCTTTGGATGCAGCCCAGGATACGGTTGGCACTCTGGGCTGTGAGGGCACAGTTCTGGCTCGCCCAACTCCTCCACCAGTACCCTCAAGTCCTTTTTGGCAGGACTGTGCTCCATCCTTACATCCCCAGCTTGTACTGATAGTGAGGGTTGCTACAACCCAGGTGCAAGACCTTGCACTTAGCTTTGTTGAACCTCAAGAGGTTCTCCTTGGCCTGCTGCTCAGTCTGCCTCGGTCTCTATGGATGGCACCTCATCCCTCTGGCATGCTGACTGCACCATTCAGCTTGATGTCACCTGCAAACTTGCTGAGGTTGCACTCAATCTCACCGTTGATATCATTGATGAAGACATTAAAAAACACCTGCCCCAGTAGAAAACTGCTCATCACTGATCTCCATCTGGACACTGAGCCATTGACCACCACTCTCTGACAGAGGGAGAGATTTCCCCCAGGAGTTTTGGTAGGTTTGGGCCATCCTCTGCTCCAGCTCTCACTGTTTGCCTTGCTGTGATGCTTGTTGCCATCAGAACATCTGCAGGATTTGAGCCCTGCAGCCAGCAGATACCATGGTACGGTGTACGTTGGGGTGACCTCTGGAGTCTCAAGAAAATCTATTTGCTGGGCTCTCACTTTCACTCAGAGTGGAGCTATTAGCATACTCAGTGTCCAGCTGTGAAAATTGCAAATCTGCTCTGCCAAGCTTTCCACATCTCTGCCAATTTTTTCTCGTGGTTCAGATGGTCATTTTGTTTTTATGGCTTATTGTAGCACTCATCTTTTTTTTTAAAGATAAATCTATGCCATTAGCTTTCCATTTAAATGAATATGTAGATATAACCAACGCAATCAGAGAACGAAGTTAGAGGTGATTATATATTAAAGGTGAGGGTGGTAGGGGAAACGATGACAATTTTAGCATTTTTCCAAACTGGAAGCCAGTGTGGAGATTTTAGAAAGTCCCTTGGTGCTTGGACAAGGTGCATGGCACTGGAACGCTTGGGGAGGACTGGATACATGATCCAGTGGGGCTGGAGGGCCAGACAGCATCACCTGTATGGCTGGCATTGACAAGGGCACAACTGATATTTGTTCTTTGCTGCATGACTACTGCTTACTGGCAACTGACTTGCTTGGTGCTGCTGCACTATGGCAAGGGGTGACTGGGAACCTAGCACTGATGGCTGTTCCATGAAAGAGATTACCTTGGTTAACAACTTCCAAGGTGCATGAAGGTGTGCAATACATCCGTAAATAAGAAATGTGGCATCACTACATCATACAAGCATTTGTCTTAATACTCCTCCCTTCTTGCGAAACTCAACAGAAATCATAAAGAGCTTTATGACAGCAGAAGCATAGTGTTTTTCTTTTCCTTCCTTCCTT
>VXAB01013827.1:0-25203 GCA_013399175.1 Odontophorus gujanensis
ATGTATCTATGAATCTATATGACATCAGAGACAGATGCTGTTGGTATGACAGCAGAGGTTATACCTTCCCACCAACACTCCACTGAATTTTTTTGCTGTGCAACAGATGGTAGCAGAGTGGCAGTATGACATAATGACGTTTGACATGGAAGTGCACATGCAACAGAGGAGTGAACTAAATTCCCGTGTGGAAAAAAATGGCACTCACTGACATTCATCAGCACTTGAACATTTACAGAGACCAAACAGTGGATGTGAGCACAGCGAGGGCATGGGTTGTGCATTACAGTAGACAACAGTGGCAACAGCCACTGTCATGAAAGACAAGCCATGTTCCAGATGGCCATGAAACGTTTAGAAGTGCAGCATACAGGGCCTTTTTCATTGCTAGCAAAAATGCACAGCTAATAGTGGCAACGATGCTGAAAATTGATTCTGTAGTTGAGAATTTGTTCTGTCAAATAGTGTTATTTGTACTCTATCTGTTGTAGTTTCAACTATAAATAAAGAGGAGGCCTTATTTTCAGAGCAGCCTACTTACTAGAAAAGTCAAATCTGAACAGAAAGATCAAATGGAACATGGAGTTTATGTTTTCTACCTTTGTTTAAAAGCAAAGGAGGAAAAAACTTTACAAAAAGCATTCAATTTTTAATGATTGAAGCACAGTGCAGTCACTGACTATAATATAAAATAATGAGGTTCTTATATCCATACCGTGATGCTTCATTGACAAGGCCTTCTGGCTTCTCCTCTGTCAAGTGCTAGACAATAATCAAAACAATTGGCTTAAGTATGTTTAAATAATGTTCAAATTAATTCACAGTAAAGTACACCAAAATCATTTTACACAAGGTACAATTTTCAAGGAAGTATTAAAGGAAAATTGTATCTTATTTTTTTTTGCATTACAGTGAAAATGTTTATACATTCACCATTACAGAAGCTTAATATTTCTTTAATGGAAACTATTTTCTTTTAGTAAATTCTTTGCATAGAATGCCAAAGACTTGGAAAACTGTATTAACATATTTAATTAACTTCACCATATATATCAAAACTGAAGTCACCACAATATACAGTAACCATGGAAAAACATATTTGAATAAAAATGTATTCTAATAAATGTTCTGTCAATTGTTAAAGAAATATTAGGCTTGCAGTACAAGATTCCATAATCTTAAAATATGTTTCTCTGGAAGACTTAAACTATGTATCTACAGTAAAAATTCATAATCTTGTTCTGAGTTTCTACAAATAAATCGCTACTCACTGGTGAGTCTGCCTACCCTCAGTGTTTGCTGTTAATTCATGCAGAAACTGAGCAAAAGAGACAGCACTGACAAAAAAGCAGCACATCATTATGCTACAGGAGTTCAATACCTTATCACCTGCAGCCTTGTCCTACATTTGTGTGTCCAAGCTAATGTCCCTCACAGAATTAGTGAAAAAGGAAAAACAAAAACAAAAAAAAAAAACCCACCAACTTCTCAGTCAGCAGCACTAGTCATAGCAAGTTAAAAAGCTCTGTTCTACCAAGAATTTAGAGCAACAGACTTCATTACTAAAACAGCAGAGGCACTACTTCAGGGCATTTTCTGCTCAATCTAGACACTGAAACAGCAATCCTTAAGGCAGAAGGATCACAGATATCTGGAAACTGTAAAACTTTAAACTGGCATCATAATATTAGGAATGTACCTTGGAGGAATGTGGAGAACCATGTGAACTTTCCACACACCGGCTTTAAATGTATAAGGAGTATTATTTTAAAATTAGTTTTATTAAGACACAAGAAAACAAAATCAAAGTAGAGTTCATTTACATGGGAAATGCGTCAATTAAAAAAAGTAGAAAACTATTGGAAGTTGAAGTGGAACTGTCAGAACTCTAAAACACTATACTGTGTACCATCAATGTTTCCTTTAAAAAAAAAAGTAGTATTAAAAAAAAATAAAGACTGTTTCTTGACTGTGCATATCTTAAAGAGAAGGTAACAAAAGGACCACTGGAAGAGAAACCATTCCTCTGGCTTTTTATTTCTAAGCCCCTATCAAACTAAGTGCAGTTGGACTTCTTGCCCTGGAAAGGATGCAGTCAGTAGTATAGATGTCAAAGTAGAACAAGTTAAAGTGATGGTGTTCAACTGTTTGTCCTTTACTTAAAAAAATAAAGAATATTATATAAACTTGTATCATTTACTTAATTCTTTGAATCACACGCATCTTCAAGCTTTGTAACAAGAACTGCATGTGAATAAGTCCCTTACACAGAGCTAATGTTAGTCGCCTGGCATGTAATTCAGAAAGCCTGAACTTCTGATATTTTAAGTCAGTTCTGCAGATTCACTGATTAAATAATGTAACAGCTTTCACTGAGCTTGTAAAGATAATAAGGAACAGAAAAGCTGAATGTTTCAAAACATTTGTGCGTTTTCTGGTATATTATTTGCAGTTTAAACGTGAAAAAAAAATTGCTACTTAAGTTTAATTGCTATTAGCATTTAAGTACTGCCCTATGTGACATATATTTGATTCAAGGCAGTATGCACTGCATAAGGCAAAAGAACAGAACAGTACTTTTGGAAGTAATAAGACATCTATATTAGTATGAGGGTACTCAACTGAAAAGTGGGGTGACTTAGGATACTGTGGTTTCTTGTGATATTAATCACAGGGGCATCTTTTACAATCACTGTTATTCTGAATCCTACAAAATCAGTACCTAATCAAAGTAGCCACTGCTTAAGTTGTAAAAACATTGTAAATAATTGTTCTGATGGACAACTATAAATGAAGAAGTTAAATTACTTGAATTTAATCACAATTTCTGCACTTACCTATACTCATTGTTCTGTAGGTCTGGTTTCTTCCAGTACACTTTATATACATTACTCTATTATCTGCTATTTTAACTCACTTCCATGCAATTAAATCGTCTGTTAATATGATATGGTGCGTTGTAGTCCAACTCTCTATCTCTCCTCGCCATAGCTGCCCTTACACTAGCATCCTTACCTGATCTGCAACCTTAAATCACTGAATACCACACTGGTGTCAGAGGTATGTTTTCACTCCTCCCACTGCTAGCCAGTCTTTAAGACAAACACCTCCCATTGTTTTTATAATAATACAAAAGTCTATTTGGAATACAACAAAGACTCTTGAGTGAAATGATAGAACCTAGAAGCTAACTACCTATTGTAGTGAACCTGCTTTAGCAGAACGGTTGGACTTGATCCCCAGATGTCCTTTCCAACTCCTACAGTTCTAAAATTTTGTGAATCAAAGATCTAGCAACCCGACAATTCTTTGCAGACAGGTTGCTGCACTGGTAAGAGCCTGAACATTCCTTGTGTATCAGTTCTTTGTTCCCATTCAAAATGCAGCCACAGTAACTGAAATACATCTTCATTCTGAGAATTAAAGCAATTGTAAAAAAAAAAAAACTAACCAAAATGCACAACATTGCAATAGCTGTTCTGTACAGCCGTTCATCTAAAACGTAAGAATTCCAGTACCATACCTGCAATCCATGCTTTGCATCAACAACAGATACAATGCCTAAAGGAGAACATTAAAATGAAGTAAAACCATTACTGCTTTAAGCACACTTCAACAACCTGTAACCCATAAGACTAGTAAAATGACAGTACCATCACATTTGAAATTGTTTATAATACTTTCAAAATTTCCAGTGTGTCTCAACATTAGACTTGTCACCTGATTAGTTTGCTTTATTAACAAATACCTGTAAGTTTAAAAAAAAACTCATCAAACCAAGCTAGAGAAATTCTTACCACACAGATGTGTCTCTGCCTCTTTTCAAGAAAAAGTAAAATTGGCACAGATACATTTATACAGGTGACCAAAGCATACTAAGGGGACCAACTGAGCTACATCATCATTCTGTCTTTAAGGGACCAGGATTCTGCAACTGTCTAGCAGAAACTGATGAAGCTGATTTAAAATATAACAGAAGACTTTCCTGGCTAGAAGAGCATTTCACAGCCTAACCAAAGGCACAGTAAGGTCCTTTTAAGAAAAAAAAAAAGAAATAAAAAAGAAAAAAAAAAAACACAACGATCTTTCTACACTATAGGAAAAAAAAATACATCAACATTCAGCATCCTCTTTAACTAATGAAAAACACAGTAAAATTATAATTTTAATAAAACAGAGCAAGTGCTAGAAAAAGCAAGTGGAAAAGACAAAGAAAACAGAAGGGAGGGGAGTCTGAATACTGATACGTTAAGAGTTCAGAAAAATTAAAAATGGTCAATGAAACGTTCAATAACAATAAAAGAACCTAAATAACATTTGATAATATCCAATTAATGAGAACTAATGGGATATTTTCTTATTATTTGACAGTCAAGATACCTCCTTAACTAAACTGTTAGCAAAACATATAAAGTTTTTGCTGGTTTTAGTGAATTGAAAAAGCTCTCCCAGAACAGAAACATCAGAACAAGTAACTGGATCTCTGTCATGAGATCTGAGGATATTGAAACTAAGATTATGTCTTTCAAACAATTTCTGAAAGCTTCATTAAATTGTAATATATTACACTACACTACAAACAGGTATGCAATATCAATACGTTGCAATACAAGCTTGCACTGCTTACCATCAAGATAGACATCACTTCCGAGCTCAGAATCAACCCAGAACATGGAGGCCACAGCTCCTAGAAAGTGCAATAAATTTAGCTACAAAACTGATACTAGTAGTTCCGTATTTAAAACTCTTTTCTTCCAAATTCAGAGAGCATCATCAGTGTCAAGGACCTGACCAGACATTTTATTTAACAGCTGCCAAAGCATTGCACTTATGTGAGACTAGGAAAAGCTTTAAAATTCTCACAATTCCAGATGCGTATAAATCTTCTGAATTAATTTTACTCGGTACTATCTACAGAGTAACTCACTGCAGGACTCCTTCATACAAAAAATTTAAAGAAAAATGGGATTGACAACAGGCACATGGCTGAAGATCAGAATCATCAAGATGGTAGGGGTCATAGGTCCTGCAAGAGGTGGATAGTAGAGGTTGCTCTTACCTCACAGGAAGTAACAGCAGTCTCCTTGATAATCAAAGATAAGTCTCTCATGAGATTTAAGCCAAGCTTTTCACAGTGTTACACGGCAGAAAAATTAGAGATAACAGCATTAAGCCGAACTGAGGTGTTCACATCACACATATCACAAAAATGCTTTCTCAGCATGAAAAGACAGGCACACAACAGGCTGACTAGAAATGCAGACTTCCCCATTCTCAGAGGATAGGGATACCTGACTGAATATCCTAAGAAACCTGGTCTTATCATTTAGCTTATCTGCTTTGATAAGTTAGACTAGACCTCCCAACATCCTTTGTAACCTGCGTAGGGGTGAATATCCTGAATGAATAATACCCACTCAACATAACGACGACGGACAGCATATTATACAGAAAAAAGAACAACTTAGTGAAATCTTCTAGTTTTAAAGCACTCTTCTCCAAGACTTATCAGATACTTTTTTGACACATGTATTTTAACCAGATTTCTGTTAAGCCTTAGAGTCAATCTAAAAGCTACTAGTTTAACAACAACCACAACAACTCTGCCTATTCGCCCATTTCCATGACCAGTTTTACTCCATACAGCAGCCCACACACATGGTTCACAACTTACCACTTCAAAATACATTTTGAAAGGTGAAGTGACTGCTGAGCAAATAAACACTTCATAGGAACAGGTGAATTATAATGGTTATGAAAAACATACGCAATGTGAACTACCTGGATCTGCCAAACCAGTTGTTTCTAACAGTATATAATCAAATTTTCCTCTCTTCTGCATGAGGTTCTCAATAGCCTTCAGACCACTGTCCCTGTAAAAAGAAACAATTAAACCTGAGAACAGAGAAAAAACGTAAAACATGCTTACACATGTTTTTAATAAACAAACTAATCCATCTTCTGACGCAGAACCCAGTGAGAGTATAATCAAAGCAAAAGGTCTGAGTCAGGACCTGCACACTCGACACCTAAAATTCAGTCATTAAGCTGCTGTTCCAGTATTAGCCAAACAGGAGCCTTCAGTTTTATTTTGGTCTGAAAAGTATCTGTGCACTCCCCAAGACTGTAACAATGGCAATTTAAATAAATATTCATTTTTAAACTCTGAAATCACTGTAAAGCAGGGTTGTGCTAATGTGCAACTTTTTGGTTTGAAAACAGATTTTAAAAAGAAAGTGAGGGATGGAGACTGAACAGTCTTCTGTGTATCATATCAAGATGTGCTATTTACTTAAATTTCAGCTGCTCAAGTAAAGATGTATACCAATTTACACAAGAAACATGTCTATAAAAAAACAGTAACAGCTGTATTCTTCATGTACCAGTATACAACACAGTGCAATCAGATCTTCCATTTTCCCCTTACTACGCCATTTTGCAAGACATACAACTAGTTCTTTCAAATTTCCAGGGCTAACAGATCATCACTTTTCTTACAAATTTAACGCAAACAATCCAACTTTCAAATAAACAACAAACATTAATACAATGCTATGTTTTAACATAACCGCCTGTTTGCGATTTGGAATACTGTTTCCTTACAGAGGCCCTCCCTCTCCCCCTTCTGAGCCACAAAATACTCAAATGTTAACCAACAGAGCACAAAATATAGCCTAAGTATTTCACTTCAGTCCTTGTTCCAGCCGTCTTGAATATTTAGCACCCTGTACAAAAGCATATAATAGTAACAGAAGACAGAGTCCTTACCCTACAGTACCCAGCTTGTGCAAGGAATAGCATTTTTCAGAAAGATGCTAAATCCAAATCCAATAAGGCACCAAAAAGAAATTTCTATCTTGTAAATTACAATTCTTGTTTCATCTAAACAGTAAGTCACAATCAACATTGCCATGAGTTTTACAGATTTGTCCTTTCGCTCCTCTCCTTTCATCTCCCCAGAAACTCATTATTAAGAGCTTGCATAGTAATCCTTCCATACTTTACTGAACAGCATAAACAGCCATTTCTTAGCTCCAGCCATTCTTCATACAGTTCTCCTCCTTGACTGATTGCCAGGGATTTCTCCAGTGCACTTCCTGGAAAGAGAACAAATATAATTTGAAAATACAAATGTGCGAAAGAATGCCTGCAAAGGGGACATGGAAGACCCTCATTGGTACATGTTTCATTCCAGGATTATATCCTGGTTCTACAAAGATGAAAAGGCAACTGACAAACAGGATGGAACAATTTTGTCAGAAGAAAGAAGTCAGCTTCTACCCCGTACCACATACATGCCCTGTTTCTGTATTTTCTTTAAGGCTCCACGACCAGAAGTAACAAGCATATTAAAAAAGAATACCAAGAAAAACACAAAGCCATAAACGAACAACACACATCATCATCACAGTGCAAAATGTAAGCAATGCTGACATGGTGCAGATAGAAAATGGTAGCCCTGGCAGCTAAAAATCATACAAGCATAGAAGTAAAAAGGTCAAAGGATCACAGAGACCATGCACGTATTCGTGATCCAAGATAATTTGTGATCTTTAATTGGCTGTGTAGAATGCAAAGAAAACATTTTCCACCAGCATTTCATTTTAATTTTCATGTGTTTCAGAATGAGTAGGTCAAACAGAGGTACGGTACTTCCAGCAGCATAATATACTTGTCTGCTCGACCTGAATTTATGCGGAGAACTGTGTAACACATGACACTACAAAGTTCAGCCAGAAGTCTTCCTGCCTTTCTCAAGGCTGAGGTACGGCACTAATTTCAGCGACGAATTCAAAACGTCCACGTTCGTGGTTTCCAGAAGCTTTAACATACACGTCGCAGCTAAACGTAATAAACGTAAATACCAAAGTGTTCCTGCCGGTTTACGTACCTTCTCCAAACTCGTTCAGTATCACTGCAATCCTTTTACTATGTTGCTCAGTCAGTATGTAATTTAGGAGCGTTGTTTTCCCGGCGCCTAAAACACAGACAGCGCTGCCGTTAAGCTGTTTAAAAGCGGTTCAATTTTCATCTTAAAGAGTAAATGTGGACGCACAGCCCAGAGGAACCACGCAGAATGCAAACGAACGGTAACTACCAGTGTGCCGCGCTCCTCACCTAGGTATCCCGTAATGATCGTCACGGGGACCTTCCTGCCGGGGCCGGGCTCGCTGTCCTGAGCAACGCCAGCGTCTATCGGCACCAGATCGGGGCAGTCTTCATCCTCCATATTGGAGCGAAGACCAACACCGCCTGCGTCCCACTGCAGGCATGCGCCGTAGTACCTTCCCGCCCACTCCAAACGCGGTCGGGCTCCGCGCATGCGCGTTGTCCTCAGGGCTGCGGACTCTGAGCTGCTGCGCATGCGCAAAAGGAAAGAGTTTGCGCGCGCAGGGTGTGGGGGGGTTGGCCGGTAATAATCCTGAGTCGCTACTGGGGTTGGGGCGGCAGCGTCTTTATGGTGCTGCTAGCTCCTCGGCTGCATCAAGAAAAAGACTGCTAACTCGGCGGAGCCAGCACATGAGCGGGACTTTCTTCCCCTCGTCTCCTGGGAGGGTGATGGTACGCACTGCTGGCGTCCACGGGGCTGCCCTGGGAGACGGAAGGCAGAAGGGAATGCTGTAGAGTTCTGTGTGGGGGTTTTATTTCGTCTCTTGACTTTCCCATGGAAAATGTAATGCAGGATGGCCGTGCGTCGTCACTAAATAAAATTAAGCGACAATCTGGGTGTAAGCTTCTGTCTGTCTTCCATCAGGTATTCTGAGGCAGTGTACATGTATGTGACATTTATGGATGCTTAAACTATTGGAAACTCCATAGCTTTTTGTAGACAGGAAGTTTAGTAAATAGGTGGAACAGCCTTTTCCATCACTTGATGTCAAAAGATTTAAATATAATCACACTGGGGGAAGCTGAGCCACAGAAGTTATTCGCTTGATGTATGCCTACAACATAAAAACACAGGTGTGGTGCTCCAGCCTGTATGTAAAGTAACACAGGTCTGAGCACAGGCTGAAGAAGCATATTTCTCATAACTTCCTCTGTGTCTTTGCCTGTTTGTACAAGGGTAAATGCACTTAGTACTTATCCTTGAATCCTCCTGTATTTGTGTAGGTTAAAATACTTGTCAGGATGATGCTTTTAATGAAGCATAGCTGACAGGAATCCGTTGTGGAGTTTCTGTTGCCTTATCTATGAAAAGCAGTAAATCACATCCATTCATTATAGGGTGTAAGTACACAGTTTGCAGAGTCTGGGGACCAATATGTGCTGTGATGCACCTTTCTACATTTTACTCTGTGTGTGGCATACTCTGTTTTAATGGAAAAACTGGATGTGTTTTTCGAAACTGTAGTTGGAACTCTTGAATTCCAAGGTATGCTTCTTCTCTCCTGAATCTGCACTCAATTCTGCTATTAAGGGAGTGATTAAGAAAAAAATCTCAAACGTTTTCACTGTGAGAAAGCTGTGGATGAAAGGAAGAATAATCAAAGAGGCTGGGAACAGGCATGGTAGTGTGACAGAGCATATCTAGGCTATAAATTGCCTTGCAAAAGTCAGACTAGTTGTAATACTGACATTTCATTTACATGTCAGTGAGACATCTGGTTCTGGGGAAAAAAGAGGTGATGAGACATGTGTCCTGGCTCCTCAGGCAGTTCTGCTTTTCATTAGTTCATATGACACAGCTCATCATGTTTCTTTTGAACAAAATTGCGCAAAATAAATAATGTGGATTTAGAGTTTCCTTTCAGTTTCTTCAGTGTCTATATTAAAACACTAGAATCCTGCTGTATTAGCTGTCCTTGAGTTTCTGTTAAACTGTGTAATAAAGCCTTCTTTATGAAGCTAAATGGAAATCCTTTATATTTTGTTGTGGTGGCAGCTAAAATGAAGGTAGTAAACCTAAAACTGGCTGGCACAGTTGGAGTGTTTTACTCTAAGATGTTTGTAGACCAAATAAACACTAGCAGAAAGCAGTAAAGTGTTAATAGATTCCAGGAAGTCATATTTAACTGTGAGTATAAGTGGTTTTGGCTGTGGCTGAAATAAGGTAGTGTCTTCACAAGTACTGAAGATCTCAGCAAAAGCAGAGCAGTTTGTTTCAGGCTGGTTTAGACAATGGTAAAAAGTGCTTGTTCAGGCTGTAACTCTTCGGGGAGAATTGGGGAACAGGACTGTGAGAGTCATGAGATAAGGAAGAGTACACGCTGAGGGGTATTGCAAAAGATTGAAAGTTATTGATACATGACACAATAGCAACACAAGCACGATGATCACATCATGAAACAACAGGAAAAGATCATTTCAACAACAGGGAAAGAACATTTCAGTGTTGCATGGAATTTAACAATTTCTGGATTGATAGTCTGTATAGTACAGTGTAGTTCAGCATTCCAGAGAAGTGAGTCCCAGATGTAATCTCATGCCAGACTTTTGGGTGGACATTAATCTGCAAAACCACAAAGAAATAGAAATTAAAATCAATTTTGTGATCAGTTCAGTAGCTACTGAACTGTCCCATGCATATCTCAAAACAAAACTGGTAAGCAGGGGCATAAGTTTAGTGATTTGCATACTCCCCTGGATTCACTTATTTCTGATCAGTGTTTTAAGTATTTCCGTTAAACTATCTCTGTTTTCTTATCTGTATTTAGATTGTTTAGATTGGCATCTTCTCATGACCACTGGTATGTATGTACTGATGGATGTTTCTATCATATCCAGTGTGGGCACAGAAAATGAACAAATAAATAGGATTTAAAAGCCTTCCCACTTTAAAAGTGGGAAAACACTTATGCTTGAGGAAAATTCTGAGAAACTAAGCCTGATAACAACCAGTAAAATACTGCAAGTAAAAGATAGAATACTGGCCCAGATCTTTCAAATACTGTGATAGAAAGTTCCATTTCTCCTCATTCACCAAAGCAGAAATTAGATTTCAATTAAGCTACTTTTTTTTTTTCTGATAAAACAAGTTCAGAATTTCTTTGCCAATCTATTTCAGACATCAATAGAAGAAAAGTTCATGTATTTTCTCTAATTTTCATATAACAGTTTATGTTTTATTTAAAACTGAATAAATCAATTTGACATTATTGGACGCAGATGAGATTTATATCATTGTGAGCACTGCACATGACCGTATTGTAGCTTCTCTTAGTAACTAAGAGCATCTAGTTGTGCTGGCTTCATTAGCCAGTGGAGTTGTACCAGGTGTTCTATTAGCATTATCAGGCATTGTGTGCTGCTGGCACATACTGAAATAGTAACAGTATTCCTGTTGGTGCACGCTTCCATAAGCTAATCAGGTAGCAGTTGCTCATTACTGCCATATTGTGTATTTTGTTGAGGATACAGACTTACAAAAGGTACTGAGAAAATTCCTGTGGAGTCAGTTTCTCATAGGGTATCAAAGGTTCATTCTCTGCAGGGGATGCTTAGAGATTCAGCAGAGGTTCATCATTTCTGACTATCCTGGGCCACAGAGTTGTGCTTAATGGTAGGCATGGCACTGTAATTCTCTGTCATGCAATAGCATGCTTTGCAGGGACATGACAGCCAATAAACAAGTGACCACTAATTCACTTTTTTAAGAAAAAAAGATGTTTGTAAATGTGTGTAATTACAGAAAAAAGCCCCCAGAAGATAGTGTACAGACATGTTATTGTTGTCTCTTCTAGCATTTCCCAAACCCTAGTTAGGCAACTCTCAAAATGATACACAGTAGTAGCACTCCTGCCTGGCAGCACATACTCAGGTCACCCTTCTGCTCTATGAGGCTGAGCCTGCAGCTCCTCAGCCTGCCCAGCCACACCAACCAACCAGCAGCACTGCCCCACAGCCTTAAGGTCAGGCTGCAGCAATTAAAAATAAAAATAAAAATAAAAAGCACAGTGAGTACATTTAAAAATGCAGTGAGATTGGAGGGATGAATGCCTTTGTGTCTTTTTGGAGAGTTGAAATGCCCATGTGGGAGAAAGCAATCATTAGGATCAGAGTTTCTGCTGCTTTCACGGGCACTTGGTTTGATGACTCTTTTATTCATCTCTTGATTGGAAAGATTTTGTTTCTATATCTTGTTCTACAGGTGTGATTATATGCAATAATTCTGTTAGTTCCCAGAATCACGGAATGGCTTGGGTTGGAAGGGAC
The DNA here is from genome assembly GCA_013399175.1 of Odontophorus gujanensis. Classification (NCBI taxonomy): domain Eukaryota; kingdom Metazoa; phylum Chordata; class Aves; order Galliformes; family Odontophoridae; genus Odontophorus; species Odontophorus gujanensis. The sequence goes on from VXAB01013827.1 coordinate 12,157, forward strand.
CTCAGAGACCATCTAATTGCAATTCCCTGCCATGGGCAGGGTTGCCAGCCTCCAGATGAGGCTGCCCAAGGGGCCCATCCAACTTGGCCCTAAGCACCTCTGGGAACTGGGCATTCACAGTTTCTCTGGACAGTCTGTTCCAGTACCTTATCACCCTCTGACTGTCCTAATAACTAACCTAAATTTCCCCTCTTCATTTAAAACCATTTCTCCTTGTCCTGTCATTATCTGCCCATGTAAAATGTTGGTCTTTCTCTTGTTTTATAAGCTCCCTTCAAGTACTGGAAGGCCACAATGAGATCTCCCTGCTGCCTTCTTTTCTCTAGACTGATCAAGCCTAGCTCCCTCACCCTTTCTTCATAGGAGAGGTGCTCCAGCCCTCTGATCATCTTAGTGATCCTCCTCTGGACCCATCTGAAAAGTTCCACATCTTTCTTGCACTGGCAGCCCCCACCCTGGACACAGTACTCCAGATAGGGGCGCAGGTGGATGACGATCTCCCTCTCTCTGCTGGCCGCTCCTCTTCTGATGGAACCCAGGATACTGTTGGCCTTCTGGGCTGCAGGTGCATACTGCTGGCTCATACTCAGCTTTTCATTACACCAGAACCCCCAAATTCTTCTCTGCAGGGCTGCTCTCAGTGAGTTCTTCTCCCAGTCTGCAGTTCTTCTCCCAGTTCCTGGGACTGCCCCACATGCACTTAGCCATATTGAATCTCAGTTCAGTACATATGGGCGCACTTTTCAGACTTGTTCAGGCCTCTGTGGATAGCATCCCTTTCTCCCAATGTATCAGCTGCGACACTCAGCCCAAGTCATTTATAAATATGTTGAGGAGCACTGGTCCCAGCATAGACCTCTGGAGGACACCTTAGCTGCATGAATTCAAACAACAGTAGTGCTTAATAAGCTGAAGCAGTAGTATTGACAAGACTGGATCTCATGGGGTTTTTTGTTTGTTTGTTTCTTTTTTTTTTTTTTTTTTTTAAGTTTATCTCAATGTTGTCTTCCAGGATAAGTTTTAAGNCATGTGATAGTAACCCAGTGAGTTAAAAACATGTAAAGTTTCCTGATAGAAGTCTTTTTTTTTTCTCCTTCAATGAGAGCAAAAGAGCACTGAAATAATAGATGAAAAAGAATACTTGATGACTTTTGCTGCTCCTATGCTGAAGTAGTATGCTAGTAATTCAGTTCATCCAAAAATATGGAAACTTTTGATGATCTAAGTGTTTGGTCTGCAGTCTTGGAAACACTAGTTTTATGGATCACCTCAGGTGTTCTTTTTTCTGCATGAGACAAAACATTTTTGAATTATCTCTTTGTCTTTCCTTATCGAGAATGTAGGAAACTGCAAAATAAATAGTTGTATTATTCTCAATTAGGTGTATTTGTGCGATTGATATGTTTATTGAGGCTACCTCAATTTGTGTTGCCAAATTTAGCAAGTGCCACATGAGCTGTTAAGATGAAGCATCAAAACTGAAGTAGTGATTTCTTCCTGAGTAGTTAGCAGTTCTGGAGATACAGCTAGAAATAGAAACATCTTCCCATTTTCAAACAAACAAACCCAATATCCCAAGCCCAATTAACCACAGCCCTCGGTAAGGAAAGAACGGGAAAGCCCAATCTCTTCCATTTTTGCCTACAGTGAACAGAAAGACAGATGTGAAACGTGCCTATCTAATGCTGAGACTGTTGTCTTACCATCTCTACAGCCAGACAAGGTATGGAAAGGGTTAAAGGAGCTACCTGCTTCTTTTCCATTCCTTTTCTCCCACTTCACTTGTAAGCTTCTAGAAACAGAGGCACAGTTAGAAAATGTGTAGCTTCATGGAAGCTTATGAAATTAAACAGTTATAAAGATGATGATGTTTTTTAGAACCAATATTTTGAGAAATGGGAGACCTGGCTTCTTCTGTAAGTAGGTCTTCTAATGACAGGTTGTCTATAATGTTACCAGAAAGCAATTGCATGTGTCAGCAATGACCTGGTAGTAGTGAAAGACTGCACGGTGAAATTTTTCTTTTGCTGTTCCTTCTTTTACACTGGAGACAGATTGAAGCTGACCTGAGAGAGACCATCTCAACCTGTGTGAAGAATACATGTGAAACAACTCTTGCCTGTCCTGCAGTGGGTCTGGACAGCAAAGTAAGTGGACAAAGTGGTGTTTATTTCCTGTCACCTTACAGAGAGAGTTGCTTATATTACTCTCTAAGCTAGAATTCTGAAAAGCAAACAAGAGAGAAGGTAGGTCTTCTGTATACCAATTTCATGTAGGATCAAAGAGAGGGAGTGTTCCGGAGAGGCCACAGAGCTGAATTAAGTATTTTGGTTAATTTCAGATGTATAGTTCTCAGCAGTGCTGAGGCCCTTGACTCCAACTACCATAGGTAAGAAATGCATACTAAGAGCTCCAGGAAACATCAAACATTATGAGTTTTGTGTCAGCTGTGTGTGCCAGTATGCATCAAATTAGGTTCTCAAAAATGAGTACATTCATTAAAATGGCAAGGGTTTATTAAAAAATGCTTCATTGTTCTTGTTTTTCCACAAGCAGATTGCCCTGGCCTGTCTGAGAGCAGGCTGCACATTTGGATGTTCCTTCTGTGTCAGTAATAGATCCATAAAAGCTGCAGCTGGGTTGTGCACTTGGAAGAGTACTGAAGGTGTTGATCAAGTTCCAACAGACACATGGGAGTGCACAGAAGAAGTAAGGCAGTACAAAGCACTATCTTGCCACATCCAGTATCTCTGGTGCCCAAGTTTTCTTGAGACCAACACATATGCCAGATCATAGCTATGAGTGATTTGTAACCAAGTGATAACTAAGTTCAAATTAACAGTAAGTAAATGGTGTTAGCTTTATCTTGGTGATGTAAATAAAGGATGGGTGTGGTGGGTAAGTTCTGTCCAAAAAGGTTTCTAATTTATTCTCCCCACAGCAATTGTTTTCCAGTTAGTACCAGTCTCGTAATAATAGATTTTAATATTTTTTCCCTCAGTTTTCAGACTTTCAGATCTCATTCTTCTGTAGATCCTCCTCTGTTTTTTTTTTTTAATTATTTTTTCCTTACAAATATTATATTTGTTTTCATTCTCAATTTTTAACATTTACTTCTGTTAAATCTTTCAGCTCTACTGCACTTCTGCAAGGGCAAGTAGCCAGTGCTCCTTGAAGGCCAGGTGGATTGATGTTCATATTTACATACAGTGCTCCGAGAGTTGGTGAATCCTGAAGAGTAAAAGATAATTGTCAATGATAAAATGCCAGACTTTCACTGTATGGTAATCTGCCATTCCTTGCCATAGATTGCACTGTTCTACCTTCAGCTCACTGGGAATGGACAGCCAAGCTGTGCTGCCTTCCAACAGGCAGCTGTAACAAGGCAGGGATTTAATGAAAATAGGACAGCCTAAAAATGAATTGCCTCTGCTCCCACAGAATCCACCTGTAGAAACTTCTCCTTCTGGCTTCTGTTTTTCCCTTTCAATGAAACCTGAGTTCTGTTTATTTTGCAAAACCAGTGAAGGCTTTTTTGCACCAAGGCTGAGAGGAACACACCAGTGAGGAAGCATCACGTTGCAACACAACCACAAGATCCTTAGTAAAAATGACCCTTTAAAAGCTGAGCTGCACGCAAAGGTGAAGTGTACAGTAGTGCAGCCTGCTTAATGCCAAACTTGACTTGGTATCTGGTGTCGGTATGTGTGGGTTTTCCTTATACCATCAATTACTTTAATGGTAAGCGAAGTCATATCCACGGTGTATTGGCAAAACAGCATCCCAGATAAAGAACTGGCATCGATTTACGTTAAGTCTTGTCTTCGCGGGCTATAAGCCCACCACTCAGGCTGTAGGTGAGGCAGTCCCTCCCTAAGGAAGGGGCTACACCTGCTGCTGGCAGAATACATGTGCTCACTAACAGGTGCCGACTCTAACGCGCCCCTAAGGTACCTCGCTGCGTTTGCCTGCACTAACCTTACACCGATGTGCCAAGCGATGGAGAAGCGACCACGGCTACTCCCACGTACGTGAAGGGCGGATGAGCGTGCGGGTGTGTGACACCAACACCGCGGCGCCCACACGAAAGGGGCGGGAGGACAGGCAGGGGCGCGCCGCGCGCTCCGTAGCAGCCTTCCTCCGCAGGTGCGCTCCCTTATATCCAGAGGGTCTCTGGGATCGGGGAGCCGGGCGCGGAGCGGGGCGCGGCGGGCGGCTGAGCCCTCCCACCTCGCCCGATTTCGGTGAGGAAGGTGAAATGCGGAAGTCGCCAGGCGAAGCTGTCAGACGGCCGCCGGCTTTCCAGCCCGCAGCGTTAATAAAAGCACTGAACCGGGCGCCCGCTGTGCGCGCCGGCCGGCTCCTGCGCGCTCCGCATGGCGACGTTACCCGCTGCTGACCGCAGGGCGTTCGCCCTGAAAATCAACAGGTGAGAGAGGCGTCCGCCGTGCCTCGGGGCTGCTCCGTGGGGCTGCAGGGCGCGGCTCCTCCGCGATAGGCCGGCGCGGAGCGGTGCCCCGACGGCCGCGTCTGTGTCCGCTGTGGAGCAGAGGCGGCGCTGGGGCCCCTCAGATGCATAAGGGTCCGAGGGCGGGATTGCTGCGCCTGGGAAATGGGGACTTACGTGGGGCATCCCTCGCTGTGCTTTTTGCACTTCTACCTTCTCGTCTGTGGAAAGAAAAGACGAATCCCTCTCGTGTAAAAGAAGTTTGTTCCCCTGTGCCCCGCGCGACCAAATGAGCATGCAGTGGTTGAGCGCCGCGGTGTCACTCCTGGCCGTGCGCTCGGGTGTCCTGTCCCAGGGAAGCGCTGGCGCTCAGCAGCTCCCTCTCGGCGGTGGCCGCAAGGAACCGAGACAGTTTTATTTCCATACCGCTGTGGCGAAGGGAAACACGAGGCTGTTTTTCTAGAGTCTCGTCATCAGAAGCTAAAACCGTGTTTCCAGAGGGTGGATGTAAGTGCGAGGTGAGTGAGTTCGCTGACACGTAAGAAAGCAAACAGCGTAATGGTAATACAAACTGAGGAAAAGGCTAACCTCAGAGAGAAAAGTATGCACAGAAACTCCACCTCCCCAGAAATTTGTTGGAAGACACAGGATTTTCAGCTACACAGGATAAAATTAGCTCAGCTGCCATATGCCTTTCCCATGGCAGAGCACACATCAACATACCTTTCCATATCCCCTGAGGATTCATTTTAGATACACGGTGACTGACTGACTGTGGGAGTGAGATACCGTACTGAGGGGCTGTGAGGCCAGCAGTTTGATGCAGGCCCTCTGATGATTTCTGGTGAACAGAGTCCTTGCTTGAATAAAGTGCGTAACTGGCTGATATTCAGAGAGTTTAGGTTATTTTTTATCTTCCTATTTTTAGGGTCAGCTTTCTGGCAGCTTCTCCCATCCATGGTGATGGTTGCTGTTCATCTGTACAACTGAAGCCTGACGATCTAACGCAACAATGCCATTTAGTCTGGCTCACAAAGATTTACTGCTAAGAACTGTTTTGAAATTAGATCATTACAGTTTTTTTTTTATTTCCTCTGATTGGGTAGTGGAGTACTCCTCATTTTTTTGTAGTAAACCAAATGTTCAGTTACATTCTTCATGTTCTGGATGTGATTCTGGCTTAACAACCTGCATAATTATTTTGTGAGTAAGAATATTCTCTTTGACACTTTGGTAAGGATTATATGTGTTTGCTAGCAGAGCATTGTTTCTGTGTCTTCAGAAGGACTATGATATTTTTGCATGACCCATACACAGTTTGTTCTACTACCAATAAAGTACTATATTTTCACAAGACACATTTTTAATCTTTTCCCTTAAAAAAAAAAAAATATATATATATATACACATAAATATATATATAAGGTCAGTGTCTTAATTTACTCTCCTGCACACAAAAGGCTGCTCTGCAGCTANATATATATATACACATACATATATATATAAGGTCAGTGTCTTAATTTACTCTCCTGCACACAAAAGGCTGCTCTGCAGCTATAAATTTTTCTTCCTCTTTCTTCAGGAACTGAGCTTACTTCTTCAAAATAGAGCTTTTAATGAAAGTTGGTCATTACTGATAAGGCATCATTTATGGGAAGTATTACATTAATGCAGAGAAATATAGATACAGCTCTCCACTATAAATGCACATTCAAGCTCTACTCTCTTGCTTATTTCTCTTGCTGGTGAATTGGCAATATGCTGCTTTTAATGAGGACCAGTAGAGTTTTAGTCTCCATACTAGTTCTTCACTGCTTCTGTGCTCTTCGCATAAGGTGAGCATGGCATGTTCATCAGAGCATGATAGATATCCAAACAGCTTCCAAACTGTGCTAACCACTGTTCTGTAAAAAATTAGCAAAGACATAATCTGGAACGCTGTGTTAGTGCTCAGACATCATGATTTAAAGTTAGTGTGAGTTCTTGATCACGTGCATTGAGGGTGCAAATGCTTCAGGAAGGAGCTATTACATAACAAAATAGTATTTGTTTAAAGCAAAGTCAAACTTTAAAATCAGGTCTTAAAATATGATTGGATTTGTGAGCTGCATATGTAACCTGCCCACATAACCAGATTTTTTTATCACTTTATTTGCCCTTCCACCCATGTTTGCTGCCCCAACCTGTTGCTTCCTGCCTTTTTTAGTCCTGCAAAGACTTGCACATATGTTCTTTATGCATATGTGTGAGTTGTTCCTTCTGTTTTAATGGGGTAACTTTTATGTATAATGATGTTCATCTGTTATGCAGAAATTAAGGAGCAAGCACTTAAATTAGGGTCCCCAATTCTAGGCAGCATTCTTACAACTTAATTGTGTATTACCTGGAACTAAGCAGCTGAAAACTGAGCAGGACTTCAGAAACCATTTAGTGCATAAAACACTTGTTTTTATTACATGAGGAAAATAAGTGCCTGTACAACTTTATTTGAAAACAAGCCCAAGGCATCACTAAACTGTACTGTCTTTCCAAATGGATTCCTGCACAGAACAAAGGAAGGGGAAGAAAGCTTTCCTTAGTGTGCAGTGTTAGGAGACCATTATGGTGCTCTCAGAATGCTACAAACATCCACTGTGTTGAGAAACCACCAGGGGGCATGGAAAAGTTCATCCGTGTTGAATCAGGTCTCTGCTAGACAGTAACTTGAAAGTGTGTGCGTAGCATGTCTTAAACATGTCTACTTTTCAGTCACATTTTTCTACCCAGAAACTGAGACAGTTAAAAAAATAATATTATTGAATACTGAAGGAAACAACTTATCCTTGGTGGAAGTGTGCAGTCTGACCTGTAGCCATGAAGCAGTGTATTCCCAAGAAATGGTTCAAGCTGAGTTTTAAGCAGCTTTTTCCACACGTAGGTTAGGATACATGCAGCATTCACTGAAGAGATTTCTGTTTTTATGAAATCTCTTTAGCTAATGCAGTTATTTTACTTTCCACATAGATTTTGAAATAATAATAATTTGTTTCGGCTTCAAGTGAAGAAAATCATGCTTTAGGCATCTACTTGTACATTCAAAACATACAGATAAATTTCCAAACAAAAGATAAATTACCAAACATGAAACTACCAAGAGCATCAGTATGGCTCCCTATCACTTCACATCCAGTCAGGTGACCCATTAAAAGCCCTCCCAACAGACATGCTTCTTGACTGTCTCTTCAGACTGCCAATCTTTGTCTTTACAGGTGTTATAAAAATGACTTTTTAAAATTGAGCATTTAGCATATTTTAATTTCTTAGTTCCTAAAGTTGTCAGATTGTTCCTGAAATTTCTTTTTGTGTTCTAGTTTTAAGAAGTATACTCAAGGATGAGTTTAGAATCATAGGATTCAATTTTTAATATTTATATACATAGGTATCTCCAGGCAAACCTTTGGCTAAGGATAACTTATTTAAAAAAAAAGCTAGCAGTAACAGTCAAAGTCTGATCTAATTCTGAAATGATGCCATGAATTCTACTTTACACTAATGATGATAAGGCATTAAAGTTATTCCTACCTAAAATAATGAAGTTAGCTTAAGTCTTGTGTTGTACAGAGCCTTCTTCCTGAAAGTTATCAAGAAAATACCACGAATGACAAAGACCCCTTGAACCTCCAGAGGGATCAGGTGCAAAGCAGACTGGTTTCTGTGGCAGAAGAGGCTATTTCCAACCTTCTCTGACAGCAGATTTATTTTCAGTGCAATACCCTTATGGAGACGAGGCATATATCTCTTGATTGAATTTAAATAAAACTCTTATTAAATAGATATAATGATATACTAATTACTTGGAACAGTTTTCCAGACTTCATTATATAGGTCAAGACACTTCTAAACTTGTTTATTTTACTTTAAATATATTCAGTAAACTGCAGAGAGAGTCTCAGTTCTTTTCTATTTTGCGTCTGCAACAAATTCACGTGGTATATTTAAGGATGTACTTTTTAAATGACGTGGTAAATTCTCCATGTCAGTTCTTTGCACAAATTAAGTCATGGTAGAAATCTTAATAAAAATAACTGTCTGTTAAGGTGTTTCCCGTGTGTTTGCTGTAGAACTACTGTCAGTTTTAAATGCTGTTTGATATATCCAGTCACCAGTGAGACACCATCTAAGTGTATGTACTGTCAGGACCGTGATAATACTAAAAAGCGTTTTTTGCTGAACCAGTCTAATTCAGGAAGGAAGGTCACAAGGGAATACACACTCGATAAAAGGGCTGAGTCCTGTTTTAATTAAATGAGTCACACCCTGGGAATCTGAGTAGGGGTAAGTCAAATTTTAAGTCTTTAAGTAAGACTTTTCAAATTTAGATGCAAAACAATACGTTCAAGCAATCAAATAGTAGTCTGTCTGGATTAGTCTAGATCCATACCATAGATACACAGTGCATTGTAGCTTTTAAGAGAGGCTAGAAAATTCTAATTTGTAATTGCTGTAGCAACAAATGGCTTTTTATATAAAGCATCTGTGAAATAGTTGTGTTTTGGGTTTTGTGTAGAGAACGTTAACTACTAGTAGCAAATTAAAGGTTAAAACGGGAAGCATGAAAGTTTTGTGACTTACATGTATCGGTCTGTAAGTTTATATTAAAAGGGCAGTTTTTCTTAGACTTCTTTGAAGTTAAATGGGAAACTGATTTTTTTGTATCCTCCATGTGACTTGCATGTGCAGGGAGCATAAAGAGCAGGTTAGTATCTTATTCCTGCATGGAATTTCATTTAAGACCCTTTTAATTTGGCTGCCAAAAATATTTGGGCAGTTGTCTTTCAGAGATAGAATTACCCTTTCAGTAGGTATTATATCCAGTTTTTCAACTGGATTCAACCTATTTTTTTTTTTTTTTCCCAAGTGGTAGCGTTCCTATTTCCAGTTTACAGGGATAGTGTGTGAGCTGGTCAAAGTATCTTCTGAACTTTTTAGTAGAGCCACAGAATGGCTGNCAGTAGGTATTATATCCAGTTTTTCAACTGGATTCAACCTATTTTTTTTTTTTTTTTCCCAAGTGGTAGCGTTCCTATTTCCAGTTTACAGGGATAGTGTGTGAGCTGGTCAAAGTATCTTCTGAACTTTTTAGTAGAGCCACAGAATGGCTGAGGTTAGCAGGGGCCTCCGTGTCCTTCTGGCCCAACCCGCAACATACAAGGACATACTGCTCACTCACGTTCAGTTTGGGTTTGCACCAGGACCCTATGGCCCTGTGCCACAGGGCAGCTTTCCAGCTGGGTGCCTACAGCCTGTCCTTGGGCTCATCCTCCTGCATACAGAACTCTGCAGTTCTCTTTGTTGAACTTCAGGAGATTCCTGTAAGCCCATTTCTACCACCCATCCTGGTTGCTTAGAGTGGATGGCAGCAAGACACAGATTCTAAAATGTGCCAAAGCAAGCCACTCCTCCAGTTTTTGTGCCTTCTGAAAACTTGCTGAGGGTACTTTCTGCCCATTGCATAGGTCATTAATGAAGACATGAGGCAGGATTTCTGGCACTGACCCTTGGGGTATACTGCTGTTTATTGGCCTCCAGGTAGCATGCAGGCCACTGAACATTGTCTAGATCTGTCTGTTCAGCCAGTTTTCGATCCAGCTCCCTGTCTTTTCACCCAACCTGTACTTCATTGGTATTGGACTTAATGGACATTGAAAACACTGATTCTGAGGTGTTACTTCATTCCAAGAAAAGTTACCCTTCTTGGTTCCTGACTTACTGCAAGCTGGTTTGTCCTAGTTCTTTTTATGGCATCATTGTATTGGTTTCATCTGGATTTCTCTTTATGGATTAGACCATATGTCCTTCTGAAGCAGATGCGAAGAGAGAAGATGACGGTGCTCTGCTCCTTTATGCTACTTAGAAAGGTCAGCATCTGCGTATAGGTGTTTTACCTCCCATCTCACTGCTTTTTGAGTTCAAGGCAGTCTGAGTGAGAAGAAAAATTGTGAAGGAATTGAACTGATGCAATGATTTCATCTCTGTTGTGTCAGTCATGACTGCTCACTGTGTGTGGAAGGCAAAGCCATTTTCACTAGGGTTCTCAAATGGTTATTTCTATAGGTATAATAACCTCTCTCTTCTTTGGAACATTTTTACAGATACTTTTCCACTCCAAGAGAGTGACATAACCTACAGAAAAATAAACTAAATCTACCTCAAGGTCAGGAATATTGACGGAGGCTAGGGAGGGTTCCCATCTATTCTAAGTAGCTCTGCACTTAATGGAGGGAACTTCTTAATGCCTGTGAGATTATCTTTTTATCAGCCCTAAAGATAATGCATTTGCCTTTGCTAGGGTGTTTCTTGTAAGAAGTTAAACCAAGCTACATCTGTGCTTGTGCAGTTTACAGCCATGCTTGAGCAAATGGTAGATGTGGGTGATGCACAGTTTGGCTGGTTACTATGTATAATACAAACCAACATCAGCTGATTTGCTTCTCACATCTGTCACTGATAGCTGTTGCATTTAAGTACATCTGTATCAAAGCCTTCTGTGTCCACACGGACCATCACACTACACTTGGGAATAAGGTGTGCCACAAGAGAGAAAGAGGAACATTGCTATAATGTTTTTTTCTCAAATTCCTATGAACTCATCATAGACCAGATTTTACTGTATGCTGTCATTATTTTGTACAAGCGCAGTGTTATTGAAAAGCAAAAGTGTGTGTCCGTGCAAAACTGTGTGAATCCTCAAGACGAATGTTCATCATGTGAACATGCATTCCTCCTCTACAAGAGGTGGATTGTAAATCACTTACAGGAGCATGTTCAGGATGAAAACAACATTATACATCAAGGTTATGCCACAGAATATTCATTCGTAGTGCTGAGCTAGAGCTCTGTAAGTATCTGTTCATATTTCAAAGGTAACATTATTTAGGACTCTCCTACTAGATGTGATATCCTATTGCCCATCACAAAACCTAAGTGTACAAACCTTTTTTACAGTGAATTTTGCAAAATACTGTTAAATTTTTTATCTAAACTTAACTTCTAGGAAGAAGAAAAGAAAGAGTATTAAAATACCCTCTTCTTTTTGGGGCTGCTGCTGTCCTTGGCTATTTGTAGTAATTTACTTTTGGTTTGCATTGTTTATCCTACATTTTATGATTGCCTTTTTGGGGTGTCCCACATGTTTTACAGCCAGGGTGACAGAAGGCACTTAATTAAAAAGCTGGTGCCAAATACAGGCCCATCCAGTCAAACGTTTAGATTACAAGTGTGGGAAAGTAGTATAACATATTAATCCATAATTATTAATTGTAATATAAATGTACTCTTCTGTTAGCAAACAGCCTCTGTAGAAACAAGCAAAATAGCATTACCGTTGAGACAGATGTTATGGACAGCTATTATTGTCAGGAAGCTAATCTTTTCATCTGACTGGGTACTCAAATTGTGTTTAAAATATAGACATCTGTTTTCTATAGCAGTTGTTGAAGACTGTTGTTATACTGTGCTTAGATCTGTACAAACAGAGGTGCCCAACATGATAATCCCTGCTGCACGATTAGAATACTGTGGGTTTTGGTTTATCTCTGGAAGATGACTGGTAAGCAGAAAATAGACTTCAGACTGCATTTTAAAATCCATTTTTAAAATCATACATCCCTTTCAGCCTTCAAATATCTCTGTGCATCAGGAACTCTAAGTTGCAGACTGTGATGAGGTTCTGTTCTTATAACATAGGAAATAAGTTTACGCAAGAGAAATGAAGTTGGAAATTAGAAACTTATATGTCTACCAGGTCTGACATATACATTCCTTGTTTTTATCCTGTCAGATATTTTTCATTTTCAGACACGAGGTGAAAACCAGTAAGGAAGAATATTTAATGTTATATGTTATAGCCTCTTCTGCTTTTATTCTTAATAGTCATTAAAAATCGCTATTTATGAGCATAGTCCAACCAAGTTGTTTATTCTAACTAGTTTTTGTTTGGTTAGGTTTTTTTGGTTTATTTGTTTAGTTTTTATTTTTTATTTTGAAAAAGACACACACGACTGTACTGTTGTTGTAGCAGTAGCAGAAGTCTAGAATTGTGAGAATTTCTTACCTGATAGCATACCCATTCTAACTGCCTAGCATCAAGAATGTAGTTACAGTGGAGCAGGTTAAGACCTCAACCAGCTGATGGGCCAAGTTCATTAAAAATATCCAAATAATTTTTCCTTTAGACTTTTGTAAAATAATACCTGCATGTGATGAGTCGCACAGTTTCCTAACCCCAGTAATAATGATCTGAAGACTTTTTATAAGACAGTTAGTACACCTGGAGTTTGTAGTAATGTTTTTTTCCCTGAAGTTAAACTGACTGGATTAGCTAACGTAGTTTATTTCAGTTGTCACAGGAGTCGAACTTTGCTATCATTACAGTAACAAAACCTCATGTCCTGAATACTGTTAGAGTAAAATATAATCTTCAAAGCTTGAAATTTTATAGATGAATAAAGAAGTGAAATGCAGTTACAATTTGTGGTAGCAAATAGCGTGCATCATCCTAATATGTGTGAGTGTGTATAGTCTAATTTCTGTAGAATTTGTACCTCTAGCAATAGCCAGCA
>VXAB01013831.1:0-10465 GCA_013399175.1 Odontophorus gujanensis
GGGTGGGTTGGGGCAAGGTGAATGGGATGGGATGGGATGATCCAGATAGGTGGGATAGGTTGGAATGAGTGGGTCCCGATGGATGAGACAGTGTGCGTGGGATGAAATGGGATGGGATGAAGATGAGACTGACCTGATAGTGTGGAATAAAATTGATGGGATGGGGAAGGATGGAATGGAATGGGATGGATGGGACAGGTTCACGTGGGACTGATGGGATAGGACAGCTCTAGACGTGTGGGATTGGATGGAATGAGGATGGAATGGGATGGGATGACACAAGATGAGACTGAGGAGGGAAACTGAATGGATGAAACTGTATGGGGCAGGATGAGATGTGTCAAGATGGATGGGATAGGGTGCGACAGATGAGGTGGGATGAGATGGGCCAGGACGCTGAGGGGTGGGACGGGACAAGAGAAAATGGGTGGGATGGGATGGGCTGAGGAGCATGGGGCAGAACAGGTTAGGTGTGATGGATGGAACCAGGCACTGGGATGCAGGGCTGTGCGGGGCAGGGTGGCTGCCATTGCTCCCTGCACCACGTCCATCCCTGCACCACGTCCATCCCTGCACCACATCCATCCCTGCAGGTGCTCAGTGCAGCGGGGGCCAGGTGTACCAGGAGTGCAGCAGTCCCTGTGGCAGGACCTGTGCCAACCTGCGCGTGGACGGGGCCAGCTCCTGCCCCGGCCTTGATGACATCTGCGTCTCCGGCTGCAACTGCCCCCAGGGGCTGGTGCTGGATGACGGTGGGCAGTGCGTTGCACCAGACATCTGTCCCTGCCAGCACAGCGGCGAGCTCTACCCAGCAGGCAGCAAGATCCGGCAGGGCTGCAACGCATGGTGCGTGCCATGGGGCTCTATGTCCTCAGACCGCTGGGGCTGGGGTCTCCCCAGCCAGACGGGGTCTTCCCAGCCGGACGGGCTGCTGCAGGAGGTGGCTGTGGGGCCAGGTGGGCCGGGATGCTGCTGGAGGTGTGGGGTGGTGGCAGGAGACGCCTGATGAAATCACCCTATGGCCTGTTTGTGATGGTGCCGCAGGATAGGTGGGTTTCATTGAATGTCTGTGCCACGTGGCGGCGGTGCCCCCTCTGAAGATGCACTCACCATCCCTCTGGTGGGGTCGGGGTCCAAAGCGGTGGTGGGGACTGAGCTCCATGGTCCAACTGTCCTCCTGGGGATCAGGACAAGCCCATAGCTGTGTGAGGACCTGGATGCTGATGGAGGCCCCTTCTCCTTGGGGACAACACCTCAGGGGGTCCTGGGAGTGCTGGGGATGCGTGGGGCTGACTGGGATGATCCCATCCCATCCCACCCCATCCCATCCCATCCCATCTGACCCATGCCATACCATCCCATCCCATCCCAAGCATCCCACTCATCCCACCCACTCCATGCTTCCCAATACCGATGCCCTACACGGAGGTGCCAGCCCTTACTGCCACCCCCCTTATCCACCCCCAGTGTCTGCACTGCGGGCACCTGGAGCTGCACTGATGCCCCCTGCCCTGACGCTGCCTTCTGCCCTGGGGACCTGGTCTATGCTTTCGGGTCCTGTTTGCGCACCTGTGACAGCACCGAACCCAACAGGACGTGCACAGGGATCATTGATGGCTGCGTCTGCCCCCCAGGCACTGTCTTCCTGGTGGGTTCCCCCAGCTCTGCTGCCCCATCCTTGTCTGGGCATATGCTGGGAGAAGGGGTTGGGGGAAGCTGGGTGCTAGGGAGTTGGGTCGGAGGGCTCTGAAACCTTAAGGAGGGATGTGGGGAACTGGGGAGCTGAGTGCAGGGGCCTTAGGACATTGGAACACTGGGTCAGGGGTTATGGGGAGCAGAGTCAGGGGGCTGTGGATTGGATTGTGGAGAGTATGGGACATGGATGTGGGTGTAGGTGACAAAGTACAGTGGAGCTGGGGATGCGGAGCCTTGGGGAGCTAGGTTTAGGGGATAGGATCATCAGGGATGTGGGACGTTGGGGAGTTGGGTCAGGTGGAGGTGGGGCACTGGGGAGCGGGATGTAAGGTAGGGGATGTGGGCTATCATTGACCTGGGGCACTGGGAGCTGGGCGTAGGGGTTCTTGGACACTGGGATACCAGGCTGGAGAAAGGCCTGGGGGTCACTGTGAGCCGGGCAGGTTCTCATCCCATCCGCTGCTCTGACGCGTGCAGGACGAGCGCTGCGTGCCCCCGGAGGAGTGCCCCTGCCAGCACAGCGGGCGGCTGTACCACCCCAACGACACCATCGTCAGGGACTGCAACACCTGGTGAGCTCCGGCACGCGCGGGCAGGGCGGTGCTGGCACAGCCGCGGTGCTCAGCCCCATCCCGCAGCGTGTGCCGCCGGCAGCGCTGGCACTGCGGCACCGAGGACTGCGCGGGGACCTGCGTGGCCACGGGGGACCCCCACTACATCACCTTTGACGGGAGGACCTTCTCCTTCCTTGGGGACTGCGAGTACGTGCTGGTGCGCCAGGCCGAGGGGCTCTTCACTGTCACTGCCCAGAACGTGCCCTGTGGCACCAGCGGCGTCACCTGCACCAAGTCCGTGGTGGTGGAGCTGGGCAACACCGTGGTGCACATGCTGCGGGGTGAGGGCACGGGGGCACGGGGGGAATGGGGGCGAAAGGGGAGAGTGCTCACGGTCCCACTGCCCGCAGGAAGGGACGTGACGGTGAACGGGGTCTCGGTGCGTCCCCCCAAAGTATACAACGGGAACGGGCTGACCCTGCAGCGCGCCGGCCTCTTCCTGCTGCTGCTGTCCCGCATGGGGCTGGCGGTGCTGTGGGACGGAGGTGAGACCCGGGGACACGTGGGGATGTGGCACCCGACACGTGGACGTGGCACTCCGTGTGGGGACGGCCCCGGCTCACCCAGCACTGACACCACGCAGGCACGCGGGTGTACGTCCGACTGCAGCCGCAGCACCGGGGCCGCGTGGCCGGGCTCTGCGGGAACTTCGACCGCGATGCAGAGAACGACCTGGCCAGCAGGCAGGGAGTGCTGGAGCCCAGCACCGAGCAATTCGGCAACTCCTGGCGTGTCAGCCTGCTCTGCCCCGAGGTGGACGGCGCAGCCGCACGGCACCCGTGCACCGTATGGATGGGCACTGCATAGGGGGGACCTGTGGGGCTGGATCCTGGGGCTGGATGCTGCGGGGACAGCAGCGCGGGGTAAGCCCACGGGGGCTCCCGGTGGTGACGGTGACAGTTTCCCACCAGGAGAACCCGCAGCGGGCAGCGTGGGCCCGCAGGCGCTGCAGCATCCTGACACAGCAGCTCTTTGCGCCCTGCCACGACGAGGTGCCGTGCCAGCGCTTCCACGAGTGGTGCATCTTTGATGCCTGCGGGTATGTGCTGAGCTGCTACCACCCCAGGGTGAGGTCCCTGGGTCCCCACGCCTGTCCCTGACCCAGACAGCATCCCGCTGTGCCCCTTCTGACAGATGTGACTCCGGGGGGGACTGCGAGTGTCTGTGCACAGCCATCGCCACCTATGCTGAGGAGTGCAGCCAGCGTGGCATCCACATCCGCTGGAGGAGCCAGGACCTGTGCCGTGAGTCCCCGTACCCAGTGCCTGGGCTGTGCTGCGGGTTCTGGGGTGGGGTCTGGGCTGTATGTTCCAGGATGGGGTCTGGGATGTGGGATCCATGATGGAGTCTGGGGTGGGGTCAGGGATAGGATTCAGGCTCACCCCCATGGGAACCCAGCGGGACCCCCCACTCCCTGTGCCTCCACAGCCATGCAGTGTGATGGGGGGCAGGAGTACAGCGCCTGCGGCCCCCCCTGCCCCCACACCTGCCAGAACCTGGGCCTGGAGCTGCCCGAGCACTGTGACACCATGTCCTGCCTGGAAGGCTGCTTCTGCCCCGAGGGGAAGGTGCTGCACGGTGAGCGTAGGGCTGCCGGGGGGTGGGCCGCCCCTTGCTGCCCTTCCTGACTCCTCCATCCCTCCCCGCTGGCAGAGGGCAACTGTATCGACCCTGCAGAGTGCCCGTGCTTCTGGCAGGGCATCGCCTTCCCGGACAGTGCTGCGGTGCAGCAGGGCTGCAGGAACTGGTGAGTGCTGCCGGTGCCTTTTCCCCACCCCTGCCTGACCCACACCCTATTTAACTGCATCCACCCCACAGCACGTGCACCGCGGGGCTGTGGCGATGCGCACCCACAGCGGAGCCCTGCCCGGCACGGCCCCACTGCCACGACTCGGAGTTCCCGTGCCGCAGTGGCGGGCGCTGCGTGCCGGGCGCGTGGCGCTGCGACAACGAGGACGACTGCGGGGACGGCTCAGATGAGGTCTGCGCCCCACGCTGCGCCCCACACCGGCACCGCTGCGCTGACGGGCAGTGCGTGCCCTGGGGTGCCCGCTGTGACGGACTGTCCGACTGCGGGGACGGCTCGGATGAGCGTGGCTGCCCTCCCCCCCCCTGCACCCCACCGCAGTTCCGCTGCGCCAGCGGCCGCTGCATCCCGCGGGCACACGTCTGCGATGGGGAGCTGGACTGCGGCTTCGACGACGACTCGGACGAGGCAGGCGAGTGGCCGCAGGGTCACCGGCCGTGGGCTGTGAGCACCCCGGACGGTTTGGGGACGGCGTTCCTGCAGAGGGGCTCTGAGTGCTGTCCCCCCCCCTCAGGCTGCAGCCCGAGCTGCGGCGCGGGTGAGTTCCGATGCGCTGCGGGACGCTGTGTGCCATACCCGCACCGCTGCGACGGACACGATGACTGCGGGGACTTCAGTGATGAGAGGGACTGCGTCTGCCTGGCCGGACGCTTCCAGTGCCCCGACACGCTGTGCCTGCCCCACACTGCCCTCTGCGATGGGACGTGGGACTGCGTGGACGGCACCGACGAGGCGTTCTGCCCAGGTGAGGGGCTGCGGCTGCGCGGAGCACGGCGCTGAGCGCCTGGTGACTGTCCCCTTCCCCACAGGCCGCGTCACCTGTGCCCCAGGCCAGCTCCCCTGCCCCGATGGCACGTGTGTCAGCCAGGTGAAGCTCTGTGACGGCATCTGGGACTGCAGAGATGGATGGGATGAGAGCTCTGTGCGCTGCACGGTGTCCTGGGCCCCCCCTGCACCCACCCAGCTGCCCACGGTGCCTGCTAATGGCACAGCAGGTGAGGGTCCCCTGTGCTCCCCACATCCCCAGTGCTGGCAGTGGGAACACTTTGCTCTTTGCTGGGGCGGAGAGGCCAGTGCTGCCCCCTATCCCCGGTGGGGTCCTGCAGGGAAGGGGGAGACACACGGGGACCACACGTGGGGTCCCTGCTCACCGCATCACCCCACGGTGACACCTCCCCCAGTGCCTGCGTGTGGCCCCTATGAGTCCCCGTGCCGGAGTGGGCAGTGTGTGCCACGGGGTTGGGTGTGCGACAGCGAGGCCGACTGTCCCGACGGCAGCGACGAGTTGGGCTGCAACCGGAGCTGTGCACTGGGACACTTCCCCTGTGCCCTGGGTGCCCACTGCATCCACTCCGACCTCCTCTGCGACGGTGTCCCCCACTGTCCCGACCGCTCCGATGAGAGTGACGACAACTGTGGTGAGGAGCTGCACGTCCCCTCGTGTCCCTGGCCCCAGCCCTGCGGTGCTCTCTGCGGAGCGGGACCCTAAGAGGGGGTCAGCAAAGCTCTGCTCCCCACTTGGTGTCCCACACCATCCCAGGGATCTCCCTGTGGTGTCAGAGCTGAGGGGACACTGTCCCTGCTGCAGGCTCAACCCAGATCCCGCCGTGCCCAGGGCATTTCCTCTGCAACAACCGCGTGTGTGTGAACACAACCAGGGTGTGTGACGGGGTGCTCGACTGCCCCCAGGGAGAGGATGAGCTGGCCTGCGGTGAGGGGGGACCGTGGGGGTGGCAGGGAGCAGCGGGGCTGGGGGACCCCAGTGGGTGCTCATGGCCCCTCCGTCCCTGTTGCAGAAGGCCACATCCCCACCAGGGAGAGGAACCAGACAGAGGGTCCCTGTGCTGAGTTCAGCTGTGGGGATGGCGAGTGCATCGCCTTCAAACAGGTCTGGGCATGGGATGGGGACCCCAGCGATGCCGTGGGATGGGGACCATAGGGATGCCCACTCTCCTGTCCTGGTTACCTGTTGGGGTCCCTGCGGTGTCCCCCCATCGCCCTGCCTGCTGGGGGCTCAGCATTGCCCTGTGCCACAGGTGTGCAATGGGAGGCCCGACTGCAGGGATGGGGACGTGGCCTCAGGCTGGCTGCCCTCAGATGAGTGGGACTGCGGGCACTGGGGCCCCTGGGCGCCCTGGGGGATCTGCAGCCGCTCCTGCGGCCTCGGCCAGCAGCTGCGGGCACGGGAGTGCAACCAGAGAGCCCCGGGTGTGCTGCACCGCTGCCACGGCGAGGACACACAGGCAAAGCCCTGCTTCAGCACTGCCTGCCCCGGTGAGCAGGCATGGGGCTGGGATGGGGCTGCGTGTGGCATTCAGGGAGTCCCAGGACTGGGGATGCCCAAGGAGTCCCGGTGTTCTCAGGGTTGGGTTCCTGGGAGATGTAGGGATTTCTATGGCTGGAGGTGCCCAGTGGACTTGGGGATTCTCATTGCTGGGAGTTCCTGGGAGATTTGGAGGTTCTCGTGGCTGGAGGAACCGGTGGATTTGGGGATTCCCATGTGCAGGGCTTCTGGGATCACAAAGGGGATTACCACCACCAGGTCTGCTTTTGGGGTTTGGGCACGGTTCCCCAGGCTGGGGCTGTCCTGGGGACTGAGGGAGGTCCCCCTTCACCAGATCTGCCTGGGGGCTTTGGGGCTTCCCATGGCTGGTGCCGCTGAGGGGAGCTGGTGGGGGTCACATGGCTTGGGCTGCCAGTGGATTTGTAGTCTGCTTGGAGTGCCCAGAGGAAATCCCACGGCCAAAGCTGCCTGGGGGTACAGGAGAAGTTCCCAAAACTAGGATTTGTGTGGGAAGTGGGGTCTTCCCCTCAGAGCAGGGCTGGCTATACCCTGGGACAGGGGATGTGTGGTCAGGATGCTGCCCCCCACCCTCACTTCTCCCTCTACCTGCAGTGGATGGCTCCTGGAGCGAGTGGACGACGTGGTCCAACTGCACACAGGGCTGCGAGGGGGTGGTGGTGCGGCAGCGGCACTGCCAGCCCCCCCAGGACGGCGGCCGACCCTGCGCCGCGCTGCCCCCCACGGCCCACGCCACGCTGGAGATCAGTGGGTGACCCTCCCACCCTTAGACCCCTCCCATTCCCACAGCCGGGGACTCACACACCCCTAACTCCTCACCTGTGCCCCAGGCCTGTGCCAGCAGCATGGATGCCCTCCCACCTCCTGTCCTGGGGGGCTGCAGCCCCGGCCCTGCGCCCCGTGCCCCGCATCCTGCGCAGACCTCGCCAGCCGCGCGCCGTGCCGCCAGGAGCAGTGCACCCCAGGTGAGGCCACGAGCTGGCATCGTCCCTTCCACGCCGCCCACCCCCTATGTTCCCACGACCCACCGGGCTCGGGGGTCTCGGCGGTGCCCGCAGGGTGCTGGTGCGCGGAGGGGCTGCTGCTGGACGGTGAGCGCGGCTGCGTGCGCCCACGGGAGTGTCGCTGCGAGGTGGACGGGCTGCACTACTGGCCAGGGCAGCGCATGAAGCTCAACTGCCGCCTCTGCACCTGCCTGGACGGGCAGCCCCGGCGCTGCCGACACAACCCTGCCTGCTCCGGTGCGTCCTGCCCTCCTGCCCACCCCCTGGCACGGTGCCGGGGCCGCTCTCACCGCGTTTGTGCCCGCAGTGAGCTGCAGCTGGTCCGCGTGGTCACCCTGGGGGGAGTGCCTGGGGCCCTGCGGCGTGCAGAGCATCCAGTGGTCCTTCCGCAGCCCGAGTCACCCCGGCAAACACGGCACCAACCGGCAGTGCCGCGGCATCTACCGCAAGGCACGCAGGTGAGACGGCGCAGCGTGTGCCATGTGCTGCGTGCCATGTGCCACGTGCTCAGTCCCTCCCGATGTCTCCCCTCGCAGGTGTCAGACGGAGCAGTGCCAGCAGTGTGAGCACCACGGCCGGAGCCGTGCGCTGGGGGACCGCTGGCGCTGGGGACCCTGCCACGTGTGCCAGTGCCTGCCCGGCCCCGAGGTGCTCTGCTCACCGTACTGTGCCCGCAGCACCACGGGCTGCCCGCAGGTGAGGTGCCGGGGGCTGTGCCGTGCTCTCCGTGTGTGAGGTGGGATGTGGCTGTGGGATGTGGCAGTGCCATCGCGGTGCTCGGGTGGTGACAGGGCGTTCTCTTCACTCAGGGCCAGGTGCTGGTGGAGGGGCAGGGGGATTCCTGCTGCTTCTGTGCACAGATAGGTGAGCCCGATGTTGGGGCGTGGGAGTACGGCCCCGTTGGGTGCCTGCTGGCACCAGGATGCTGCACAGAGGCTGTTCCCACTGCAGGTGACAATGTGACAACCACCCCCACGGCGCTGACAGCACAGCCCCCCAGCACCGTGCTGGGAGAGCCCCCTGGCAGCCCACTGCCCACCTTCCCTCTGCCTCCTCCGGGCGGTATGAGAGCTCTGCTCACAGTACACTGTGTCCCTGCATCTCCTCCTCTTGGGGACGGGACCCTGCGGGGTCCCCCCTTCCCTGCTGGGGGACCCAAACCCACTCCCTCTGCCCACAGACCCCTGCTACAGCCCCCTGGGCATCGCCTCCCTGCCCGATAGCAGCTTCACCGCCTCTGCCGAGCAGCAGCAGCACCCAGCCCGCGCCGCCCGCCTGCACCACGTCACCCCAGGGCTGGAGCTGCAGGGCTGGGCCCCCCCGGCTGACACCCACCCCGGGCTGCCTTCCCAACCACCCTTCCTGCAGCTGGACCTGCTACAAGCCACCAACCTCACCGGTGGGTGCTGTGTGCCACGTGGTACCGCCACCACAATGGCTGCGTGCCGACATGTGCCGTGTCTCCTCCGACAGGGGTGGTGGTGCAGGGGGCCGGGGCTGGGGATGCCTTCGTCACCGCCTTCCAGCTCCAGTTCAGCGCTGATGGGGACCGCTGGCACCACTACCACCAGGTGTCTGCCAGCAGACAGCCAGAGCCCAAGGTGCTGCCTGTGCCACGGGCACCTACGTGTGTGTGTGTGTGTGTGTGTGTGTGCGTGTAAGAGGGCTGCACAGCGCTGTTCCTGATGTGCCAGTAGCGCGCTGACCCCACATCCCATTCCCTGCACGCGTGGCTGGATGCAGGTGTGCTGGTGCAGGGCTGCGCACATGGGTGTGTGCACAGATGTGCACCCTTCACACCCAGCGCCGCCCTCCCACAGCTGTTCCAGGGCAGCTGGGATGCTGCCACGCCGGTGGTGCGGCCGCTGGACCGCACGGTGCAGGCGCGCTACGTCCGCATCCTCCCTCGGCACTTCCACAACGGCATCTTCCTGCGGGCCGAGCTGCTGGGCTGCCCCACAGGTACCCCGTACCATGCCGTGCCATGGGGGTCACCCCCCCAGGACCTCATCTCCCTGACCACCCCTCCCTCCCTCTCTCCAAAGTGCCCCCGGCCCCGGCGGTGACGGCAGTGATGGCAGCACACTGTGGCATGGGGGAGTTCTGGTGTGGGGTCAGCTGTGTCACGGTGTCCCGGAGGTGCGATGGTGTCACTGATTGCCCTGGGGGCGCTGACGAGGCCGGCTGTGAGCCCCCCAGCAGCACCGCACTGCCTGCCCGCCCTGCCAGGTGCTGCTACTGGGGTGGGGCCAGGGGGACCCTAAGGGTGCTGCATTTAGGGCGCACAGCCCCTCATCCCTCGGCTCTCCATCTTCCAGCCTCACCACCCTCGGCAGCGCCGGCATCCTGGGGCTGACAGCAGAGCCACCTGCAGCCCCCCCAGCAGCGGTGAGCCCTGGGACCTGGGGACAACCTGGGGACAGGAGCGGCACACAGAGCGGCAGCGGTGACTCCCACCTCCCCGTGTGCAGGTGACAGCGGGGACGAGCGCGTGGTTCACTGTTGGCTCCACCAGCCCTGCCGTGCCAGCCACCAGCGGGCTGCCAGGTGTCCCCACCGCCACCGTCAGCCCCAGGGGACCACCCTCTGCTGGACCCCCACCACCGGGCATGGCGGCGGTGACGGTGTCACACGCTGTGACGGGACCACCTGTGCTGCCCGTGCCCCCCACTGCAATCCCCACCCCAACGGCCGCTGGTAAGGAGGGGGGACACGACCCCATCAGCACCTGACACTGTGAGGTGGGGGTGTGAGCATCCCCATGGGGACAGGGCACAGCTTGCTGCTGGCTGGGTGTGCCATGAGGTGGGTGGTGATGGCCCCGGGGTCCCACTCGTCCCACCAGCCCCCACCCCAGTCCCTCGCTCCCCAGCAGAGCTGCCCCTGCCCCGGCTCCTGTGCCCCCCGGACCAGTTCCTCTGTGATGTCTCGGGCTGCGTGGACGTGGCCGTGGTCTGTGATGGGCAGCAGGACTGCCTGGATGGGTCTGATGAGGCGCACTGCAGTGAGACCCCCAGGACCCCCATGCCCCTACACAGCCCAG
>VXAB01013833.1:0-34415 GCA_013399175.1 Odontophorus gujanensis
GCCTTCTTGGCCACCTGGGCAAAGTTGTTATTTGGCATCTTCACTTATGGTGATAGCATGCTGAACTGTAAAGTGTTTGGCATAATGACTATGTTATTTGCACACCACTGTTTGCTCTAGTGTTAGCACACTCATATTTATTTCCTTAAGGTCTACTTTAAAAAGGAATTTGCTGTCAGAAGTTGAATTGTTTGTCACAAATGCAGCAGAAACAGTTGCTGATCTTACTGACTGGTCAGCAAAGTGGGTCAAAATACAAAAGATCAGAAAAAAGACCTTATTTATATCTTACACTTGCCCTTGTCAAAACTTGCTTAACAATGGAACTGTTTGAGGCCATCAAGTCACTACTAGTTAGGCTGCGGCCCTTGTCTGGAGATGCAGTGGAGCAACAGAGCATGAGCAGCTCAGTAGAAGCCACAATTTTGTATGTGACACTGCTGGGTCACTGAGTCAGTGCTTAGAGTCCACAAATAGCATGCTGAGGAACACCACCAAGATTTGCTTTTTTTTCTTTCTACCCCTCCTAAACATATTTTTGAAGACATCTATAGTTTCAGACAAATTAAATTTGTTTAGTGGGCTAATAATAAAAAGAAAAACATCACCCAGCCCCATGAGGTGACAGCTAGGTGACAGCAAAGGCTATTTTCAGCAGTTCAGTAACTATATAGTGCCAGAAACCACAGCAATATATGCAGATAGGCAAATGACCTAGAGGACTTTTCTACTTGTTGTAGAATTGTATGTGTACAGACTGCTAAAGTAAGGTTTTTCCAGGTGAACAATCTGGAAGGCCTCTCTTCCCCTTTGCCTCTTTTTCCCTTGATTTTATCCAGTTAGGCTTTCTTTTTGTGCTTATCACTGCAAAATTTCTTAATCTTGTCTTCAAGAAGCAAACAGAATCTAATAAATGATGATTAAATCAGTTCTTCAGAAAATGTAATCCTGCTAACAGAAGAACAATTTATCACATGATACAGACAAGAAAACAACATAAAAGGATGAAGAAAATTAAAAACAAATCCCCAGATAAACTTGTGGCCTACTCACATTTTTTTGAGTTCATTTGCTCCAGCCTGCACACTGGCACAGAGTTATTTTCCAGGACACCTACTCATTTTTTGTATGGTGAAACTAAAGAATTAGCTCAAACTGCACTATACATAACATTTGTTTTATTCAACAGAAGAAATACTTCATAAACAGTTATTACTGAATAGCTTAGAGCTTTACTCCTACAACTACAGGCAATACTATTCCCTTTTTTTGTTTTGTTTTAAAGTTAGGTAGAAAAAAAAAAAAAAAGCCTTCAGTCTACTTGCTGCAGTGGGCAGACATTTCTGGCAACTACTGCCACTAAAAGACATTTTAAACTCTTTCAAAGAATATAACACAAACAATTGTTAAGAGTCAGTACTCTAAATCTGTTGAAATAACAAATGATATATTTTCATAGTATTAAAAAAATTATAAATGTTGAAAATATAATTGCTCTTTTTCTATAAAGGTCTAATTATGTGAGTTATCTCCAATACAGACATTGTGTACTCTAGAAGACAAAGCGGAGGAGGAGCGGGTCTGCACACATTCCTACAAAAGCCCACTGACTGTCTCAGAGGGAATGCATGCTGCTAGGACATTCTTCTGGCTTCTGAGAGTCAGCATCATCTACAGCCTACAGCAGTAAACTGCATAAGAATGACAAGCATCTAAGCAAAAGCCTCTGTGTGTGCATGTATGCATACATGGGTGCATGTTTGTAGAAATGCAAATACATACTAGTCTGAAACTATATGAAATCTTGGCCTGAGTTCTCCACGTATTAAAGACTGATCTATTTTTCCTAGGGGTAGAATCTGCATGGAATTGAAAGATAGCAATGAAGATAGCTCCTTTACACCAACAGTGTGGTGGCTATGGCCTGAGGGCATAGAAGGCCTAAATTCAGAGACTTGCTTTATGAGAGGATACAAATCCACTCCTCAGGGTAAGGATGATTTTTACTGACTTTCTCCAAACATATTTGGTTTGATGAAAATGTTATTTAGACCACCAGAAAACTTTTAACATTAGAATCACGCTCCACTGTTTTGATCCCGTGACAACCCAGCAGACCCTGTGTAACAAAATGTGTCATGGGACCTCAGAGTTGTTTATAACATACACTCAGCATGGACACTTTGTGTCATCTTACATTAAGTGCAAGCACTGGATGGAGCTCAAGGAAACAGCTTTTGCAGAATGAGGATAGGGATGCAATACAAATGCCAAAGAGCTCTGCTTTTTTTGTTTGTTTGTTTGTTTTTTTCTCAGTCACACTACCTCACTGCAAAATGAGATTCTGAAGCCATAATAAAATTTCCCTAAAACATCTGGAAATATATAAGACAAGCAGAGAGAAAATCAATTCTTCCCACAAGCACTTAATTTACATCCCAATAAGATTTGCATATTCTTGAGAAGTTTAGCTTATCCATCAGCTATGTTACAGATAACCATTACAAAAAATTGAAAGTGCTATCCATCTTCAGAGCATTTAGGGTCTCCTTGGTACTACAACTCCTCAGTGAAACAAGAAGATGGAGCCCACTAAAGAAAGAACATGGGAAACTGATTTAGCAAACTTTTGTCAAAAGCTAAGGAAATCTCTTGGCACAGTAGAGTCAGTGACTGTTGTGAGCAACAGTATCTGATTCACATAGGGCACCAAGTTTATGACACCTTCCCCCTAATTTTAGCTAACCACTTAGGTGGGTGTGAATCACCAAATTTGTTGCAATTGTTGACACCAGTTAATGAACTAGGGAGGAAAAGAATTTGCAATGAATCTGTTTGACTCACAATGTTTGTTCATGACTTGAGACATCTTTGAAGGGTTCTGACTGAAAACACAATTATAGGATATTTTTACAATTGCCCTACATTTTGTTTGATGTATGAATGTTATTTAATTGCATACGAGTATGACCTAACCACAGATTTGCCTACAGATTTGTGTCTGTCCCTTTTCAACATTGTCACCTCTACACCTGCTTTGAGATGCAGTTTAATCTCTGGTACTGAACTTTGTATTTTGTAAAACCTCAGAAAACAAGACTATCCTGGAAAAGCTTGAGAAAGACTTCAAGTCACATGATGAGCAAGTTTATTGCTAAGTACACCTCCTTATATTCCTAAAGAATATACCCTATTTCAGCTATACAAACCCTAGACTTTATTTCTGCTGAAGAGTTCCAGAAGTTAATAAATAAAACAGTATCATTTTTTAATTATTGCTGGTTAGGACCTAACTAGTGTCCCACCATAAATAAGCTAATAAGACATACCAGACCTGAGTATATGTCCGAAACATTTTCCGTATGATACATGTGGGGCTTTCCATCATCTTTTCATTGTAGGTGGTAGCTAAGAAATCCTCCAAAATATATCAGCAAGAATCTCAAGTTATCACTTGATTTTTTTTTTCAAATCTTGAATTCACTCGGAAACTTTATCACTACATGAGAGAACCTTTTTTTTTAGATTTGGATTGTGCAACTTCAGCGAGCCCATAGAGAACAGTACTGTCAGTAGCTTTCAGAATGCAGGTTTGACTGAGACTCTGCTCAGCCTGGGAGGAAAAGCTAGTCCTCAGAAGAGACTAATCTCTTCCTTTCGGCTACCGGAGTGCTTTGCTCTACACTCAGTAACACTTCTACAATTTGTCCAGCATTATTGCCATGCACATCAAATTCTGCCATTTTATTCTTTCTTACCTGCAGATGTGTGGAGTGTAAGGACAGGTCTCATAAGGGATAGAAAGAAGGTAGGGACAAATGGAGTGTAGAATGATTCAGCCGGAAGACAGAAGTCTTGCTTTTGTAGCACTAATTCTGTGTAGCAGTCCACAGGCAGCAAGGTTGATGTGATTGATGGTATGTGCTGTAGCTTTGATCTTCCAGTTGTCCCCAAGGTACTATAGAATACGTAAAACTTAGAAGACTGCAGGGAAGCACAAAAGGATATATCCAAATGTCATCCCCATACAGTCTTGGGGAATATATCCAGACCTCAAAACTGGGATGTGATTTCACACCCCACATGCTAGGCACAGTTCCGCGTGGAGATACATGATGAAGAACAATCTTGCTCCTTTGGAAATTACCTTACTGTGACACTGAAGAGGGTAGAAACTACAAGACTGAAACTAAGTGTCTGAATGCAATCAAATCTAAATACCATGATGTGCTACAACAACCAGTGTCATACTTGTCCTGGCCAGATTACAGAATTCAGACACTACATGGATTTCAGCTACACCTGAAATACCCTTGATATTATGTAAGTAATATATCATAGGTCAATATGTTCACAGCTGAACTCAGAACTGTGTTCTCCTGAAATCAGTAAAGCTGTGGCTTGCAACAGCATCCAGATATCACATCCCTAACAGGATGATTCTCAAACATGCAACATGAAGCACATCAGCTTGGGGAAGGAATTTTAAAGCAGAGTAAGTGTGATCTGCCTGCCTGTAAATGAAAACTGGATTAATTTTCCCCTACTATCACTCCTGCCCCACTCCCCCCCACTTCTAATTAAATATCACAGACAGGTCAAAGTGAGTTTCAGATAAGCTCAGCTGTGCAAGTATTCTGAGTCCTGTCTTCTTCCTTGACACACAGTTCACCTGAAATCAAGCAGGCCTATATTAACCAATGATTATTTCAGCTTTAATGCATTACACAACCTTTGCTTTGCCTCTCTGCTTATTTCTAAGGCAGCTCTCCCTCCTTTGCTGCACTTCCAGGGAGGTTTGCCATCTTTCCTCTGAGCTTTGCAGTTCCATTAGTCCCTACCTAATGGCACTCATTCTCACTTTTTGTCCTTGTCCAGTGGTAGAAAACAGAACACGAGACCAAACTAGTATGCTAAGGTTTTTTGTGCTTTTCTGACGTAATGCTTTCCCAGAAGTCTCTGCTGGTCCCTTCAACACTCTGATAGTTGTTTTCCTCCCTCCTCATCACTGTTATGTATTTATTACAGTACCTTCTGAAGCATTCCTACTCTCAGACAGCATTATCTAATTTAATCACTGGAAACTGCTGGTAGTTTCATTTGAATCAGCAAATTTTACTTGTTCTGCACTGGTAAGGGTAAGTTTGATTTTAAGGCTCCGTATTATCCACAACAGCCCTTTCTCTCACAAAGGATGGACTGTGTAGTGTTTGACTGCGTCTGACTTTAATCAGCAACTCTGCAGTAGTGCTTACGTTTCCGAGATCTCTCCTGCTGATACACAAGAAGCAGGCACAGATTTGCATAATGTATTCCATCAAGTTCAACTGGATACAATAGTGTAACAGAACACAATGTAGGGTAGTAATACGGGGATACAAAAGAGAGCCACACATCACTCAGAGGAACAATTCCAATTATTTTGGTAGCTAAAGAAAAAAATAATAATTGTGCATGTATGTTTTCAGGTGATGATTGTTTTAAGGCTAACAACACAAATAACAATTATGTAATAAACAGCAAAGACGCATGTAGAATCTGAGTAAAATCTGTGGCTCTCAAATGCTTCTGAAGGTCAGGTCAGTGAAAATAGAACATTTACTCAGAGTTACAAAACCAGACAAGTTTATGGACGAGGGCAATCTTTCAGCATTGTAAATTTTTTAGGCACTTAAATTGGAGAGGAAGAACGTACAAATATTTCCAGTCTTTAATATATATACAAAACCCTCCATTTGACTGCAATACAGTTCTACCATAAAAACAGGTTGTGTGGTTAATTGTGGAACACAAAGGTTTCTGCATCCACTCTTTCCTTGTGACACAGTAAGGAAGTAGTCTGAGGTAGTAAAGATGTTCTTTTCCCTGTGTAATCATGCAGTTAAGAAAGCACAGGGTTCAGGTGTTCAGTTTCAAATTATGATGGCAGCTAGTATGCAAGACAAGCTTTTGTTCCTCTGCAGCTGTTGTAGACATGCCCTGCGTTACCTTCATCACTTACTGCAGAGGTTGGGTTTTTTCTAAATAAAATTGTATTAAAAAAAAAAAAATGATACAGTCCCTATATTCTGTAATGTCTTAGTAGCTAAATACATTCATACATTTGTAAACTCTGACTTCCATGCAATCTGCACATCTCAGTTGTGAATTTGGCTGACTTCCTGATGCTCCATATTAACTCTCTTAGCATCTCAGAGTTCACGGGACGTAATTCTTATCTTAGTTTTTATTGCTGTCACTCTTATTCAAGGGTCTGGAAAAGAAAAAGCTGCATAGCATAGGCTGCCAAATCTTGCATAGGGACACCAAACTATGTAGTTCAAGCAGTTTCAAGATTGATATTACCTGCAAATTCTGTAGGTATAGCAGAAAATCTATCTATACATTATTGTGGTATAATCCAGGTACAGTTAAAAAAATAAAAAATAAAAAAATGTACAAACCATTTCATTTATACCTGGAAAAATTAACATTATGAATAGATTACTCCTGCCATCTTTTTTTCTGTCTGTAGAAACCACACTGGGATACATCTTTTGAACGTATTTTCATCTCAAATGCTTGGATGATATTCCAACAGAAAGTTTCAATTTAAGTCCCCACCATAAAAGCAAAGGTAGTTAATCATACATAGATATAGTTTTTAACTTTTTGTAACTTCACTTGTAAGTGGAATTGTTGGGAATTTTAACATCACACTGCATACAAGCCTGCAGGGAACAATACTGGAAACTACGGCCTGACAGAGATAAGATCACTGTCACCCATTATGTTGAGGCACACCCTATAATTAAATTTTCATTAGAAAGATCTCATGAGAGATAAACTTACCACAAAAATTGATGACAAATCCCACTTGACACGCCCACTCAACAATTTCCTTTTTGTTTCTCCATTTGTTAAAGAGAACTTATGGCAACAAGGCCTTGATATTAATTGTGCTACAAAGTATCAGCAAGAAATTGACTGACATCCATAATATCAGGCAAAGATTCCAGAACCTTTTCTTATGTTTTTCCTCTATTTTCAAACACATGCCACTTTCCCATGAACTTCCTAATTTTCTCTCAGGGTACTAATGGTAGAGTAGAACAGGTACACAACAGAGGATAAATATTCATATTATCAGAAAGTAGTTAAAAGAATGTTAAAGTTGCAAAGACAAAGATGAATCGTAGAGTACTAAATTTTACTCTTTTATGCATACACTACAGTATAGCCTCTAGTTACAGGTAGAAACTGATTCCTGGGGCTCTCTATTTCGAGAACAATCAGTTTAACTATGTTCTCCACCTATTAGGAGATTAAAATGCAAGAAAGAGTTTCTTGAAGATTGCCATCCTGGGCTATGGCATACACAGCACATACATAATCCTAGCAGAATTTAGCTTCCAACACCTAACAAGTCTCTACTATGCATGTACAGACCTCATACACTTCTGAAGTTGTTTTTTCTTTTTTTCTCAATAACCTATTCCTCTACCAAATATAAAATTCTTGCTTTTCAGAATAGAAACTGTAAAGTTAACTGCTGCTCATCTTTCTTTTCAAACTTCCTTGATACTGTAGCCAAAACTATAATATCATTAGCCACAGACACGAGAAGATGCATGAAAAATTTCAGAGCAGGTTGTTAAGAAGAAAGCCATTATGTGCTACAAATAATTTTATGATGCAAAGCACCATGCAATTATAACAGTTGGTAGTGATATCCTGTTTTTCTGTAACTGATATTTATTAGCCATGTATATTTATTATAAGTTATACAGGACATAGAGATCTAGATTTTTTATATACTTAGAATTTTCTCTTGCTACACAGAACACAATCTTCAATAAGTGATTGTAGAGAGCTTACTTATTTTTAGCTTAAATGAAGAAAGGAATGAAAAACCAATAAAACTGAATGGAAGTCTTTGTTCTTGGAAATCAAATCAGTATTGAACAGTATCAAACCAAGAAGCAGTTAGAAAATGCAACCTTTTTTTCACTAGCAAAGAACATAGAAAATTGTGAAAACACTGAATATTTTGCTATTATTAATATGATATAATTAATCTTAAATTCTCAGTATTCACCTACAGTGATTAAGCAATCTTTTTGGCATAAAAATAATGAAATGAAGGAAGAAAAACCAGGTGTGAAGTTGGTAGTAGTGCCTCTTCTAACTCAAAACTCCTAATTCCATTTCTACTGAAAGGAGCACCCAGAAGTGCATTCCTCTGTACTGAAGTTACAAAACAGAAGCTGCCAGTAAATAAACCTAAAAATATAAATCTTGCAAACACATAGAAGAAGTATGAAAGAACTGCAAGTTGCAGAAGCTTTCAGGAAGTAAAATACTAAGCACTAGGTGTACTTCACAGCAGTAATGCAGAACACGTTCAGTGTTTACAATAGATTTGCAGCAGATGCTATGATGGTAGCACCATTAATCAAAAAAAAAAAACACAAAAAAAAGTTGCATNAAAAAAAAAAAAAAAAAAAAAAAAGCTTATGATGTTTGATTCCAGATCAAATTTAAAAATTTAATCAAAATTCCTTAAATAACCTAAAACCCACTTAATTTTCTCCTGATTGTTTATTAAAAAATAAGTACACACTACTCAGCCATTGGAAGATCACCACTTGAATTCTCTCCGTTTTGTCTGATTCTGTTTCATAGGATAATTTATTGTGTTCTTCCTGCTCATGCATTTTAACATTAGCTGATGTAATTGTTGCTGTTTCTGTTACTTTGTATCTTAAAAAAATTAATTAAAAAAATTCCACAGATATAAAACAAAATTAGCTGTGGGGATATGCCTTCTTACAAGCACTTATTTCTGAATTTTAAAATTTATTATATATTTCTATAGCTCTATCATTTTATTAACTTGTTACCAAGTCTTAAAGTAAATCATATGCCCAGAAAAAGGTTTTGTTTTTGTAATATGTCATAGTTTGTTGTCAACAAACTATGACATATTACAAAATGAAGCAATATTTTGTTTTAGGGTTCATCAGAAAGTGCCTGAAACTAACTACCTGATCAACTTTTGTGTGTTTCTGAACTCCGCTACTTTGGTATGCATCATCTCTCCTGTGCTGGGATGCAAAAGTCACTTCATCTACCTACTGAACCAACCCCTGTTCACCACTGATTCCTCCCATTCTGTAATGGAAATTATTTCCAGACATGGCTGCTCCCACTGGTGCCCTGTCAGTTCAACCCAAGGCATAGAAGACTCTGGTATTTTAAGGCAGTATGCAGCAGATGAAAAGGAGGTAACCCTGAACTGCTTCTTATGACAAGGCAATGAAAGGAACTCGTACAGAAGGACCAGAGGTCAAGGTGTGGAACAGGCCACCTGTGGTGCCATCACAAAAAGTTGCAAGGGTCAATTACACGGCTGTGAAGGTAATAGCAAAGAGTACATCATTAAGAAATCCTTTAGTGACATTGCTC
Source organism: Odontophorus gujanensis (assembly GCA_013399175.1). Lineage (NCBI taxonomy): Eukaryota > Metazoa > Chordata > Aves > Galliformes > Odontophoridae > Odontophorus > Odontophorus gujanensis. The sequence continues at coordinate 9,448 of VXAB01013833.1, forward strand.
TTAAACAGAGGATTTCAAAAGGGCTTCAATCACTGTTCTGATAGTTGCAAAAGCTGTTCTGACAAATGTCAGTAGCCAAGAGGAAAATGCTGCTGCAGAGGTATGTCAGTTAGTGCTATTTACACTTAACAGGAAGGAAGGAGTTAGAAGTATGTTCTTCCATCTTGTGTCTGACACCAGAATGTGTGGACCAAAAAACTTCTTACCCCTTAACACTTCATTCCCTTCCTTTTCAACACTATGCTCAGAATAGATTCTAGAGGCTCGTGATGTAGAACTTGTCTTCTTGACCTATCAAATCAACAGCCTTAAGTGACCTGTAATATCTCTAGCCACTTCGATTTTCTAATCTGAATTCCACTCATTCTACTGCAGTTTGCTTCTTTGAGCTCTTTCTCAATACCGTCACTGTGAAGACATAAAAAAAAAACAAAAAAAAACAACACAAAACCAAGTCTGTTACATCATGAACACGTCTATTGCATTGTTCAGTACAGGAAGTACTAGGAAATCTACTCTGGCTCACAGTTCCATCTTCAACTAAATGCCAGCAGTATAAACTAAAAATTTACCCAACAAGAACTAAAGAACCATCGAAAACAGAAACAGTTGAATGAATCTCCACGACTAAATTAAATCATCAGTTTGCATTAATCCATCTTTTCATGTTGCTAATTTACATCAGCACACACCTGAAATCTATTATCACAAAAAGTACAGCCTTTCTTGAAAATTACTCTGCAGATGGAACTAGAAAGTTACTGTCATCTTGTTTCTCCTTTTTGCATATCATTAGGTATCAAAAGCTCTGTGAAATGGCAGCACCATGCCTGCCTGTTGCAGCTTCAAATGCACCAAAGTTTCTCTATGTTCACAACAAGGCACAAGCATCAGTGATGTGTCTTCCCCATGTCATATATTTGTTTGAAAGCAGACAAGACAAAATGCAAGACAAGGTATCATGGGAGCTTAGTAGTTTAACTGCCAGATCCAAATTCTTATTTCACTCACTGTAGAAAAAAAATCAGGCAATCATGTAGGACAACACTACTTCCTGTGACAGTGGCTTAGAAACCTGAAAATTTATTCAGGAAGTGTGCAGAAATTTGTGGATACCTAACTGAAGAAACTTCTATTTACTACAAGAATAGCAGAGATAAACTTGAATAGCACTACAGGAAAAAAAAAAAAAAAAAAAAAAAAAAAAAAAAAAAAAAAAAAAAAGAAAANAGAAAGAAAGAAAGAAAGAAAGAAAGAAAGAAAGAAAGAAAGAAAGAAAGAAAGAAAGAAAAGAAAAGGAAAAAAGAAAACAAACTATTATATCTTATGCTGTCCTGGATATAGGCTTAGATAAACTACTGTCTACTTTTTAAGAGAGCAAAATGTAGTTACTGGCTAGAAAATTCAGAATACGTGTTCTCGTAAGAGACAAGAGAACAGCACAGTACATCTCAGCATTTCAGTTTTTTCACTGAATAAGTTAATGATCAAAATAGGACGTTGTTCAAGGCAACCATAAAAACCGCAGTTACAATTCAAAATCCATTAGCGACATCGTACAGCACACATGTAAACAATCATTACTGAAGTAACTCACAACTCATGCCACTGGTGCCTAGAGCAAGGAACTACTTGCACAGCTGTCATTCTTGCACCTATTTACTGTTAAATTCTGATTTCTAGACTGAATCCTGTAAAATGGATAGCAAGTAGAAATGTGTGTTGGCATAAATAATAATAATAATAATAATAATTACTCAAGTGCTACACTGCTTTTTGAAACTGCCACAGTACTCGCACTGGAGGGGATGTGTGAAGTTCGCTAGAGATGTACTTGACTGCACCACAGAATGGGAAATGTCAAATTACTTCTGTTTATATAGTGCTAGAGCTATGCAAAATTCATTTTGATAAGAGCTAGAAGGAATCAACTCTTCCCTGAGATGACTTGAAATTAAATAACAAAAATGCTTAATGTAAGGAACCAGTATGAAAATAATAATTTATCCTGTAGTTTGTACAGTATTCTATATTTCAGGGATGTATACAAAGTGCATTCACCACTCCAAACTTTCAACCTCAGTAGTGCTTCTTTTTATGCATACAAGAAATGTTAAACAAGTAAATCCCATTTAAAACTACATCAAGTGCAAATGTTGAAGTATTCCTTAGGACACTGAGTACTGATATGATATACGCATATATATAACACATAGATCACATATTCATATAAAAATGCGATTGTAACATGATATTCTAACAATACCCACTCTGGGCAAGCTGTTTCTGTACTGGATAAATATAGCTGATTAACAGACAGACCATGGTTACTTTCAAAGGAGGTTGCACCCAATTTTGCACATCTGCATACAAAACGGTCTTTGTCTGTCACCTGGGAGTTTTGCAACTGTTTACTTGTAAAAGGCACATCCCGTTTCTAGAAAAGACACAACATAGCAAAATTACCTCTCATAAAATTGTAGAACATTAACCCTAGAATTGCCTTTCATCTAGAAAAAGGTGTATTCATGAAAAATTCTTAGTTTCTGCCTCTTTCTCTCTACACTTAAGTTAGCACTTACAATTTGGGATTTACATTTAGCTGTAAATGAACAACCAAACTCAGATGGAAAACAGTTGTACATGAGAAGTCAATGGAGGGGCTTGAATAAAAATTTGCTATCAAAACTAGGTTAGAACTATAAACAAGTATTTGATTTGTGGGTCCACATTTTTTCCTTATGTATCATTTAAATAAATAATGGCTCAAAGATACTAAAGATAATAGAAAGAGATTCTTACGTACTTATTTCACTACTTAAATTCTTGTGAACTTCAACCAGACAGTGAAATTGCAGGATCAACTTCTGAGATACAAGCTTCCATGTTCTCATTTATAATTGCTGATGACATCTGACCTGGACTGTGTCTTTCTGCATTTGCAATATGGGAGGGATTCATATTTGGCACCAATTTAGATTTTACATGCCAAACACAAACTGAGCATAAGAAATTAAAATAAATAACCAGAGAAGGAATAGACTTAATGATTACTCAAGAAAAAAAAAAAAAANAAGACTTAAAAATTACCCAAAAAAAAAAAAAAAAAAAAAAAAAAGCAAGCTTGAAGTGAAAGACAAAAGGGATGAAAGAAGAAATCAATGCTGTATCACCTGCATATCGTCTCTATCACTTTATGTTAAATCTGTTTTATCCCTCCTCTAGAGAGCTTGGATGCTTTGTACTGTTTTAATGCCCAGGGTATCATCTTCCTAAAGCACTTGAATGAACACTGAAGGACAAAGGTATCATTGTGAAGGGCGTTGCTGTTTGCAGTGAGGTATCCCTGAGATCTTCATTCTGTTGATTCAGTGTCTCTTCAGATCAGATGAATGACAGAAGGTGCATCTACCAGTAACCTTGTAACTTCATCTTTACTGCATACTCCCATGCCAATGCAAGAAAGTCCTAGCAGAACCCCTTGAAAGGCCATGTCATACCAAAAAGTGTTCAATCAGAATAGAATATACTATTTAATGAACTACAAAAATCACTCATTCAGATCCTAAATATACACGCTGAAGTCTATTTTCTTAAATTTTGTCTGTGAAAGAAAACTGGAGGGAAATTTACTTCCTGAAGTTCAACGGCTTTACTGTTTAGATGTCCCAGATTGCATTTTTATACACATTTGTTAAGTTGAGCTATGAACTAGCTTCTTCAGGGAAAAAGAATTATGCAGAGAACTAAGGCCAATTAGAAGATGCCTCCTTTCATTTCTGAATTCAGAGAATACCTGCAGTGTTCTAAGAAAAACTGGTTAGAAAGATCAAAGGAGAAGGGAAGGCAATTAGCAGATTGGCACTTATCCCTCTTCAAAAGAAACAGTTTGCAGCTTTTGTTGATAAGAATGAACTACTACTATGACCATATTTTAAGGTGATCTTAGCAAAGGATCTTAAACCACAGAGGCATCAGTGTAAGGCTTGTGAAAGTTGTCTGCTTATTTTAGAACATAAATTGGTGAGAAATATCTGATGAGGGAAGAACCTTAATAAATTCATTAACAGAGATAAAGTAGAATCAACATAGAAGGATAACACAGACTCTATTAAGCAAGTGTTTGGAACACTGGAAGAAAACAAACAAAAACAAAGGGACATACAAGATGTCCAAAGAAACAGTGGTATAACCCCCTTTAAAGTGTGTCTGTTACAAGACTGAGCATAAAAAAAATGCCTCACACTGAAGGTCTCACTCCTAACTACATAAAAACAGCTATGGATCACTCAAGAAGAGCTTACCTGATTTTATGAATTCTTTAAAGAAGTAAAAGCTCTCCAGTCATCCTTTAGATAGAAAAGAGGCTACAAAGACAGTGTGCTGACTAAGCACAGGGTTTACAAAATGACAAACCAGGAAGAGATGCACAGTCAAGAGACACAGTGAAAAACCTTAGTTGGCCCATCAGATTGTGGACAACGCTCACTGTACTGTACAGCAGATACTGTTGCACGCTGTATAAAGGCAGTCTTATGTGGATAAATGAGCTGTCAGAGTCATTGGTTGTGCCCCTGTTGAATGAATGTACCACATCCAGGAAAAGGTCTTGGATGAGTTTGGTTACTTTCTCCAGTACTTGGGCAGATTTGTTATTTGTAAGAAGATCATTAATTTGAAGATTATTTTGGTTTACCTCGGCAATCAAAGCTGTCAGGCTGAGAAATGACAGGCTTTTCAAGAGAAACATTGGAAAGTCAGGGTAGACATAAAATAAGCCAAGTTTTTGAACTGGGCTATCCATGAGAAAGTAAGTAGATTTGACATAGGAAATTCAGCAATAAATGAGTAAATGGACTGTTAATCAGTCAACACGCAGCCACTTCCAAATTCAAGTGTTATCTTCTAGTTAGTTGAAAATAAAACATTGGGTTCAGAAGCCCATGCTAGAACTGCCTAGATATGAAAGCTCAAATAGGCAATAAAAAATTCAGTATCTCCCTTATATTGTAGGGCCTACACACCTACACTATCCATATAATTTGCATCTGTTGCTGATAGTGGTCTTTTCAGTTTAGGTATCTAGTTTAAGGATCAGTAGACAATTAACAATTGATAACCAGCTCAAATAGCTCACTCGATATCTCTGTCTCTGAGGCACGCTCCTGCACTGTCAGTGTCTCAGTTCACTCTCTCAGCTACACTGAACAATAAATCAAAACAGTGGCAGCTGCACTATCAACATCAATAAGAAAAGGCCTTCAGTGCTGTCTTAAAAGAAATAAATCAGCATTTATTGGCCTGATTTCTATTAACATTGAAATCTTATAACATGTTCTTAGAAACAAATTATTAAAAGTAGATAATGTTCCATAATGGCTGTGAATTACTGTCTAAGTGAATTTTAATAATTGAAAAGGGAAAATTTTATCATTGTGCACCAGAACATTATCAGGATAAAATGTTGGGGAGATGAAATTTCCTTTAGTTGGGCTTTTTTATTCTCATTTCAGTAGGGTTAGAGGAAATTCTGGCCCTCTGTTTTCTTCTAAATAAATTACTTACACTTCATATTGGGTTTTTAAAAATTCCTATCACAAAATATAATGTAAGAAACAACTTGGTGAGAGAAGGGGAAAAAAGAAAAGAAAAAGAAAAAGAAAGAGAAAGAGAAAAAGGAAAAGGAAAATAAAAATAAAAAGAACAAGAACAAGAAAAAGAACAAGAACAAGAACAAGAACAAGAAAAAGAAAAAGAAAAAGAAAAAGAAAAAGAAAAAGAAAAAGAAAAAGAAAAAGAAAAAGAAAAAGAAAAAGAAAAAGAAAAAGAAAAAGAAAAAGAAAAAGAAAAAGAAAAAGAAAAAAAGACAGCACCCAAGCAGTCCAAGACAGGCTGCTTAAGAAATTACATCATGAAGAAATCAAAACGCAACAAGTGCATCAGGTTCAGAGCTCCACTCCGGGAAATGGTAGATTGCACTGAGTGCAGTGGCTTGGAGGCCAAGGCATATACGTGCACGTCTTCCTCCCTGCTTGATGGAATCAGTATTCCTCAGTCATTTGAACAATCCAGACAATGTCAACGTAACTTTAGTGTCACATCCAGAGAAAACATTTAAGAACCACCTCTCACAATTGTTAATGGGAAAACATATGAATTGTCCCAAGGTATACAGTTTTTTCTCCTTCATCCACCAATATTTTAACATTTGTCAACACTTATTTTCAGTCTTGCAGGTTTTTTATATCCTTTTGGGATTTTGCCAGCTTCTGTACCAGAACCCTTATCTGAAAGATTCAAATTACATGTTGTTGTCACTGGACCCAGCCCCACCAGCTGCAAAATAGAAGACTTCTATCTAACTGACTTGGTAGAAACAGAGGCCAGTTAAAATGCAGATATGAGAATTAAAATGCAAGCAATACTGGTGCTGGTATTCAAGAAGAAAATAAACATAATTGAAAAAATGCAACTTGGTCTGACTTAAAATTCCTCTGAATACATGCTTCACTTTGAATCTTCCATTTATTTTCTCTCTGCAAGCCACTCATTTTCTTATGAATCTTTCTGTTTCACAAGGCAAGAATCATCCCTTTTAGAAAAGAAATTAAAAAAATAAAATAAAATCTTGGATTAGCCAGGCTTTATTGACCTTCCTTCATGAATAAACAATGAGCTTTTCCAGAATTGTGAGAGAAATTCATTACGCACAATGAATGCACTGCTTTGTTGTCAGACAAAAAACCTCGTGTCATATCTAAGCACTTCATTCTGTGTGGCTTTCACCTAGCACACTTTTAAGATCTTGAAATTCTGGAGGGAGAAATTAATCCCCCCACCTCCACGCAAATGACTGAACACTCATCACATAGCTCTGTCTAAAATTACACTGAAATGAACTGCATTTGCCTTGCTCTTGACATTGGTGTGGATTTGATCAAAATGGGAATATGCTTGTTGGTTGTTTTAGCTTTGGATCTTCGGAAGAGAGGTCCTCAGATTCTTCATGACCTTTCCCTAGCTGAGTGAAAAGGGTGAGGCTTAAAAATGTCAGTACTTCCAGTCAACAAAATGCTTTAAGAACAAGAAGCCATACTTAATTCTTAATGTTAATATCTATCATTAAAGTGTTCCTTTTCTGCTTTCAAAATATTGTTTAGCCAATAATAGGTTTCTGCTTGATTGTCTCTTCGAATGCCTGCAGAAATGTCAAATTTAATATAACCAAAATCTTGTATATTATTTCAATAAATAAATAAATAAATAAAACTTCAAAAAATTTGAAGGGGACAGAATAGAAAAATATAGCCATCCTTTTCCATTAGAATTCCATGTTGCTGTTTTCCTATCCTACAACACCTGAGGAGCAGAAACCATAATCCTAGTCTATGTCCTAGAGTTTGAAATACAAATGTTAAATTCAAATGACTAGACAGTAGTCCAGCTGCATTGGTGAGTATCAGACTTTTCAAAGAATTGATCTCCTATTTCATACGTTCTATTCAGTGCTCAAAATGTCCTTCCTACCAATATATCAGTACTATTAACTTGCCGTGCTTCACAAAACTCTTCTGACTGTATGGTTGTGACAGATGCAACAGGGAAAAAGAAGCTAACAGGTTCAGTACTGGTGAACTTGCAAATAACCAAAACTACAATAAAAAGTGATTTTCCAGATCACAGGATTAAAGCACGTTCTTAGTGATTCTTCAGTTAAATAACTATTTTTGGGCTCTGCAGATCAAAGTTACAGTATGGATAAAGGAGGAATTAAATAAGAATGATTAGAAATAGATCAAATCAGATTAGAGTTACAGACAGAACATATTCTACCAAAAAAGCCACACATTAGAAAACCTTCTTTTCTCTGTTACACTTTAACAACAACTTCTAGGGGAAAAAACATGTAACTACCCTTTATTATACTTTTACACTTCCTATTTTCCAGATCCAATTAGTCCTGTACAATATCTGTACCTCTTCCTTGTTTCTCTTTTTGTCCTTAGGTAGATATTTGAAATTTGTGAGTACTGACTCCTTTCAGGTCAGTGACTTGTGTTCCTTAGTATACCTCCATGATTAAGGCTGGCAAGAGGTTACTTTTTTGTTGTTGTTGTTAATGTGGCACTGAGCCCTTCCTTAAGTAGTATGTGTATAGACATATGCTAGAGATGAATGTGGTTTTCCTATTGATTGATTTAAAGCTGCTCCTTGGAAGAATATTACTAAAACTCTTCAGATCACGTTTGTGCCAACGAAACAAATCATTTCCAAAAACATTTCTTTAAGATGTAACAATATAACCAAACATCTTTCAGTCAAAATGCCATTAAAAGTTTAAGCTGATTACTTTTATTGAAAGAACAATATTGCCAGCTAAAGACAGAGTGAGTTGATTACTACTCATTTCTGTATCCAATGGTATGGTCAGCTCTCCTATTCAGTATATCTATTCTGAGTTTCAGAAGCCTCATCACTGGTTCTGCTGACCATGATCCTAGAAAAAGAAATCTAGAGTTTTGACTACTGTTGTTTTTTTCTGAGCTAAAATAGCATTGGCAAACCATTTTTAACTATGGATACAACTGAGAACCATTCAACTCCCCATTATGTAGCTGAAGCTATACCAGATACAGGTATAGCTATACTTATCTCAGGCTTATGTGCAAATTCATTACTATATCACATCCATACCCCAGTATCTAATCAAATGCCACAGCAAGAAAGATATCCCAAATAAAAGAAATAAAATATAAATAAATAAATAAACATATCTACAATGTATGTTGGGTGGCAGATGAAATACTATGAGACTGTCTTTGCATCAGAAATACAGAATATGTAATAATTTTAGTTACCGAAGTATGATTTCCCAAAAAAAAAAAAAAAAAAAGAACTCTGTACTTCTATCTGTGGTTGGTTCTTTTTACATTGGACTTCAGAAATATAGCTACTGCATAGTGGCTCTAATTCATGTTTTCTTGTGGAGTGCTGACACCACAGCTAGCTTTTGAATTGGTTTTGGTATTTTGTTTCCTTCATTTACTACAAAGATAGTATATGCATTATATAAGGATATAATAGTTTAATAGAAATAAAATCTGAGAGGATCTCCATTGTTTCCACCTTCACAAACTACTCATCTTTCAGCAGCATGCTAACTATTAGGATTGAAAGGGATGGAAATACAGTATTTCCATAGGATTGTATAGCAATGCTATCACTGCAATAAAAGTACATTTTTAAGGAATAGAAAGAGCTGTATCTGCTATTCCTAAAAAGATGCAAGTCTAAAAGACATGATATGAAAGAAAATCAATACTTATAAAGGTATTAAAAAACAACAAAAATTGGGAAGCATTAGATTTACATTTGTAAATGTCAGCTAGATCAGCTCAGTGTTATTACTCAAATAACATTGTCTTTATTTAAAGGTAAAGTAAAAAGACATAAATCAGATTTTGTTTTTACTAACTAATTATGCTGTAATTCCTCATCATTTGCATTTTCAGACACTGTCCAGAACCAAAATAATAATGCTTTGCAAAAGCACAGTGGTGAAAAAAATGCCTCTCTTTTAGGGTTCAAATTTTAATTATTAAAAAGTAATGTTGCCCATTTAATTATACAGAAAATTCCTTTTAATTTCCTTTTAATTGTCACCTTGGATTTCACACATCTTTAATACTTCATAATAGTGATCGCTGCTGATACAGATAACGCATGCATTAGTCACTCTTCTAGTTCCATTTAATTAATTCTATAATTTTGACCACTCGTGTCTGATGTTGGACTATAACAAAAATCTGTAATTTAAAACAGAGAAAATCCTATTTCAGAAAGACAGTCTGAAGATCAGATGAAGCCTATGAGATATTCAACGCTGAGAATCTGCTTTAGACTCCACTTTTTATATTTCACAGTGCTTCTTACACAGACTTATTCCCCTCCAACCCCCACTCCCACAACCAGCCTCTATAAGCACAAGAAGTGCTGATATATACTTCTCAGTAACAAAGAATGAAGGAAGTACCTCATCTGTATGCAAACATAACTTTATGTATTGTAAAACATTACTGATTAAGAAGTGTAACCATAGCCGTTAAAAACTAACGTTTTATTCCTTTTTCATAAACCACTGCCTATTTTGAGCCTAGTGTCACTATCATCAACATTTCTGTTGTGCAGATACTGTGTGCTACACTGTCTAGCACAGAAAGCAGACTACAGCCTTGGCCTAGGCAGAAATAGTTGCTGGATAGAAATATATCAACCAGAAGTGATGTAGCTGAATGTAGACTGAATAATTATAATTAATGCTTGCACTTCATTATTTCCAAAATAACTCCTCCTTCCTCTTACTGAGCATTGAAAAACTTTGTTTCACAATTGTTGTAGTTTTTAAAAGGAATCTAAGGTGACAGACATTTTAAAATCAGTTTCTTAAGTGTTCTGAATACTATTAAGTTAGAAAATATAGAAAAACTAGTCTATACTTCATAATTCCCTGGAAGTAAAAAAGATGAAATGCCATTGTGAGACCTTGAGAAGACTGACCTACAGCCTGCTGCAATGCTGACAGCAATTGTGCTTCTCAGGCGTTCAAATTAGGCTCTTTCTGCTGTGACAGCGCTTCCAGGGTACATGCAGACTGAACCTTCAGAATGGATGTTTTTTTTTTTTTTAAATGCGGACCATTTTGAAACAACTAGAATTTGACTTAAGAATTCAGTATGCAGCATTTTTATTACTATCACATACGTTACCAATTGTGCTTGGAACAGAAGTGAAACTACAGCTATAATTTCATATCAGCTTGATCAACAGTGCTTTTACAGTAACTGATCAGAAATAAGGAAGCTTTCTTAAATTAAGGTGAATAGCTCCTCACACTGGAGGAAAATAAAGCATCTTTTACTACTCCTATCTGGGATTGTATAGCAATCTCAAAAGTGATATGCAAAATAATCCACCTAAGTCCATTTTCCTTTACTTCCCCTAGCTAAATAGTAATTAAATACATACTCCTGATAGAGTCCAAGCTTATTCCCAATCTAAGGAATGATGACATTTTTACAATGGACCCAATGATCTTTATCAGTCCCTTCCAACTTGTGATATACTATGATAGTTCTGCAGGACCATAACGTAATATGTTGTAGATAACCTCAGAGTTGGAACAAAATTCTGGAAGCGTGACCAAGAAAGCCTAGCTCCCCTGAATGTTTGGATATCAATTTCTCACTGAAAACAGTTGGTATTATGGCTATGAATCAATCAGGCATCCTAAAGGTATGTGTAGGACTTCCTCTCAGGTTTCCAGATTTCACTGTAGAAAAGCATACTCCTCTTTCTAGATCATGTGTCATCTGCCAACTCTATAGGAATGACTTTAATTGAACCTGAATGAGCTAGACAGGCATTGATAGCAGAAATAAAGGCAATTATAATTTTGCATAAGTGTTTTTCAAATGAGAAACATTTGTATTTTGGTTAAATACAAGGAAACTTCTACACAGGAAATGAAAGTTTACAAGTCTGTTATCACATTAGAGACACATGGCTCTTATATACAAAATCATGAGTTGCCCTTTGGATTTTCACTGATAGGTTAATTGCTGCTGATGACTGTTATATGTACAGTAAGTAACTCATTGAAGTGTGATCTTATATCTCACTTTGAATGTGTTTCTACTTATTAACTTCTGTGCCTTGACATAAGTAGAAATACAAATACTCCAGACTTAACCATTATAGAAAGAAGTACCCAATAGAGAACTAGGTAATTTAAAACTGTTCTAGTTTTGCTATGATTAATCATCCTCAGAACTCTCTTAATTTCTACACCTCCCTAAAAAAAGAAAAGAAAACCCTGAAAAATATAAGCTTACTAATGAAGGTTATGCAGTCCATCATAAGAAAGAAAAATGCCTTAGGACAGCTCACCTGTCTCAAGTACTGTATTACTAAAACCCACACTTTTGTACCCTTTGGTTTGTTTCTTTATTTGTTCTTCTGTGCTAAAGTAACCCAGCTCTAATTAAAGCTAAACAAGTGACTTCCCTCATGGAAGAAAACTGCAGACATATCATGCCTCCCCATTGCAAAGATATCTGGAGTGCAGCAGCAGTGTTTTACACTAGTTCATCACCTGTAAGAAACCACTTCTGCGGTCTTACTACTCTTGCTCTACTGGATCTGCAATGCCAATGAGCTAATAAAAAAATACACGTAGGTAGTAGACCTTACATACACAGCTTGCCCTGTGCAAGGAGTATGTCTTGAGTCAGTTCTGGCAGCTTAATTTTGCACAGAATTCAACCACTTCCTTTTTAATGTTCATTCCCTTCCCCCAGAAGACTTGGACTTTCCTCATTTCCATTGCATGGGGAGTTATGATCTACATTTGAGCAGCTTAACTAACATTCTCTTTCTGACCATCTCTCCCTTTCTTCATCTCACTTATAAACATTTATGTAAGATACAGTAGTAATGTGGCAAAATTCTTCAATCCTTTAACCTACTCACAACAAGAAGCAATGGGTACAAAGTAAGTTGCACTGAGAGAGGTTTCATCTTCATATATGTGTGTGTGTATTTATTTTTACATTAGGAACAATCAAGCACTGTAACAACCTCCCCAGCTAGAGTCTGGAATCCACATTACAGGAGGTTTTCCAGATGCAACTGGACTGGGTATTAAATAATCTCATCAAGGTTTCTGTTTCCATAAAAGATTGGAGATCATTTTCACGTGGGCTGTTCCATGATTCTATATGACTAAAGAAATGGAAATTTTAAAGAAGACTTAATGCCTCTCACTCTAATTCTTTGCAGGTAAAACTGACTCCTTCTGCATGCCTGGGAGCAAATGCACTTCTGTGGGTTCAACACCACTAGAGTATATCCAAGTAGACTAAGTACTCTTCAAGTGAATTTATTTTTATAAAAAAGACTGAAAGCATCAGGACACTAGTTTCACTGCCAAAAAGACTGTTCATATAAAAAAGTAAAAGAAAAAGTAGTTAAGCCATCACAAACAAAGCAGCTGGTGGTTTAAATTGCTTCCCCCTATCAATTATTTAATTCAGTTTACACTGGTGACTCCCTGGAGAGCTCTGAAAAAACAAAAACAATTTGCAAGACTTTGAAGCATCCAGTCTTGCTATTCTGATTGCTGATCTTCTCACTTTCTATGTGCACCTTTAAAACTTAAATTAAATTTTTGAGGAAGTTGCTTGTCTGCATTCACATTCATTTGGAAGTCTTTCCATAGAAACGAGTTTATTAGATTAGCAGAATGGTATCTGATTACTACACTTTAAAGAATCAAGAAAACGTCTTTAGTGCCATAATATTGCAGTTACTGCTATTTTACTATAAACTGTGTCTTCTTTCTGATCAGTGGCAGCATGGGTACTTCCTTTAACGACTGAGAAAAAATAGTTCTGTGAAATCTCCCAGATTTATAGTATGTAACAGATGAATCTATCTACATAAGAAGCAATGTGAGCACAAAACCAGGCACACAGGGCAGCAGCAGCACAATAGTCTTTATACAAACAATTGCACTAATGAAAACAAAACAATAGTCTCAGTTATCTACAAAATGCCTGGCTAAATAGTGCCTTCAGAGAGTTTCCTAATCATAATAATATTACCAATTATTTCCAATGACTATGAATGAAATTTCAGCTTTCCTTTATTAATTCACACATTTAAACAGAGTATTTTTACCTGTATTTTTTACAACTGCAGTCACCATAACACAGATTTGGAAGAACCAAATACAAACGTATTTAGTTTTATAAATTGGCAAAGACAGCACAGAAAAACTACTGCAATTCTTTGCATGGTAACTATATAAAGCAGCAAAAAATAAATTTGAATAGTAAGAAATCTGAATAAACTTTAGAGGAAAAGTTGACAGCATCCCTTTGGAAGATAAGAAATGGCACAGACTGACTTGAAAGGAAAGGTTGAGAGAGTCCTTGGAGCACATATTTGTAATTTGCATTAAAAAATAGTATGTTGTCTATTACACTGTTAAGCGTGCTACCTTGATGTTGTCCTAAGTCACAGCAGCAAATGCATTGTATAAAATACATAAATAAAACATTCCCAAAGGATTAAAGATTCACACAATGTATTTTTGTCATTTCATAGTATCATTACTTCCTAATCTTAAAGCTACATCTTTAAGACCTCAGTGATATAAACGTCAATATTTGGTTTATATTAATGAATATACTTAGAGTAGTGTTCTTTACTTAATAGCCTTTCATTTAACAGGTATAAACAACTCATACTTCTTCTATACAGCCATAGCTAGGGTGAAGTCAAGGGTTCTCAAAGCCTTGCTTGGGAGGAGCAGTACTGTGTAAATAGAAAGTGGGTTTTTAACAGCTCATGTGACTGGTTAATGAATGACATTAGAATAAGTCTGCTGTTTGTAAAACCTTGAAAAGTGTAACTTCCTGGTATCTAATATGGAGCTCATTGCGTTTAATGACAGTGAAGTCAGGAAAAAGGAAATGGTATAACAAAGGGTTTTCAAGATAATCTAAAGAAAACAAACAAACAAACAACAATAGCAACAACAAAAAACCACAATCATCCCAACAACCCAACCCCCCCCAACACTTAAAATAAATAAATAGAAAAATGTATTAAAACAGAATCATAGAACAGCTTGGGTTGGAAGGGATCACCAAGTTCCACCAGCCTCCAGGTGGTACCAGAGCAGGTTGCTCAAGGCCCCATCCAACCTGGCCCTGAGCAGCTCCAGGGACGGAGCATCCACAGCCTCTCTGGGCAGCCTGTTTCAGTACCTCACCACTATCTCTGTAATGAACCTCATCCTGACATTCCATCTAAACCTTCTCTCCTTGAGCTTAAAACCATTCCCCCCTGTCCTATCACTGTCTATCCTTGTAAAAAGTTGATTCCCATCCTGTTTATAATCTCCTTTTAAATGCTGCAATGAGGTTTGCTCATAGCCTTCTCCAGGCTGAACGAGCTCAGCTCCCTCAGCCTGTCTTTGTAGGGGAAGTTCTCCAGCACTCTGATCATATTTGTGGTCCTCCTCTGGACCCTCTCCAACAGCTCCACATCTTTCCTGTACTGGAGGCCCCAGACCTGGATGCAGTACAGGTCTTAGACTTGGTTCTTAGATTTCAATTCTGAATTCCAGAGGAAACAAGTTGGATCGACATATTCTTATGTTTATTCATTAAAGAAGCCAGCATGTGATTTATATTAACAGGAAGAAAAGCTAGAATTATCACTGTAAGCCTACAGAGCTCCACAGATAAGAGGAATAAAATTGTTAATGTCATTGCTCTGATATCAAAATTTTCCACCAGAGGAAGAACTGCACTTACTCATATACTAAGCATCACAAAAATAAATAAATAGACAGATAGACAGATAGATAGATAGATAGGTGTTTCTCTGTAAATATACAAAGACAGTTGGAAACGACTTCATAATGATTAAAATAAGAAAAAAAAATATTTTAAAGAAGTAGTCAAACAAAGCTGTATTTAGATTTTAAACTAGATATTCCATGAAGCTTAGCAGCTCTTTAAAGCTTTTGTGTAGTCAGCAATGTGACCAGGTTTTCCATGCACACCATCTGTCTTTGGTACCTCTAAGAGGTCAAGCAGTTTAACCACTGCTCTCAACAGAAGTTGCAGTGCTGTTCTCCTGTTGTTCAGCTGTATCCTCCAGAACTGCCTCCCCACTCTGAATTTTGCTCAACAGCTAGTGGGGTGGTATACATTGATGGTGAGCCTAGCAGGTTCGCCCTGATACTTTCATGGACATGGTTGGAGCACGGCCCTGCAGTCACAGAGCCGGAATTCAGCTCTAGGTTTCCTGCTGCAGTGTCTGCTCGGAAATTTGTGATTCTTCCCTTTATATATAAAAAGGACAAACTACAGACTTACACAGGAATTCAGAAAGGTTAGATAACCTAAATGGAAGCTCCTAGTCCCAGTAAAATTTTAACTACACATAATGGATTTCTAAGTCATGCCTCCTTACGCTAATGCATCAATTTAGTTCAGCTATGTCAGAGTAGCAGATATGTGAGCGAGCCTGATACAGAACCAAAGTACCCTCCAAAGGCATTAAAGCGTAACTAATTAGATCCTGCATCGTTACAGTTCTTGAATCATTAACACATTGGAGAAAGCTACTACAAGGTCAGATAGGCTTGTTTCTGTAGAACTGTGCAAAAAACGGTAGAAACTTTTTTTAAAGCACTCTGACAGTGAGAGGATTTTCTAACATCCAAAGCAGAAAATGGTAATCTTCAGTGTTTAAAAGATTTTTCATCATATTCCTGACCTAGACATTATTTTAAATACGATAAAAACAAATTATTCCTTAGACTTTCACAGTTGAACTATGTAGTTTAGATACTACATGACGTTTCTTCCCAGGAAAAAAAAAAAAAAAAATCGGATTTTTTTAGTTTTGATCATCTTATATTTTGGATAAACAAATGCCATTTAGCATAAATACAACATGAAGCAGTTTCATAGCTAGAACAATTTTCCAATGTTAAAGGTAGATGCTGAAAAGGTCAGTTCATAGAAGGTTACATAGGTGTATTGTAACTTCCAGACTCTTGTAACTTTCTAGATTGTCTAGGAAACTTAATGGCACACACTAAGTAGAAATAGTATTCCACTTGAAGACAAGACAGTCTCTATTTTCAAAGTGAATTCTTTGTGTTTTTCTCCCCAGTAGCTTTTTTGAATGATCCTGCACAATTTATGGCATTTCTTCTCAACTTTGCTATGCAGAACATTTAAAATTAGCTACCTTTTATGCCTCAAATACACTTGGATAAAGCTTGTGGAAGGAGTATATGTTTTTATGTTAATTTCAAAGCAATCTATTCGAGGCAATTAAAAAAAAATAAATCAAGTGAAGTCATTGAGATCACAAAAATTTGACGAAGAAACTAGAACTAGATATCCTGAGCTCTCACCCTGAGCCTTCTGAACTTAAACTATAAATCTGTTGATTTTACTGACCATTTAAAAAGACAAAAGACAATACAGACAGAAGTGCATGGAGTTAGATGCTACATAATTTGTACTGCTACACTGTTCTCTACTTTAGCATTCCACTGCAGTAAAACTTTTTTTTCAGTAATTAATGTGAAATATTTCAAATATATACTGTAGAGCAGTTTGTAAAATTATTTCGTAGACTACAGTATTGTAAAGCAGTGAACCAAAAAGCCAATATAAAACCAGTAATGTTAGTTCAGTGTTGTGAACAATGTACTTACAACACAGAATTTCAGTTTCAGTTGAAAAATCCTGGTATGGATCATGGGCTTCTCTTACAAGACAATGCAATGACTAAGCAAATGGTAACATGCTGGGAAAATAGTCTCTGCCACAGCTAGCCTGATTTATCACACGCTCTAATTACCTTGCTTTACTCATTGTTAGGATCACTTTTGTGTTGTGGAAACTTCAGGAAGCCTCAAGGCTGGCAGACTTTATAGAAAGCACGTACTATCTCAATACATGATTAATCTTCCAAGGTCAATGCTTTTCAAAAACATGCATAGTAAGGCACAGTATCAATGGATATGCACTAGGAATATGTAATACTAGGGTTTCCCATTCATATAATACCATTAATACATACTAATTTCTTATAAACCAGGCCACTTTACTTACAGAAGTTACATAGATTTCTAGGAAATGATCATCTGTTTTGAAGTCATCAAAGGAAAGAGAAAACCAAAAATTTAAAATTGCAGATGGAATTCCACAATAATCCTAGTAATTTTAACTCCTTAGTAGACCAGTAATCAGAAGGTAGTGCTCCTCTAATGTTTTAGTTCTATTTACAGAATCTCCAAGTGGAGACCAGTGACAAGTGGCACTCAAGTACTATTTAACATCATTGTAGGTGACATGGACAGTAGGATCAAGTGCACCCTCAGCAAGTTTGCAGATGACATCTTCATTTGGCACTGAATGGACTGCCCAGGGAAGTGGTAGAGTCACAGAACCTGGACGTATTCAAGGAACGTTTAGATGTTGTATTGAGGAACATAGTTTAGTGAGAACTATGGTGGTAGGTGGACAGTTGGACTGGATGATTTTGTAGGTCTTTTCCAACCTTGGTGATTCTATGATTCAAGCTCAGTGGTGTAGTTGACAAGCTAGAAAGAAGAGATGCCATCCAAGCTTGAGAGGTGGGCCCATGTCAACCTCATGAAGTTCAGCAAGGTCAAGTGCAAGGTGAGGGTGATGAGGGTGATGAGACACTGGATCAAGTTGCTCAGTAAGGTTGTGAATGCTCTCTCTCTGGAAGCGCTCAAGGCCAGGCTGGATAGGGCTTTAAGCAAGTCGAGAGGGAGGTGTCCCTGCTTATTGCAGGGAGGTTGGAACTAGATGATCTCTAAGGTCCCTTCCAACCCAAACCATTCTATGATTCATGCAGATGCTTTATACTTGTATGGTAACAATTTTTTAATGTGACTTATCTACCTGGCTAAGATGAATTCGCAATAATTTTGTGTTATGAGAATGAAAGATGATAGAGAGACTAGGTTGATTTGGCCTAATCTTACCACACTTAACACTGTTGAGAATACCATCTTTTCTGATACGATTTTAAGTGCCTCCCCCATATTTCATTCTGCAATGTTTTTATTATGCATATGTTTTCAAAACAGCATTTTTTGAGAAACAGTGGTATAAACAAGTGAGATGTTCCTTAATGAGGATTCATACTCATCCCATAATGAGTATTAGTATGCATCTGAGTTTGGTTTAGCATTCACAAATATTCAACCAGTAGGAAGATCCATAGCTAGTCTATCATTGGAACAGCACACTTAACCGACTTTGACCTAGTGTATTTGCTGAAATGAAATCCAGTAGTAATATAATGTGACGTAAAATATGTAAAGTTCAATAATAAGAGAACAGTGTACTCATATTCTGACCTCAAATTCAGACGGTGCAATGAATCTTTGGATTCTTCTATTTTATAAGTCCTCCCTATTTCCCAGCACACATAAAAACTATTTACAGAATACATTAATGAATTCAGTGGTCCACATACAGGCAAAAATGATCCAGTGGTTTTTGCCTTAGGGTGAGTCAAACATAAAGATTAAGAAAGGAATTGTCTTCTCCAAGCATTTGTTCTTACACCCATTAATAAGAAAAATTGAAATATTTCTATAGATCTTCCATGAGCTTCAAAGGCAGTTTCTTTATACTTGTGGCTGGCAGACTAGACAGAATAGAGGGTTATTTGAAAGCCAGAGGATGCTTGTTTGGTATCCAGAGTCTGATGTACTTTGAAGATTGCATAGGAAATCTGAATGCTCAGCACAGGTCATTTCACATAAGCTTGTTACTGTAAGATAGCTTACATGGTACCACAGGTCTACAGTCTTTTCCTTTCCTTGCAAAGTCTAGGAGGTCACGTTTAAAACTATGGATTACAAGCAGCAAGCTTACCCGTGTGAAGAGAGACCAAGCTAAACTCAAATTTAAGCAACACTGAAGTCCTCTTAGTATCTCACAAAGAGTAAGTAATTATCAGTTTCACTTTTCTGTGGTTAAAAACTCAAGAAATAGAAGAAAAAGAAAAAAAAAAAAAGGAAAAAAAGAAATACCCTTTACAACTATGACTGGAAAATCAACAACCACACTGGCACAAGCATCAGTCAAGCAAACTCTATCGCAGTAAGAGATAAAAGTCAACAGATTAAGAAATCGCTCAAAATGAATTGATTGATTTAATACCTTCAGTTCTGAATGTTTGCTAGCAGTTATTACTCCACCCTTGCCTTCTTGGCACAGAAGAAGTAATTAACTTACTAAAGTAGTGCCCTATTAGATGACAAATCACAAATATCTTAAACTTCAAATGAATGATTTGCTTTTTATTTGGTCTTTAACCTTCAAAACATCAGCAATTGTATGAAATGCTAGCTAATATAAATAATACTACACTGCAAAACTGGGCTTTAAAAATATATCTTGAGTTTTTTACATGGTTTCTGTGGTGCATGAGAAGGAGAACACTAGCACAGTTTCTTGATTTTCAGTGCTAGCCTGCACTGCTGCAAGTCTAAAATTAGCCAAAATGCGACCAGGTAAACATAACTGCTAAAATCTGCAAGGGGCAAAGGGAGGGGGAAGTCAAAGCCTTAAATGTAGCTTCCTGTTGCATGTAGCTGGCATATAAATTACTCATTTCTAACACAATATTTGACATTGCAGCATGACAAATCTAGCTTTTAGATGCAACTGTTAAAAACTGTAGCCTAGCTTCAACCTTAAGCAGTCTTTTTTTTTTTTTTTAATAATAGTTTAACTAAATGCCTCATCTATTAGATGTTGCAATTCTGGAATAGAATATAGTATTAATTTTTGTTAAATTTCATATACATTATATCTAGAATATTAATTGCATTGTTACTGTTTCAGTGATGTTCTAGGTATAATTTCCACAGTGGCTTTTTGCTTTCTGCACATCTTCCCTATTTCCGTGCAGTTTCATTCTGTTTCCTTTCATGACATAAATTGTCATGGGCATAGGCAGTGGGATGTAATTTATGTTGCTACTGCCATCAGTCAAATAGTTGTGGTGCTATGCATTGCATACACAAAATAGATGAAGACAGGCTGTTTCATCTTTATTATCAACCCTACTCTCCCTCTCAACAGTCCCTTCCTGCTTGTTCAAGTATACCTTTAAAAATAAGTTGCCTGTTTAAAATCATTGTGGTTTTGTTGAGCAGAATATTTTTCTGATGAGTAAATCACATCACCTACAGCACCAAGAAGCAGAATATGTTCTTTGAGGCAAAGAAAATTTCCAGGACAGCTATTCTTTCAGGTTAAGGTACACTGACAGTCAAAAACCATACTCTGAAGGTTCTTCAAGGACACATGCTTGGACAATCACTACTGAAAGGACATGAGAACTAACATAAATGTAGTTGGGCAGAATTTTGTTGCCTAAGTCTGGTGGGAGAAAAAATATATACCATATTGTACAGTTTCTCTCTACAATAAGCACAATAGATACACCACATAAACTCACCCGTATCTCAACAGATCTTCATCATCACTTTTAATAACAGTTACACCAAAAGTTAAAAGCTTTAATGCTCTCCTCAGGAAATAACTGTGATGCCACTGTCAGCTCATACCTGGAAGTGATGAATATTCTGTACTGGACAAAGCTCACATGACCAGTTAACCAGTGGATCACAGAGAACATACAATGCAACAGCTTGCTCCGTATCTTCTTGTCTGTTAATGTAGTTAGAACTCTGTTGTATTAAAACTATATGCAAATCACTTTACTGGAGAGAAAAATAAATAATTAAATGAATGCATACGTAAACACACAATCAAAAAGCTGATTGAACAAAAGCTCTGCCCCATCTTGCCTTGTTGAAGACTAATCTACCCCTACAACAGCAATATGTAGTTCCATTAATAGAACATCACCTCTATTCATAACAGAGTGGTCATCTTTTATATTTCTTGGTAATCGTTCATTTCAATTTAAGCTCTCAGCAAAAATAAGCAACGCAGAGGTGTAATGCAGTCAGCAAGTTTCCAAATGTGAAGTAGGCTGGAAAGGAATCTGGGGACATGTTCTTGAGCTTTATAGTTAGGTTAGCAAAGAGAAAATGAAAGAATAATTTAGAGCAGCAAGGACGTGCCAAAGCAGAAACAGAATTCTACTTTCAAATCTCCACCCCCACGTTCCTTTTTATTCCAACCACTAGGTGGTGCTTTCAAAAAGAATCAAATAAAAGTTAAAATACCATTCAAAATCAACATGCCACTACAAAGCGAAAGTGCTGCAAATAAACCCAGAAGCGTATGCTGCATGCCTCAGACTACCAGTCACAGTTTTCTGCTTTCACTAGGCCACACTGTAGTTCTGTGACAGAGAAAGAAAGCCTTAAAACTCATTGATATCAAAGCACTCACTGATACAAATCAGAGACTTGATGAACAAAAAATGCATTAATAAAGATTCCTAGTTCTGATTTGCTCCCAATAAACAATATGGAGAGAAGAAAATAAACTATCACAGCCTCTGGGTAAGCAGATGTCCTCTTGAGAACATAGATATATTACACTGAAAGTGACCTAAAGCCATCTCAGTTACCACCTGTCAAATTCCCTCCAAGCATAACAGTGGATAACTGGGCTCAGTGGTCTGGCAAAAGACAAAAAGCTGGTGTTTGTCCTTGTGAATAGGTAAAAATGAAAAAAGCTTTGCAGTTCATTTCCAACATTTAGAACCTAGTCAAACAAATAGAATGAAAGTGGATGTTTGAAAAATGTTGCATTTTGCTTAAAAAAACAAACACAAAACTTTTACAAATGTGGTATAGAATTCATCTGGTTGCAAGATTCAAGCTACATTCCTTTGGCTCGTGCTTTATCAGGTAATGAATACAGCATGGCACAGAAAAATGATAATAATAATTTGAGTCTTTGCACTATCTTATTGTTTGTTTAAGCCTGTCCAACTGAGACTCCTTGCACTATACGCCCCTGGTTGCATTCCATTTGAAACAAAGGCATATTTCAGGGAAGTACCTCTCACAAAGACGTACTGATGAACCAGAAATCAGAGTCTGGACAAATGACCATTTTGCTTTAAACACAGCTCTATTGTTTCACTTTCTCATATTCTTGGGAATAAATGTTTCACTATTCAAAACAGAGGCTGAAAAGCAAATGGACTCCTCCCCTTTCTGCAAGTAATCTCCCCCTATTGCACTACAGAAATGCAATGGTTTCTGTGACTCCTCTCTTGCAATATATTTTCTTTTACACTTGTCCTGAAATAAATTACCATAGAGTAAAAAGAATAAGAGGTAACTTCATGCACCAGAATGACTTAGATCCACAAAAACTTTTGTCCATTGATATGTACATATACAGTGATTTCTGTGACTGTTTTCCCATCATGCAATCGTTTCACTTTGACCTTTCACATCACCTGTACTTAACTCTTGGTCAAGTTTGCTGTTAGCAATGCCTTCATTTCCACCAATCTCATCTTTTCTTTTTTTATTTTTATTTTTTAATATTCCATTTCCCAAATCGCCTCTATTGAAACAAGTTTATTCTTAAGTGCCTTCTCAGCTCTTCCACAGACAAGAAATAAACAAAAGGGAGAAAACACTACTGTCTTCTCTCCAGCCTTTGCAGATTTCAAGACCTGATCTGAATCGTGAACATATTACTTAAATTTGGTTTTGAAGTAGTCTTTCTGGGAACCAGCCTGTTTTTGCTCGATGTAAAACCCTCTGCACACAAATTTACATAACAGGCCCAAGACTTGAGTAGATAATGAGGAATGTTTGTGTGCCATAGCCCCAAATCCACACTCAAACGAAGATAGAAAGTATATAGATTAATAGCTACTCTAATGTTCCGTATTTTGAATCTACAAATGAAAATATACATCCAAAAAGATTCCTTCTTCTGGTACTAAATGCAACAGCAAGGAACATTATAGACAGATCATTACATCATTAAAAACAATTGACTCTCTGGTTCATCCTCCCAGAGGTTGAGTCCAGTTTACAGGACTGTTCACGTGACACATGAGAACTGAGCTTGTTCTGAGGAAATCTTAAGCTATATAATGGATTGCCTTAAGGAACACACTTTCCAGAGGTGCACAGTGACAGTATGAGAAGCAATGGAGACAAAGATCAACACAGGAAAATCTGATTTGATATCTGGGGAAAAAATATAAAATAAAAATAAAGTTGTCGTGAAAGTAGTCTAACACTGGAAAAAGTTTTCCAGTCAGGCTGCAGAATCACCATCCACAGAAGTGTCCAGAATTCAAGTGGACAGGCTCTGGGCATCAAACTCTTGTATGATCTGCTTTGAGTGGGGGCTGGACTGGATCAGCTCCTGACATTCCTTCCAACCTACATTATTATTATTCCCATGATCAAGGATCATTGTGCTACTGGTCATAGCTACTCCTGATAATACAGTCTCTAGAACTTAATTCTAAAACTTCTGAAGCAATGTTAAGCAGCAGACCTCTCTTCTGCAGGAGGAAGATTCATTATGGTTTCCAAATGTTTAGACCTAGATGTAAAACAGTTCTGTAATGGATTTAAGTACACTTTTCCATTCATATATAAAGCACACAAAACAAAATGAATAAATAAATAAATAAACCCATTCAGGTTCCTCTCTTTCTTAATACATTAAAGGCATAACAGGAGAAATTAAAGTGTAACAAGCCACTGTTACAAATACTGTGACCTCCTTGCACACACTTTATACAGCCTTGGAATGAAACTAAGAGGAATCAATTTCCCTTATCAAGATACTCAATATATAATTCAAAGTTCCCAAGAGACCTTTAATACAAATGCATACAGTCACAGACAATAGCTTCAGTTAAGTCACTAAAGATTCAGTCGAAGCCAGCATCATGCAGAAGAGCATCCACATGAGTAGGGCAGCACATGGAACACATGGTTATAAGACAGCAAAGAAAGTTAGAGGTTTTCTGCTGAAAAATGCTTCAACTGCACTCCCTTCATCACAAGTTAGGGCCAGCATCACTCTGTCATCAGTCATCTACCCATTCTACTGTTCCTGACAAATTTTAGTTTGCTTGATAATTATTACAAAATCTTATCTTTGTTTATGAACTGACTATTTGTACGCAGATATAATGGTGCTGGGTTGAACATAATTTATTTTCTTGTTTTGCTTGAAATGAAACAAGGAATAAAGTAGAGGTCACATTTCCAGGTTCCAGATCTTACGTACTTCAGATGTACAAGCTAAATTTTCACTGCATTCAAGTCAGTGAGTACAGTTAATCTTTTCCATAACTAAAGAACAGAAAATGCATGCTTGTGACTTTAGAGAAGAACAGTACAAAAAAAAAAAAAA
>VXAB01013833.1:37521-63761 GCA_013399175.1 Odontophorus gujanensis
TTCTCTTTTTTCCCCCCCCCCCCCCCCCCCCCCCCCCGCCAAACAGAAAGACATTTATTAGAGCATATGAGCACCCTTAGTTATTTTGGTTACGGTATTAAGCTACCTGTCCTTTCTATTTATAAAAGAAACCAACAGAAATCACAGCTTATTATCATGTAAGACAAAGTTATAATTCTATCAGCAAGCCTTATCAGTACTAAAGTCACATATCAAGGAAATATAAACATAAAACATATTCAGGCATCTTGTTGCATTGATTTACTCTGTTGGTATTCCAATTTTGAATTCAGTATTTATTAAAATACGCAGTTAGCATTAACCAAATTAAACTCTGAAAAAGCAGGTTAGGAACAAAATTAGTACCAGCACCATACTTTGGTAAATATTGAGACAGCTTTTTTCCTTTTTTTTTAAATCGTATTAGCATTTTGTAACCGTTCCTTCATCTTTAACAAACTAATCAGATTAAGCAAGTCTCATAACATAATAAGACTTTGAATGTGGGACTTTGTAGTATCTTCTGCTACTTTAAAATGGCAGAAGGCTATACAGCCAATATCTGTTATTTGTTCCCCTACTAAATCTTGAAAAAAATAAAAACGTAGCTCTTACCTTCTTTTAAGGAGGGTAAGAAGGGCTTTACATGCTACTACTTGCACACACAGTTTGGAAACCTGAAAAATAACAAGTTACATTTGAAAATAATAGCACATTTTAACAGCAACTAAAACACGCACACATTTAATCCATACAGATTGTTTGTGAGTTTACATGAATTAATTTGGTATCTGATACAATAATCATTTGGCATTTCAAACTTCATCTGAATGATACTAAGAGCTTTTTAGCTTTTGGCTCTAACTTGCATTGCCAAAGAATTAAAGAATCACAGCTTGGTACAGAAGTTTATGGAAAGAAGCAATAAATAAAAATGTGTAGGATTTTTGATGTGCCAATTTTTTTTAATACATACTTAATTTCAATATTAGAAGAATCAGTAAAGCAAACAAACAAAAAAAAACCTGAGACAAAATTTGAACATCAATGTCAGTCTTGCTATTCTATATTTTTAACGGATGATAAGCTGTTACTGCACTATTCAAGAGGGACCTGAGTACAATGACCAAGGAATAGTGTTAAAACAATGAACAATATACAGAATTGCACACATTTTGACCTGACTACAGTGAGTGACAGCTAAACGCAAAACAAGGAAATGAACAAAAACATACTCAATCAACAAATATCTGCACCACACCCAGCTTCCCTACCTGCAATTACATTTCAGAGTGAAATCTACACTAACTTAATACTTAAAAGTAATCAGAGATAAACATGCAGCTTAATTTTCTAGAGCTTAAATTTTGTAAAAACACACATCTCCATTTACTAGTAGTAAGAAAAACAAAAGTTGTTAGACTTCGCAAGCACAATCTCATACACAGAACTTCACTGATACAAAGCTAAGACAAAAGAATTTGATTCATGAGTACATGTGATTTTAAGCTAAGAGTTCTCAGTAGAAGAAATACACTATGGGTGAGCCAAGCCTCTCTCACTGCTCGGTTTCTGACAGTAAAAAGAGAGAAGCCATTTCCTGTTATTTATTTCCTTATCTCACCCCTAGAATAAACACTTATTGTACCTCAACAGTTACAGTACAACCTGTGATGATTGCTTATAGGCACGTAGCTTACACCTCCCTTCCTAACCATATTGAAACCACCTACCTCTACAATTTCCTTTGTAAAAAAGTAAGTACAGCTGCTTATTCAGAAGAACCTCCTTTCATACCTTTAATCTGTTTTGACACTTGCGACAGCGTGCATCACCTGGTTTTTGGATTTTAGGATCTAATGAATAACAGCTGTGTATCTATTTATTTCCTTCACAGTTTCATAAATCTTGACCATATCATACCTCAGCTTTTTCCTTTCTACAAAGAAGAGTTTCTGTTTCTTTTGTTTCTACTCATGAAGGAGCTGCTCCATTTCCTTAAACACTTAAAGTACTCTTCCCTGTTAATTCTCTAGCAGTGTTATGTCCTTTGTAACAAAGAGCACTGAAGTGGTATTAATAGTTTTAAAAGAATTTTTAGTAAAATTGTTCTGATCTTATTGCCAAAAAGTTCACACTGGACAAAATCTCAGAAATTTATACTACTGTCAGACAACAAATAGTCAAAGCTGAGAGCTTACTTAACTTTGTCTACAATGTTTCCTTCCTCCTTTAGTAAAGTTACTGTTCAAGGACTGAAAACTTATGTTTTGTAAACATACAGGCTGTACAGACAGCAACTACAGCTGCATCACAGGTTTTTTTCTCCAACTGAAAAAATGCTTGATTTGCAGCAGTTAACTAGAAATCATTATTTCAACCACTATTCAGAAATATATACCATTGCAGTAGTCACCTACACCAGTAGAATAAACATCCCTTTTGTGATATTTAGGATAATTAGGCCAAGTGTTGGCTACAGTAAAGGCACTCTTCCATACGTACACGTTTATTGTGTTTATGTGCATCTCTGAAAAATGTCACATGATGTGGTAAGTACGTGTGGAATAGATGGTTGTCTGGCAACACTGCAATTAAATTAGATAATACGCATTCAAGATAATTAGATCCATCTGGAAAACTAGTAAAGGCAATAAAACTAAAAACTTATTTAAATATATTGGCTGCTTATGATCTCATACCAGTTAACACACACAATTAGCTAAAGCTATCTTAGATGAGTCACATGGAAGGTTATGCTTTTATTTTGCTTGCAGAAATCCTTAAAATATGCACATACATAAACAAAACAATCAATGTACGAGGAAATAGCACCTAAAGAATTGTTTGGGAATCATCACAGTCTGGGAATCTAGGGAATTACTTTCACCAACAGACCTGCGCAAGTCAGAATAAAAGCAGCAGGGATGTAATTCTTGATGTAATGTATATATATCACCCAGTCTAATCAACTAGTTCTGAAGATAAACAAATCCAGAATTAACTATTTTTATAATCTTATGGGAAAAATTCTAGTAGACAGGAAACAGCTTGCAAACAGAAAACAGTCTTCTCTGGCAGCTTCACTCTTACGTTCACCCAACAGAACCAAGTTCTAAACCTCTCACAGAAACGCTTCATGTCAAGATTAATTCCTGCTTATTTAGTAAAAACAACTTGAATTACGTAATTGTCAAACTTGCAAGCAAGTTAAATAAATTCCTTTCTTGAGAAGAGTATAAACGTGTCCCTTTGGTTAACAATGGAAGGTTATACAGAAACATAAAGTGTTTATTAGCCATGTAAAACTTAATGAAAATTTAAAAATCTCCATATTTATGGCTTTTCATGAATTTTCATAGTTTTATTATATTTTTATTTAATTTGCCTAATTAGGAATTCTGAGATTACAAAACGTTTCTAACAAAATTTCTATGTTACATTCTAAAATTTACTAAGTAACAAAAATTTCAGGTTTTAATATTGGGTTGTACCTTAATTGTTTCCACAGCTGGGTTGCTATAAATACACAGTACATAACAAATACAAGGAAGTGAAATACACACACAAAACTGCATTAGACACACTTTTTATTCCCCAAACTGTCTGAAACTCACATCTCTTTAATGATAAAACAAGTATATGGACATCACTAAAATGTACATCCCAAAGAAGGTCAGGGAATAAGATTGGAGCTGCCATGTACAAGACATCAATATTTCAGAGTGAAATACTACTTCACCTGCTAAGATCCCATAATTTGAGTTACCAGGAGTGCCCAATATTTCTAGAAGGTATTAAACTGTGACAGGTGAAACTTGTTATTATGTATTAATAATTATATCACAACTTATTAATTCTGTATTCAGTTACTTTGTAAAATGATTGTGATGTGTAAATGTAGAAGGTTTCATCTCAAACTGAACTGTACCTCTGTATTTAAAACTTAAATCAAAGGCAAGACAATCTATGTTTAGTACTTCTGTAGTCTTCCATGCCAGGAAAACCAATTACAGTCATTATGTGAGGTTACTTTCCCTGGACAAGTCAAAGAGAAAAATTCATAACAGGATTAGATGCTTGCAAAATATAGTAAACTGAAGATTCTGCTAACGTTCAAGCTTGATGACAGTTTCCAAGCCAGAAGGCAGTTGCTCTGAGAGTAGGTATTATTGTTGTTAGCATTACATCCTGAGTATTTCAGTACCTCCCTTAAACAAAAAATACTAACTTTGAAATACAAAACTTATGTACGCATCCGGTATCTAAACAAAAGCAAATCTGCAGTAGTATGTAACTATGACAGGCAAAGACCAAACAATATCATATACTTTGCTTTGAAATACTTGCTAATGAGAGCTGGAATTCATGGAGCACTATGGAACTCATTTCCACTAAAGAAACATCACTACATAATAACAAAATAAATTTGCAATGCTATGAAGAAACCATGAACGTGTTAATTTTCAACAAAATGTTTTAACTGACCTATGGTGGTCTCTGGACTGCTAAAGATGGGGAACTGGGAAGTCAGAACATAACAGAATTAAGGATCTCTGCCTTGCTGAAACAAGCTTGCATCAAGCATACATAAGGGTCCTTTAACTTCAGATCCTGATTTGTAGAAGCTTGCCTATACTTAACCTGAAAGTCAGGTGCCACTATTAGCTTGTAGTTAATATCCTCTGAAACTTATACCTCATTTAATCTTAATTAGATATCATACAGGACACAAGATTTGAGAAAATTTGATTATTTGTTTTATACTTGAAAACTTCAGGAGGTCTTAAAAGACTGTGATGAACATAATAAGGTGGTATAAGTTCTAAATAACCTGGACTGCTAAACAAACCTTGCATTTTCTTTCTCACGCCATCATTACAAGAAAGGAGACCAATCTAAAGCTTATGTTTGTTTGTTCGATTGTTTTAATAATGACATTTTTTTTAGCTAACCTAAAAAAGGATTATAAATTTAATTAACTTTCTTGCTTTGACTGATGAGACCTAAAACTTCACTTTTATCAAAGGAGTAACTTGATCTCCTGCAAAACCAGAAAGAGCATCTGAACTTCAATGGGAAGAAGGTGCTTATCTTGGTGAGCATATAAAACATTTTTGGAGTTACAACTTGATCAGGACAAAAGTTTTGGTGTTGAAAGGTATATGGCAGATGGGGAAGTGAGTCCCGTTCTCTTAAGCAATACTGCTCTTACCATCAGTATTTAAGCTTCGCCAGGTGATCACTTGGACGCCTCTTGGTAGTTTTTTTCCCCAGGATGACAGAAAACAAGAGGTAAGAGAGCACTACGTCATTTCAATCAGCTTTTCCCCAGCAGGGATCACGAGCTGTCGGAAGCTGAACGCGCTTTCCTGGAGGAGAAAGAAATAAAGGGTATCACTCAAGTAGCTGGGATCAATTAGGCAACTGTGCTTAGCTCTATCAAACCGGGAATTCAGGCTCGAGGATCCCTAGAGTGCTTGTGCGTTTTGTTTTTCAACATATCCCGCAGGCAACGAAAAGGCTAACAGGCACTGAGGCAGAGCTCAGCCCTCGCAGCTGCGATGAGCGGAGATTAGGAGGAGTTCAGTTCCTCGCCTCGCCAGCCCTCCACGCTTCGCAGCGTGCGCTCCACCACCTCTCAGCACTCTCCGGTCAGGCGCGGCCCCGCGCTCACCTCGCACGGCCGCGGCCTCCCCGCCGCGCCCGGACTGATTGGCGGAGCGCGGCCGAGTCCCACCCGCCAGAGGCGGGCGCAAGACACCTGCCCCGCCGGCAGCTCGCCGCCGTCCTGGGAAGCGGGCAGTGCATGGGGCGGGAGGGTGCCCGGGGAGCGGGAGAGCGGCTCTCCGTAGCGGCGAGGGGCAGGGCCGAGGGGCGGCCGCTCCCTGCGTGCCCGAGGGCATCTCCGGAGGGTCGACGGCGGCGCCGGTGCATGCGTCCGGCGGGCGGGCGGCAGCGCGGTGGGGCCGAGCGGGGGCGGAGGAAAGTGATGAGAAGTTGAGGGAGGACGGAGCGCCGCAGGGACAGCCCGGCAGCGCGGCAGGTGCAGTAGAGCCTGGGCGGAGGGGCTCCGGCGGGAGCAGGGCCTCACCTCAGGCCGGGCCGGACGGAGCCGCGCGCCCCGCTCGGCTGAAGGCGAAGAGCGGCAGCGGAGCCCCTAACGGCGGCTCGCCCCAGTCCTCGGCTTGTTACCAGAGGCAGCGACGCGGAGAAACGGCCCCCGAGGAGAGAGCGGTGAG
Source organism: Odontophorus gujanensis (assembly GCA_013399175.1). Taxonomy (NCBI): domain Eukaryota; kingdom Metazoa; phylum Chordata; class Aves; order Galliformes; family Odontophoridae; genus Odontophorus; species Odontophorus gujanensis. The sequence goes on from VXAB01013833.1 coordinate 43,764, forward strand.
GGAGCTCGGGAACTGCCCGCGGGCAGCATGGTGCGGCCCCGAGGCGTAGGGCTCGCTGTCTGGGCGGGAGGGAGGAGGGCGGCTTTCGTGTCACCTTGCCGCTCTCCGTCCTCCCGTCTCTCCATCCTCGCCTCGCACCGCCGCGCTGCGGAGGGAGGAGGGCGGCCGCCGCGAGAGCCGCGGGCGGGTCGCGGTGTCCCGCAGCAGCGGGAGCGGCGTGGAGGGGACGCCGCGCCCTTGCGGGGTGTCCTGAGGTTTTGAGGGCGAGAAGGAACTTGTCGTCCCTCTCCGCCCGTAGGCGCTGCCCTGAGCAGGACTCCAAGGGGGGGAGTGCTGGACGCGGGCGCCGCACCTGCGAGGCACACAGAGGGCAGCGCGCGCCCAGGCCAACCAACGGCCGCCGCGCCCGGCAGGTGCCCGCCCCGCCCTGAGCTGCCTGGGCGCGGGAACGGGCCGCTAACGTCTCTGCTGTCGGTTCCGCAGCCCAGGGGACGCGCTGGGGAAAAGTTTGGAGAGCGAAGTAAGCGGCGGCGGCGGCGGGGCGGGCTGGGAGGAAACGCCGCGGCTCTGCGTTACCTGGGAGCGGGTGCGGGGCTGCCGCCCTCGGGGCTTCCCTGCCGCTTCTGCGTTAACTTGGTGGCGCGGTTTCCTGGCCCTTGGTGTTGTAATGAGGGACTGTCACCGACGGGTGTGTTATGTAAGCCTGGGGACGTTTCTTTCCCTTCGCGTTACGGAGCCGTGCTCAGGTGCTAGGTTTGGGACCCGTCCTTCCTGCGCCGAGTAGTTGGCCGTGAGTGCGCTCAGTTTGGGCCCGAGCAGCTCGTCCTGGGAGGAAGAACGCTGCGGGAGTGCTGCGGTTCCTCCCCGCTGCCTCCGGGAGGGAAGACAAGGGCTGAGCCTGAACCGCGCACCCAGTGTCAGCGAAGTCACGGTATTTATGCAGGCGCTAAAAGGTGTCTTGTCCTTATGACCTGTTTATGTACTCATTGTAGTATGACTGCGGAACAGTAGGAAATGCTGAAGACAACAATATGTGGGCTATTTTGTGTGCTCGTTGGAGTCGCCTCTGGTAGAAGAGTGGTGGATGACTTCAGTAGAAGAGGTTCTTAGAGGATTTTCCCTCACAGCGAGCACCTTGAGAGCACTATTTTTTCTTTTTCATACTTATACTAGGAGACTTGATCTGGGAAGCAATTTGTGTAACATCAGTTGTTTCTATTCTTTACAAATGGTCAGGATTAACACTTCCTATCTGGAATGGCCTGCCTGCTTTTCCGAGTAATTATCACACAAGGTCACTTATGTATTTTAGCTGAGCTAGTTTTATAACACTGACATAACTTTGTCTGCTGTTAACCTTTCCTTCACATTCCCTTGGTTTTGTTCTTTTATTTCAGCTGTTGCTCCAGGCTGGATGCTGCTGTGACTTTTTTTTTTGTAAGCTACTAACTAATTCATGCTAGAGTTCTAAGCTATTTCATGTAGTTGTGAACTACTCTTGTTGGAAGAGTTACCTGTAAAATGCTAGGCAGTGAGTACTTGGCCTGTAGCCATTGCTTTTTGTTTGTGACCTTTGTGCAATGTTTTGATACTAACAAGTTATTTACATGAAACAAGAAAATATATTGCTTTGTGTCTGTTAAGTGACTCTGAGGTGGGACTTTATAAATACCCCTGATGTTTCATGTTCTTAAAGCACTGAGCAGTTGCGTTGTTTTGAAATAGGGTTTGGGTGGAGAAGTGTATGGGGTTAACAAAGGGTGGAAGGGAGGTTCAGAGACAGTGTCTCCTGATTCTGCCTAGGGCTGAGCTCTACAGGAGTCTCCTCCCCACCTATGCAAGCAGGGCAGAGGGCCGCTGCTGCACCAAGTCACTGGTGACTTAGCAGTGGATCAGATCTGTGTGCTTGTGGCACCTCCAGTCTGGTGACTGCTGCTGGCTCTTGTAGTTCACTGGGTTTGGGATTAAGGCAGGGCTCCATTTGGGATCAGTGCCCTATAGAAAACAGATGATTTAGTTACTGCTTAAGAGAAACTGGAGAGAGTAGGGGACTACTAGGTCAATGAGATGCCATATTTAATGCCATATTTACCACATCTAGAACACATGAGAGATTATGCTGTACGTCTTGTCAGCTCTTTGGAAAGATAATAATTGTAATGGATTTACTTAGAGGAGTTGTACTGATGTAGTAAATGAATGCTGGAGAGTGCTATCTTATCATGGCAACACAGTCAAAGCAGTTTGTAGTGAATGTTGCCATAACTTTCTGCCATATATACTTTGCTACAGATGGGTGTGATCGATTTCTAGTAATTTATTTTGTTCACAGGGCTAGAAAAAAAGAATTATCAGTTTTCTTCCTGTGGTAGGTGTGTTACTACATACACAGACATTGGGTAAGGAAGTACTGTGGTAAGCCTCATCATCTGCAGAATGATGCCACTGAACATGGTTATTATGTGTACATGTTGAGCGTTGCACAGAAAATATGTTTAAGAGAACACTCCTAGCAATTCAAATATTTTTGACAATTATACTAATAACTAATAAAAATCATATTCTGACTTCATTAGTTTCTAATTGACCTTTCTCAACATGAAGTACATCGCTTCTGGCTTCATTAGCTGAACGTTTTATTGCCCTAACTTTCTTCATGTGTTCCACTTCGGGTTCATTAAGGCTTTTCTTTTTGTGTTGGTGTGTTAGTCAGCTTACTTCCTTCAGAACAGTACCAAGGACTCACATCAGCTTACTTCATCTTGAATGACCTCCTTATCAGTTATTTACTAGAGAAGTCCAACTACAGTTTTAAAAGCTGTTGAGATGTTTGTTGTAAGATTTTGAAGAAGTGCTTACTAAATTAAATATCTTGGCAGATTTTAACATAAATGCTTTTATTGCTATTTCCATATTATAAAGTGGTATTTAAGAAGGGAATTGTTTTAGGCATGCGGATGCATTAGAAGCATTTGAAATCATTTGTCCTCTCTTAATTGAAGTTTTATTCTTTTAAGAGTTTTTAGCATGGATTCATTTTGTTTTTTCTTAAACATACAGATCAAAGTGTTGTTTGTGAATGGGTATTACAGAGGTCTGGCTTTTTCCCCAAGGTTGGCTGTATTTGCACTGAATTTTCAGGCCTTGTGACATGTAAGGGTTCATGGACCCTTTGACAAAGTATTTCTGGTATTTTGTGGTTTGTAACATCTAGGATGTACACATGTCAGAAGCTCAGTGTGAGATATTATAAACGCTACTTAGTGGGAAAAAGTATAAAATGTGTTGTAACTTTCTAAATAAAATCTCTTGGGAATTGATTGCTGTTTTTTGCACCAGTTCATTAAAATTTTTCATAATTTTTTTTTCTGTATGTTTTGTCATCTAATAGAAAAAGGATCCTTAGTTACTAAAAGTCCCAGTCAGCTTTCCTCTTTACGCTGCTGTGTGCCAGCACCATTATACTTAGTATTTTTATTTTGCTAGTTATATGACAGTTTTTTGCTGCAATTCTCTATTTGGAGCCAGTGTACCGGACAAGTAGTGAGTCCTCTTGGAAGCTTTGAAAACTTTTATTGGTTTGTCATACAGTGTTATGTGTTCTTAATCCCTAAATGTGGGAGGACATGACCTATGGTTTTATGAAATGATATATACCAGGGACTAAGAAACATGCATAGCATCTATATTGATTTTTGAACTATTGGAAAGAGTATATACTAGGTCAGTTTAAAAAAAAATAACATGCTCAAATTTTAAAAAAACAAGCAAACAAAAAACCCCCCAAAACTGGAAATGTAACAATTGTGATTTAGGGAGCTAAGGAGGAGTTGAAAGACAATGTAGGTTTTTGTTTTCTGCCTAGAGTTGTAACAAGTCAGGTTATCTCGTTACTGCAATTTCTCTTAAGTAGCACAGTTGTCATGCACATAATTTTGTGTAGTGGAACAAATGCAACTTTCTTCTTTATGTTCTTTCCTTCTATGAGTGGATCACTCAGCTTTATGAGAAGTGAGTGACTTAAGACAGTTATTCCTACCTACTCTGCAACTGAAGGCAGAATTTAATGAGAAGTGCTGGACCAGCTTCAGGTTCTGAGCTGAGTTGGAAATAAGCGCTGATGCCCTGGGGAAACAACATCTTTTTTAGAAGAAGAAAACAATTTGATAGAGATCTTTCAGTATATTTAAAGGGAGGTAGTGATGTGAATGTAGAAGGTGGAGTTCCTTAATTTAAGACACTGTATTCTGTTAAGGAAGTTGTTTTCAACTGTAAATCAACAACAGTCTTTAGCAAGTTGGTATTTCATACATTTGTTACGCTGGAGGGTTGAGTGTATTGTTCTAAGAACGTTCAAATATTAAATCTGTAATTCAAGGACTGGGAGATGAGTGTGTTTTAATCAGTCTTAACTTCCAATTTTTTTTGTTTTGTTTTTTAATTTCTTAACTCAGAAATCATTCGACTTTCACATAAGTCAAATGAATAAGGCTTTGTAATTTAATGCCAATAATATCAATTTATAAAATCCAGCTTACCAAAAAAGGGTCTGTAAAATTTTTCAACAAAAACATGGCTAGTGCTTGTGTTGGTTCTTATTTCCTTAACTTTCCTTCTCAGGACATCTGTTGTCCTTCTGATTTAATGTTTAAAATGAGAGATTTTCAAATTCAGAAGAAAATCAGATATTTCCTAGTTTACGCTAATAGGTGCATCAAAGAAGTATATCTGTCTGAATGAAATGTGGGTTAAAACCAGGAATTTTGAACAGAACAGTATGGTGGATAATGGTAAAATTCGCGAAGCGTTTAGATGTACAGCTTGCTTTTAAGGTTGAAATTGGAAGTACAGCTGAGAAGCCTGTATACAGCAGCTGACAAACTCAGTGTAGCTAGATGTAGCTTGAAGCACCTGGGATCTACTCTTTTGTATGCAGTAGTGTGTTTTGCCTGTTGGCAACACCGTTCTGAACTCATTGAGATTGTAGATAGTAATTCATTTGAACACCATTTGTTTCATGGGAAGAAGTTTTCCTTCTTCCCCCACAACAGTTTGATTAATGTTACTGTCTAAGATGAAACATGGTAAAGTCATGCAAGGAGTAACAGTGCAAATGTAGTAGATGTGCCGAGTACACTAGTGTTTCATATTCTCGGAAACTATATGATGAAATATTCTTTCAAAAAAGTACTTAATTGTTTGGTTTCTCCCTTCCTACTCTCTTAGTATCCAGTACTGAGCTGCAGTAATAGTTTGCTGTATCATTTTCAGATCAGTATGCATTGCAACTTTTTTATAGGATAACTGTTAAGAGGATATAGGTAATGTGTGCAGGCAGCCAAATGTTTATTTTGTATATTTGCTTGCAAAGTCATCAGTTTTGCTTCAACTCTTAAGCGCTGAACTTTTTTTTTTACTAGCTTGAGTACTGAGACATTGTACTTAGACTTTAGTAGTGGTATCTTTAAGCGCATTCTTGACTTGAAGGTTGTTGCCATTGAAGATCTTCTAAGTGGCAGTACTCAGGGTAGAGCATGTGCTGCAGATAGCAGCACCTCTGCAGTGGTTTCACTTGAGAGAATCAAGGACTCAACCAATTGTGGTGTCTACAGAGTCAGCAGGTGCACAGAATTACAGAACTGCTGGCTAGAAGGGTCACTGGATGTTCTTACACGAATTTCCACTCAGTGCAGGATTGCTGACAACATATGAGGGGGTCAGCTTTGGCTTTTTCACTCAAGTTCTGAATATGTCTGAGGATTGAAATTCCACAACCTCCCTCATAACCTTTTATAGTGTCATACTACTTTTCTAAGGGGAAGAACGTCTCTAGTGCCTGTCTCGACTTGTTAAGCTGTAGTTTGTTTCCACTGTTCCCTCCAGTAATTGCAAACTGATAGCAGAGGAGGCTGTGAAGCAAAGGGGAAATATCTGACAAGGTGGAATGGATGAGCTAGAAAAAGTGTGTATTCTGATCACAGCTTTCTTTCTTTCTTTTTTCTTAAAAAAAAAAAACAAAAAACAAAAAAAACAGAACATTGTACCTATCAGTTTGCCACCTGATTGTGAAGTGACATTTGCATCTGCTCCTGATGGTCCCGAGGGCATCTGCTGAAATTAAGTCTTTTGGCTGTGGGCTGTTGGTAGCCCTGGCTGCAAAAGCTTTTGTGGTGTAAGAGGTGCATTTATTCTTTAAACAAGAGTGCTGCGCCGATACTCCATGAAGTGTGCTGCAGGCTGTGTGAATCTTGCTGCTACTCTATACCTTGCAGTAAAATGAGATCTGAATCGCTTCAGTTTTCTTCTAGGATTCTCTTCTACTAAGCTTGTTATACCTGAGGGACATTGGAGAACTCATAATTTAGACCACTGTCTAAATAAAAGGTGTGTACTAATGTTCTGTAAATACAGATAAAGATTTATTGTAGAATTAGATCCTTGATTAAGCCTTGCTGGTCACTGGAAGAATGTTTTTGCCTGTCCTGGGATATTTCAGTGAGATCAAAGAAACCAAATCTTCAGGAGTGTGTTTGTATGCATGATGTTTGATACTTGGGCACAGAAATATCTCAAAAAACTGAGCAAAGTGCTCCTGGGAAGTTCTCTTTCTACAAATTGTTTGTCCTAGCAATCAGTGTTAGGAAATTTGATATTATTTTAGTCTCTTGACTGGGTCGGCCAGCATGATGTTTGGGGAAGCTATTACTTGTGGAATCTAAAAGTCTGTAAGTCGGCAAGGTGGTAGTGTAAGTATTGTGAGAACTTGCATGGAAACTTGCCAAGCACATTTGTATGGCAGCTTTACATTACGCTCTTCAACCACTCATGGAGATGTATTTTTAATTACTCTACCTTGTGATAATTTAGGAAGTGTGCAATTTATTTGTCAATTAGCTTTATTTTCATGAAAGCACACTCAAGATGGGGAGACTCTGAATAAATTATTGTAATCTCACTTATTATTGATCAGCTACTGCATTGTTACCGTAACTTTTAACCTATTTGTTGTAGAAATAACTTAATAGCATGCAGTAGGGCTGTAGTTAAGAGTATGTAGTTGTTGTAAGCCACTATCAATATTTGTTATTACACAGTGATAATATTCAACAAGTTGCAGTTGCTTTCCAGAAGTGGGGGAAGATAGTCCCAACTTCTTCAAAGCCCAGTGGCAGTGAGTAAGGATAGGTGTACCTGTGCCCATCTGGATGGTTTGTTGTTTATTTGTTTGACATCAATACTAACCTCTGTGAATCTTGGTCTTTGAAGATATGAGTCATCACTATCTCAGCTCTCTGCTACTGTTAGATAGAAGTCTTGTTTTTTTCTTTAATGTTTGTAAATTAACCAGTTGTACTTACTTCCTCTTAGGATCTTAACCACTTTTATTTAACAAAACAAAAACAAGGAAAACACCAAAATTTAGCTTCAGATTTTTCCTTTCTGAAGGTGTAATACAGTTTTAGTCCACTACTGATATTAGAAATTGGTGGGAAGCTTTTGTGTATTTAAAAATGTTTATACAGCTACTGAAAAAAAAAACAAACAAAAAACAAAACCCTCAAGTGTTTTATTTAACTCTTGTGCATGTGCAGTCTACACCTCTTAAGAAGGTTCCCAAGTTGTTTTTTTGTCTTCTCTCATTTCAATAGGATTTTAAGATTAGAGGCTATGAGCATTAAATAGGGAGAAAAACAGTTACATAGAGTACTTTCATCTTTATTCTTACTACTGTATTGTACTAGAAAGTAGTTTGGAGCAGACCCCATAAAACATACACTTCTGAAAGCTAAAAAGCAGTTTAAAAAAAAAAAAATACAAAAAACCACTATCTGCCTGTAAATGTGCACATTTCCAAAACAAACTAATACCGTCCTCTCTGGATGCTGTTGGAATACTAGTTGTTGCTCCACGTGATCTTAAGCAGTTCAGTTAATCGAGCTGAATAAGAGGGAAACATTTTTAATAAAGTATTTTAACTTTGAATGTTTCCCGCTGCAGTAACAAGTGTTCTGTAGTTTCCCTTGTGATTCTGTTTGTGTGTCTTATTAAAATGTAATTATTTGCTATAGGATGAAGTCACAAATGGAACAAAGAAATTATTCAGTTCTTCGAGGTGTCATGTGATGGCGTGACCAGGGAGAGCTTGTACCAAGCTGAAGCTAGCTGTAGTGAAAGATGAAGCATCCACCCAAAGGATTATCAAAGTTGGAACAAATTCCCAATAAAATGCTTGTTTCCAAGGATCATATTGTTTTGTACCCTTGTTTGAGGCAAACTTCATGCTTGCATGACTGTAGCCTGTAGCTGTAGGCTTTGTTACATTAAGTTTACTTCAGGGCTCTGCACTGCAGTGTCTGTCTCCAGCAGCTGATGTGACGCATATCTTTTTTTTTTTTTTTTCCCCTCTGCATTTAAGAGTATTTATTTGTTTTCCTCCAACTTAATACCTGTACTTCTTGATCAGGTAGCATGAAGCATGTTGTGATAAGCTGTGCTATTACCAGGGCTGTTCTTGGTACGCAGTGTCATAGCAGGAGCAGGGCCTTTGTTTTCAGGCCAGTGAACAGCATCTTAACCAGCGCAGGGTCCCTGGGAAATGCGGCGTGACATGCTGACTTCTGTGTTAATATCCTTCCCTAATGTCCCAACATCGTTTCTGCTTGTTGTCTTTCTTGTGCAAAGCAGCTGAAGTAGGTTGAGAAACACTGCTTTTAGATTTCAGAACTTGAGGTGGCTTTGCTGAGGCACTCATCTTTTGGACACGAAACTCTTCTGGGAGTTCTAAACACCTGTGGGGAAGATAGTTGGGCAGAACACAAGGGAACTTCTTTCTCTGTGGGATGTATCCATGAGGAAATATGTGTGTTGTACTTTGAAAGAGGTGGCTTTTTGTTGAATGTAGTCAGCAGTTAATTTTCTTGGGGTTGGGGGTGAAGTAACGATAGTGAGGAAGAGACTGTATAATACAGACAGCAGATGCAGATGAAATTGAGCCATCTGCACACTGATACAATTTGCATTCGTTTGAGGGTATGTGGGATCTGGAACATGCTTTTGGTTTCTCAGGTTTCTGCTCTGAGCTCGCTTTTTGTCCTGAGGATGCTGATGGATACAGTGGTCTAAATAAAATGTATATACTTATCTGCTGTACTAATGGCACATCGGCTCCACTGCCACACATCTGTGCATACTCAGCTTTGCTCTGGCATGAGGTTCAAACTGATGCATCCACCCTGTTATAAGCTGGTCTGCTGCTGTCTCTACTTTTTCCAGTCCTGGGGTTACACAGCAGCTGCTGGCAGCCATAAGGCAAGGGGCCTGCTCTGCTCTGGGCCAGTCCTGGCGTGGGCATTTGGTACAGGTTTGGGCCTAGGCCATCACGAGATAGGCTGGGATTTTTATACTTGCAGCCCATCTAGACCTGTACAAACCTCACAAAAGAATTTGTAGTCACACTGAATTTTAGCGAAGAAAATTGTATCTAGACTAGTTTTTGTAAATACTTCAGATACTCTGGAACTAATGCCTCCTTTTATTTCCATGGAAACTACAATAGGTACAGAGAGCATAATAACACTGTTGGGTAGAGCCTATTCTCAGCTACAGAACACTTTCTGAACAAGAGACTGCATGCCATACTTGTAAAAATCTGCATGGCCATTTGGAACTTTACTTGTCTTTCACATCACTGTCACTACTGCTAAAAAGCACCACCCACCACCTCGTCGTGCTAACAGCCACTGGTTGGGCTTCATAAATGTTTAGTAAGCATCTTTGAATATCAGTGAGTACCATTTTTTCCCCATGAGGGAATTCAGTGCCACGCCTTTTCTTCATACATGCTTCTGTGTCAGACTGCTCCTCTGTTATAATCTTTTTTCCCAGCTCTCTCAGGTAAAATCCTGAATTTGATTAAAAGCCTAACATGCAAATAAAATGTCATTACTGAAAAGAGCTTCATAAACTGCAGAACCTGTGAGATCCCTCTTCATAACTGCTTTGCTACTTTCATAACTGACACAATAAGTCTGTGAGGGATGCTTACAACAGAATGTCTATAAATCTTCCTCTCGTCTGTAAATGTGACATTCTAGTAGTAATTGAAATGCTTAAGTCATTGGGTATGAATGTAGTAGTTCAAGAAATGGCTCAAAGCAAATGCAAAAGCCCCGTCCCCGTTTATGTGCACACAATTTCTTTCTAATCGTTTCCACTAATTTCCTAATTTATTTGATTGAAATAGGCACTTGTAGTTACAAGCCAAATCTTAGTACTTATCTAAAACATTGCAACATGAAGTAGGTCACAGTATGCTCTTACCTCAATAATTTGTTACACGATTTTTGATATGAAGAGCTTAAGAATACAAATGCAAAGGTTCTGCAGTACTTCTTATCAGAATCTCTTCCCAGACAATGTAGTTCGCTGTCTCAAGGCTCTGTACATCCACGGATTTCTTATGCTTTCATCTCTTACATCAAGTGAATTGTTGATTAGCATTACTTTCTAATTTTAATCTGCAGTTTGCTGCCTGAAGTCAGTGTATGGGCCTGCTTTTCTTTATCTCTCAAAGGTTTGCGGCATAATACTTCCTGTTACCTACAGAAAAGGTGCTGTATAGCAAGCAGAATTACAGGCAGAGAACATAGTCACAGTTGCCAGATTTAGAGGTTTAGGAATCAACTTGTAGTTTTTAGATTGAAGAAACAGTTTTGTCTTATTCTCATCTGCTGTGTCACTTTGAATAATAATCTTCCAGTGTCTTGTAATAATTTGCTTGTTTTCTGAAATTTGCTAACTGTAATTGATTGGTAAACTTGTTCACATCGTAACATTTCTGTGTAGCAAGGGTTGACAACAAATTCTGATATGTACTGGTTTTAAATCTTTAAGAAAACTGAGAGGGTCTGGAATTTATTTTTTATTTTTCTTTAAAAGAGGTCTTGGAGGAAACCACAAATGGAAAGTAAGACTTGTTCTTCTATTCATTCACTCTCTTCCCTAGTTTAAGAAATGCGTTGCCATCATGTTTATGCATGTGTATATTTTTGTACTTTGTCTTTAATATTCACTGCTTGCTTGAGGCTGATGTAGCTAAGATTTAGTTTGGCTGCATGTATTTTGTTGCTGAATCATCCTGTAAGCAGCACTAGAGAACCTTTTATTTGTTTTGGAATATTTTCTTCCTCTTTCAGCTTTACACTTAAGTAAAGCTGAAAGAGGAAGACTCTTTTTCTAAGCTGTTCCTTGTTATCTTGGGCTTGATAAAATGCTTTGCTTACAGGGCCTTTGGTCATGCAACCAGCTATGTAGGGCTTGGTTCAGTATTTGTTTAAGTGAAATGTTTACAAGCCTGCGATGGTTGGATACCATGTTTTATCTGTAAAACTGTATTTAATAACAGCTAAGACAAACAGATTTGCACATGGAATAAGTAAACGTCAATAGGGTTTTGAGTAGGCAGTACTGAAGCAGGGCTTCGATAAATCAGGTAACATAAGTAATGTGTCAGGTAACAACAACCTGCTTTTTGTACTCGTGAGCCACTATGTGAAGTAAGATCTGTGATTTTTTCCTGCTGGCTTCTGAATGTCTCCAGGAGGAGACTTCAGAGCTTCTGGGCAGCTAGGTGCTCTGGTGCCCATACAGCACAGAAGTGTTTCCTGATTGTCAGCAAGAACCTCCTGTATTTCAGTTTGTGTCTGTTGTTTCTTGTCACCACTTGGAAGATCATGGGTTTGTCCTCTTTACACCCTCCCTGAAGATATTTATTCACACTGGTGAAATCCACCCCTAGACCTTCTCCAGGCTCAAGAGTCTGAGCTCTCCCAGGCTGTCCTCCAGGGAGAGGTGCTCTGGTTCCTGGATCATCCTGTCCTTCACCAGACGTTCCCAGTATGCCTGGGTCTCTCTCATACAGAGGAGCAAAGAGCTAGCCCCAAAAGTCCTGGCGTGACTTCACTGATGCTGAGTGGAGGGGAAAGATCAAAAGATCATCTCCTGGCAAAACTTTGCCCAGTGTAGCCCAGGATAGCAGTAGCCTTCACTGTGGCAAGGGCACTTTGCTGACTCATTCAAGAGTCTTAGGATTACTATATATTTCATTTTAGGTAGTGGAGATTAATATGAGGGCTGCTCTGAAACTAGTGCATCCTATTTTATGATGTTGGCTCACAATGTCAGTGGTGGATGTTGCTGGTACAGGAAAAGAGGTTATACCTTCCCACCACCGCTCTGTCATTGAATTCTTCCAGGTGGAAAAATGACATCCATTCACATTCATCAGTGTTTGCTGAACACTCATGGAGACCAAACTGTGGATGTGAACACGGTAAGGCAGTGGGTGGTACATTTTAGCAGTGGTAGAAAACAGCCTCCCCTGCTCTGCATCTCTCAGTATGGAAATTCCATCAGATTTGCAACTTAGATGTGTTTAGTCACTGATAAAATACACCTCTCATTTCTTTGTCCAAGAAAGCTTTCTGTTTTTCTACCTTTTTTTCTCTCATCATTAATGTGTTATTTTGAAGAGTTCATGGCACTAAAAATAGGGTTTTTATTCTTTCTAAAATACTGAGTTTTATATAGCAAACTGATAGGAAAGAGAGAGGCTCTAGGAATAAATCTGTACATTGTCTGAACTCTGGTAACAGTTTTCAGTAAGCACTGCTTGCTGAAGTGCATGTAAATCTCAAATTTCCCCCTTTTTTGGTAATTATACTTATGTGATGCACCTCATTAGCTTACCACTTGCACATAGGCATTTCAGTGCTATTCATTTCAACATTTGCTCTTGGGTCTGCAAAGGTGAAAATCTAGTTGGTAAGCTTGCTTTTTCAGTGTGTAGTCGTATCTGTTAAATTGTAATGAGTAATTGGAAACCTTTGGGTAAGATGAGAGCGAGCAGTGGCTGGGAAGATTGTTTCTTTGCTGTCAGTGCAGTGCTGGTGCTTGATATGAAGGGCACCTTGCTAGGCACAGGTCCTAGGTTTCTGACCAAACTACCCAGGTAAGCCTTAGCACATCTAAAGAAGGGCCAAAAGGGTCTTGAAAAAGTTACTGCCATCACAGTGCTCCAGCTGTGTAAACTGCATTTGCTTCTTTGGAAGTGAGGAGTGTTGGGTGGTATCAGTGAATAAGAAGTATTGCTTTTAGGGAGTGTGTACTTTTCTATGGTACATGTAAAAGTAAGCAGCTCTTACGCACTTTTAAGACTGTTTACCATTACTACTCACTTTGAACTGAAGTTGTGCTGCTTGCCAAGGTGCTTTTGAGCCTCTTTGGTTTCTAGAATTGATGGTACCAGTAAAGAACCTGCTGAAAATTGTACTGCTGCCTTGAAAATGGCTGTTTCTGTGAGATTATAGTAGACAGATGGTGGAAGAAACCAGAGGAAAAAAGTCTAAATTTTAATTAAAGGATGGTCGGCATATTATTAAGGATTGGCAGAAAGTATGTTCGGTATGTTTTTCAGTGCTGCAACTGATTACTGCATAAATTATTAGTTTGAGTTATTTTAAAAACGTTTTTGGTGTTGAAATATAAGTATAGTGTTTGTTCAGATTTAAACTTTTAAAGTTTAAGACTTTTCTCACATAATTCATATAAACTTAAATCTTCCTTGATTTCTTTGTTTCCAAGTCTTCCTGTATCAGGTCTTGAGAAAAATGCTGACTTCTTATCTGCATAGTCACATTTCCTGTTTTCAGTCCTGTTTTGTCCTTCTGAGTGAGTAGGAAAATGTGCCTTCCAAGAAACTAAGTCAGCATTTAGACCTCCTGGTCAGCTGAAAGCGTCCTTCCAGCAATCTTTTGCATAGAAGCTTGGTTTTCTGTAGCAGCCATTAAAACTTGTGCTTTCTCTTTCATTTAAAAAAACAACTCCATGTAGGCCATTAACTCTGTGAGAAGCCATTGGAATCGGTTTAATGTTTAACTTCTTGGTATTTCTTTAACTTCTTCCAATAGCCAAAGCCTTTACACACAGCAGTTGCTCTCACTCATAAAGCTGCTCCTTAAATCTCCTTTTCCTCTGTACCTGTTCTTGCTTTTGTGGCTTTTTGGCTTTAGAGCAGTAATGACTACAATTCAGTAACAGTTGTCTCAGTAATTTTTAACTTAAAAAAAAAATAAAAATGTTTCTTTCTCATTCTCATACTTAACCGATATCCTTATCAAAGGATACTGTATGCTAGCTTTGACACCAAAAAGTCTTCTTTATTGGAGGCAAATCCTAGGCAGAAGGTGGAAAATGTTTTTTTTTAAGTGTTGTTAACTCTCTTGAAGAAATGTGTCATCCTTTGGCTTTGGCTTTTTTTCTTCTTACCTATTCCTTTTAGCATAGGATCCAGCAACAGAAGGCAGTTACATCAGATGTTGATCCTTTTTAATCATTTTGGTAAGTGGTTTATTCTGGTCAAGTATAAGATTGATGCTGTCGTTCCCAGTATAAAAATGACTTTTAATGAACATTTCTCTAATAACTGTCACGTGCTTAATGTATCCATGGTTTGGCAGTTCCTGTGCATGTATTTTTCTGTCTCTGTGAAAAAAGAAGTTCCATAATATGATTTGAAATGTGGTTTTTATTGGTTCTGAATAGTGCAGATGCTGCGTGTCGCAAGTGCCTAGGGAACTGTGTCATCTACTGTCCTTGATACCAGAGTACCAGGAAAACTAATGTTTCATAAACAGCTGGTGATTATTATGACAAATTTTCATGTTAGCTAGCCTAGTGCTTTATAGGAGCTTCATGGAGATTAAACCATTCCACGCGTTTTCACTTTAAGCGTATCTTTTGACAGAGGGTGGGGATGGGAAGAGATGGCGTGATATTCTAATCATCCTGAGGAAGTGCAGCTGTAATGCTGCATGGCTTTTGGTGGCATGCATATGATGTAAGCTGTGGAGAACAGGCCTTGGAGCTAAGGATTGTATCTTTCTGTTTGTTAGGACGTGCTGTGCTCCAGCCTGTATGAGGTCAGGAGATCAAAGTACACCATGGGGCGCTTGCATCTGGCAGCCTGTTGGATCATGGCTTGCCCTTAGGCTGCTGCTATCGTTGATTTGTAGCAATCATAGAAACATAAACTCTTCCTGCATTTCCCAATGCATTTTCAGTTTTGTAATATCCCTCCCGTTGGCAGAAGTGTACCTTAATATACCATGAGAATGTTTCTAGTGTGAGGAGTGTAGGCAGTAATTCCAAGTTTGACTAATCACTTTTCTTGAGCACTTCATGATAACTTGTTTCTGTTTAAAACAAAACTTACCCACTGGGTGTTATCCACCAGTGCTGTTGACCAGCAGAGCCCTGCTGATGGTAGTTGAACATGGCTTGTTTGTGTGAACTGTGGATGTTGTTCCAGGCCTGTGTTCATCACTGGTACAGCCCCCTGCAGCCTGAAGTCTGTGAGCATGTGGGTGGGAGTGAAGTGTGGTGGTGAGTAAAGTGATCAGCAGAGCCTGGTCTGGGCACATCCTTCTGGTGGGACCTTCTGGAAGCCAGCTGAACTTCGTGGAGTACTGCAGTTTATAGGGAGCCTCCAATGAAAGCAACAGCCTGAACTTGAAAGTCAGTGTAATGCTTTAAACACGCAGTGGGTCAGGAGTTTTTGCTGCGGAGGTAACAGAGGAAAAATTAAGTAATACAATACTGGACTCTTGTTATTCTTGATGTTCGTTCATTTTTTGTCAAAGCATTAATAGTTTTTAAGAAAAAAATAAAGGGGCAAGCTGTTTCCCATATAGAAAGTATACTTCCTCAGGTTGATTGAAGAAAAAAAGTAGAATTGCTGTTTATTTTTATTTTGATTACTGCTTTTTGCAGGGAAGGAGATGTTTTAGGGTAACTTCTGACACCCTAATTGAGGCAGCTTGGCCAACCACTCAATCTCATCTGATGTCATATTAACACTGCTGGTAATATTTGCAGCAAGTAGTTTACTTCCTGATCCACTGAAGTGTTATCTTGGTAAAATTGAGCTTTGTGCCTCAAAAAAGTTAAGTTTCTTTGAGCACCTCCCAGAACACTACTCCAGCCCACAGGTGTGTTGGTGTTCTGGAGATCTCAATGAGTTTTCTGAGCTTCTGGTCTTTACTGCCAACTTTCTTTGCCTTCATGAACTTTTTTGAATTTGCATGCATGCAAAAGCAGACAACTGCTGATGATAATTGATTAGAATTGGAAGGATTCTTGTCATGGTCAGTTATATTCTAGGTAGTGGCTAATTCTTTCTGAAGATGAGAGTAGAACAGACTTCAAGTGCAGTAAGAGTTTCACATGAGAAACATAATGTAAATAATGTGTGTACTGTGTTGTAATTCTGCAGCTTTACATGAACTCTCTGCGTGCTTATAAATGCTTCAAAATCAAGCCGTTTGCAGAAGCTGGAGTAGGAAAAACCTGGAATATTTATCAGAAAGTTCAATATTAGATTGTAGGGATGCAGTTAAGATGCTCTTTTGATGAGCTGGTAACTCGCATGACATTTAGAATAAATCCTAAGTAATCTGTTAGGAGGGTTACAGGAGTAGACTCATAGGAGGCCAGAACTGTTTGAATTGGAAGGGACCATTGAAGATCATCTAGTCCAACTCCCCTGCAATGAACAGGGACCCCTACTGCTAGAACAGGTTGCTCAGAGTCTGGTCCAGCCTGACCTTACAGTACACTGTAAGGAGGTGATAAGGCCTGAGTAGTAGCATTACTAGTTTCTGTACTGTATTTGTAAGGGTCGCTGTGACAGACTTGTTTCCACGTGGATTGGATTTGGCACAAGAAAACAGCAGATTGGTTTAGCTTGTACTCATTTCCCTATCCTAAGAGGCTTAATGTGACTGAGAAGCATCCTGACATTCCCTCTCCATGCTTCTGATAGGCTTTGCTTTCACCTGATGCAGAGCGTTTTATAGGCTTCATTCACAAGGAAAATTATTTTCTCATCCCTTACGTGCCTGCTACTGTCAAGAATTGCCTTTGTTTAGAATGATATTATCATCAATATAGGCTAGAGCTCATGCTTGAGTGTGTCTGTAAGTGCCAATTTAAGTAGGTTTAGAATCCAACACCTGTAAAACTGCTTCACTGGAAGCTGATGTGGATATTCATGTGGTTGGTTCTAACTTCCTTTTATTTAGCCTGTTCCCAAATGCAAAGTGTAATTTTTAGAACATTAAAGTTGTCACATTGGTTCTTCGTAGCATCACCCTGGTAGATTTCAACTTCTGACCTCAGTGTTGATCAGAGTTGATACTAAACAAGGAAAACAATGTCCTTGTAGAGGAAAAATGTGTATATGCTCAATTCTCATTGGTTTCTGTGTGTGTGGGGGGGGGAAAAACAGCATAAAGTGTCAAGGAAATCAGAATAGAGACCTGCAGTTTGAAAGAGGACAGCCTGAAAGCTGTGGTTGGTTATCAGAAGCACTTGCAGTAGAAGTACTTACATGTTAATAGTAGGAGAGTGTGGGTTTCAGTGCAGTGAACACAAAGTTAACAGTAAGAATTGTTGCTGTAGAAGTTCTAGTTAGGGATGAAAGACTGAAAGGTATCTATAAAATAGTCCTATTCCTTGCTGAAAGGAAATCAATTGCCTGTGCATCCTTCAGATGTGAATAAATTTGTCTTTTTAGCCTTTGAGTCTTTCAGTATGGTGTCCTTAAAGAATGTTCAATTCACTCAGTATGTTACAATATTTATGGCGCAATTGTGATTCTGTATGTAATCCCAGATCTTACTGTGTCTAGCTTTCTGAGCTGACTTCAAGATTCTTTAGCTGTTAGATTGCATGTATAATTCAGAAGCAATACATGCAGTATCTTTGTGGAGGGCAGTAACCTCATTCTGTTTGTCAGTTTTCCTGCCGTGCAGTGCAGGTGCCATAGCATTATCCGTGCTGGAAATGGTCTCATATACCCTCTGTGCCAGAAGGAAACAGAGAGGAGAGGAAGAAAGCAGACCGTTTTGGAAAAGGAATGCTACCAAATGTATTCTAAAGCCTTGTGGCACTGTTCTTCCCCATTCCTATTGCAAAGATGTCTTTGAGATAGGGGATAGCTACTGAGTTAAAACACAACTTGTTTCAATTTTTTTTTTTTTTTTTTTTTTTTTTTTTTTTTTTTTTTTTTTTTTTTTAATAATTTCCAGGTAAAATACCAACCTGTCTGCAGTTGATGTAATGCTCGTGTTTCTCATTTCAGCTATGAAGCCGTACGCTCCAGTTTTCATCCTCCTGTGGAGTGCTGTTGGGATAGCGAGGGCTGCCAAAATTGTTGTTGTGCCGCCAATTATGTTTGAAAGCCATCTTTATATTTTCAAAACTCTGGCCTCAGCCTTGCATGACCAAGGTCACCAGACAGTGTTTCTCCTCTCTGAGGGCAGAGAGATTCCTCCATCTAATCACTATAGACTTCAGCGCTACCCAGGGATCTTTAACAGCAGCACGTCGGATGACTTTCTCCAGTCTAAGATGAGGAGTATCTTCTCTGGGAGACTGACAGCCCTGGAACTGTTTGACATCCTGGACCACTATTCAAAGAACTGCGACATGATTGTTGGCAACCAAAACCTCATGCGTGCTCTGAAACAGGAAAAATTTGACCTGCTCTTGGTAGATCCCAATGAGATGTGTGGATTTGTTATAGCTCACCTTTTAGGGGTTAAGTATGCCGTCTTTTCCACTGGCCTCTGGTATCCAGCAGAAGTGGGTGCTCCAGCTCCCCTCTCTTACGTTCCAGAATTTAACTCACTACTTACAGATCACATGAACCTATTTGAGAGGATGAAAAATACTTTTGTTTATCTTATTTCAAGATTTGGAGTCAGCTTTTTGGTTCTGCCAAAATATGAAAGGATAATGCAGAAACACAAGGTTCTGCCAGAACGATCTATGTATGACTTGGTTCACGGATCCAGCCTGTGGATGCTTTGTACTGATATAGCACTGGAGTTTCCAAGACCAACGCTACCGAATGTTGTTTATGTGGGAGGAATCCTAACCAAACCGGCCAGCCCTCTACCAGAAGTAAGGTTTGCTGAGCTTAAAGTAACTTCTATGGTACCTGTTTGACCTCATATGATGGAGTGACAGTTTTTAAGCAGTGAATTTCAAATGGGTTCTAGTATCTTGAAATTTTAAAACTTGACGTATTGCTTCGTAGTGGAATATACTGATGAAGTAACTGGAATTGGCTTGAGGCAGGGAGAGAAACTGAGATGCAAACTCATAATGAGACTTTTGAGGTTGCAGGAAGTGTTCTTTGGAGCTGAGTACTTAATTGTATGATAGAGGAAAAAAGCAGTGCACGCTACTTTGAAAATGTGGATTAAAATAGGGATGAACAGATGAATAAGTTTATACTTAGCTAAGTCCATTAATAGGTTATGCCATCTTTGATTTTGTGGTATTAATGTTTTTGTGGAGTTTGCTTCCTTTGGTTTGATAGGTGAAAATGGCTTTAAAACTAGGTGTACAAGAATAAACTGTGTAAAGGTGATCAAATGAAGATTCTCTGAGTTGCCATGATAAACACCAGGGCTATATTCAGGTACAGATTTTTACAGTGCACTCATTTACCATCAGGTACTAAGTTTCAGGCTGACATAGTAATAGCATGGGTGGATTGACTCCGGAAATCCTGACTGCATGGATTAATAATTAAGCTTGATTTGGCGTACCAGGTGGTCTCGATATGTGATAGCCAAGAATGCCTTTGTTCAGCAACACAATAGTAAGTGTTACAGAAAGAACAAAATTTCATGGAAAATCATGTCATTTGGACTCCTGTTTTTGTACATAAACAAATTGATCTTGAATTGGGGATGAAAATAGTAGACACTTACCACTCAGTGATAAATTGGTAGGTAGATCTGCAGCACTCAACAAAACATTGCTCCTTCTAAAACTGTCTAATTCAACCTTCACTTCTTGTGCTTTTTGCATAAAACCTACCAGGCCCACTTTTCGTAATTTTATTTCTATTTTATTTCTATTTTATTT
>VXAB01013833.1:63850-98685 GCA_013399175.1 Odontophorus gujanensis
ATTTTATTTTATTTTATTTTATTTATTTTCCCTTGAAAAATAGCCTTGGATGGCTGTTGTTTTTTTTCTTTAAACCATCAGTGTTCTGACCTGATGACATGTTTTTTCATCAGCTTGGGAAATCCTCAGGCAGTTCTCTGCTTTATGCTGCAGGGTTTGGAATGCTGCACTGATACCCTTATTCTGCCCCCTGTCCAGCTCAGCTTTAAAGATATTTGAGCTGAATGAGAGCAGGTACTTGCCAGGGCTTTCTGAACGTGCTGGAGCTTGTCTGATGGCATACTACTGCATGATGGGTCCTCGCAAAAACTTGCAAGTGGCCTGACTTTGAGATGAACTCTCTAATGAGAATTCAGGAGTAAGGAGCTGCTGGAGATAGCAGACAGACATTGCAGAAGGAGTTCTGTCTTAGGACAATATTATATCTCCACTCAGGGCACCGTCACTGCCTATATCTCTTTGTAATGTCACAGAAGGTTACAAGTGCATTCTGCCATTATCTTGGGAGAAAAAGTTTAGGTTAAGGAACATAGTATTTTTACATGGCTTTTATTTGATGATGGTTCCCATAACAGTTTGCCTGTTACTTCTATAATTAAACAAAACAGCGCTTCTTCTAATATTCTTTACCCATCTATAGATGTTTATGATCAGAAAGTGTCTGACAAATCAGTGTACAAACATATCCTAAGAAAACAGACTAAAGGTAGTCTTGCTGTCTTAACAAAGTTCAGCTGTATTCTCCCCAAGAAGACCTTGCTGACTGGATTCAGTTTCAGCTTGTTTATTTTCCAAACTGATACTTTATTGTTCTGTAAGAAGAAAAATGTCATTCTGTTGCATGATGAATTTGGGTATTGTACTAACACTGTCTTTTGGTTTCCGTGGGTTAGTCTTCAAGGTAATATACTAACAGTCACCAAAGCAAGTAGATATTTTTTTTCTATAAAATGAAATGGAAAGAAATTAAAGGATTGGTTTTATTCTCCTCTTTTGCTTGAAGGATATGTATATGTGTATATGAAAATGTGTTTATACACATGAATATACACACACAAACAGAAGATAGACCATTCCAGAAGGTTAAAAAATTTACTCTGGAATAATGAATGTTAATCTGCAGAGCTGCTTCGCTTGCAGGTGGTGGCCTGAAAAGGATGCTGCTTCAGGAGCTGCCTGTAAGCCGCAGGGCTGGTGCTGCTCAGAAGATGATGGTCATCAGAAGGAGGGACATGTGGCTGGTGGCAGCGTCCATGTGTGACCTGGTGTGCTTTGTTAGCTGGGGAAGATCTAGGGGAAAAATAGTCTGTGTTTCCAAGCTGAAATTGTTGAAATTCACACACAATACAAACCTGAATCTTTTTAATAAAATCACAGCAAGCTGTCGAGCCCCTAAGCTGCAGTGGGGAGGTAGCAAGCCTTTTCTTGGAAGCGTTGGCCTCCAGGTGCCAGGGTCCAGCCTGCTTTTCCCAGGGCCGTGTCCCCTGTGGAGCACGAGGGCCTGCTACTTCTACCTGGGAAAAAGAAAGAAAATAGTGTTGCTCTCCTTAGCAACTATCGCAGTTCCTAAAATGAAACTGAAAAGCTCTAGTTTTCAGCTAGCAAGTAAGGCCTTAAACAGAAAAGTATCAGAGTAGCAATGGAACAGTCCATGAGGAAAACAAAGGTCAGGGCCACAGTAACAGCCACAGTAGTGCTGCTGCTGGATTCTGGTGAGCATTATAGCTCTGTCGTACAGTTGCTCAGACCTTGCACCTGGACTTTCTCTACAGTGTCTTTAAAGGAAAGCTATAAAGCTTTTAAAGTAGTACGTAGCAGAAATATCCATGTCATAGAAGAGGAGGGGACGTAACTCTCTTTTTGTTCAGTTTAATCTGTGTTAATATTTTTATTCAGGTTTGTGGAATGATTGTGTAAATTTCACAGTTGCCCTCACATAATTAATGCTGACGTGGTTTGTGAAATATGTGTAAACCAGATGTATTTTGGAGCGTGCTGAACTGGCAGCTTTATTTCACCTGAGTACTTGAAGTGTAACAGGGAACATAAGGGTCCTTTTAAACGCCTTTACTTTACATGATTCATAGGGATACTCTAGTGAAAGTCCAGAGTAAAGGTAGCCAAGCTTCTGGACCACTCACAGAGTAGGTACAGAGCCAAATATGTTCCTGCTGTGCTGGTACGGTGCTTGGGTAACAGGCAGCCTGCAGTCCTGTGGGAGCAATCTGTTAACTACGCACATATATGTCACGTGGAGGAAACTGGACTTATAGGACATATCTTTGTTGCTGTTCAGAGATCAGAAGGAAGCATCGTGCAGTTGCCTCATATAGTGGGCAGGAGTTTTAGTGCATGCTGAGCCCTAGCAACTGCCGCTGCAGTCAACCACACCTAGATGTGGTGTGCAGCGTGCAAACTTTAGGTCGATTGCAGTGTGCCCTGACACCTCAAAACATTAACCTCTGATCCACCTTTTGCTTTCCCCCAAGGATACGCCAAAAAAAAAAGAAAGAAAAGAAAAGAAAATTAATTGTTAATGTGATTGTACTTGTTACTCATAAATAAATAAAATCTTGCCCATGTATAGCGAGGAGTCTGGGGTTTCTATAGATAACTGTTAAAACAGGGTATTTTGAATTGGTCACAGGTATACATAGCCTTAAAGGGTTGGAAGTTGGAGAGAACCAATATCTGCCTCAGAGGGTCATCGCTGACTTAAACTTGTAAGTGCGTGGTGTCACTTGAGAGTATTTTCTAGTTAGGTGACAGAGCCAATCAAAAAGTAAAAGGCTCCTTTGCTTCCTTTGTATCACACTTTTCCAGAGGGATCCTGTTAAGCTGGATGAAACTGGCATTTACTATTACAGATTTTAAAAAAACAATGGGGAGACTTCTACTCTGGTATTTGTATCTTGTGAGTAGGTTGATGCATAGTTAGGCATTAATCAGCCTGATAAGATACGTCCTTGAATAAGGGTAGAAAAGAAGTGGCTCTTGGAAGCGGCAGCATTGGGAAACGCCTGCTCTGTTTGAGGGAGGGGCAAAGGGCACTGAAAACAAGCAGTAGCTTTGCTGTACGAAAAGAAGGTAAACACTGTTTTTGAAGACTTGTTTAAATCAAGTAGTTATACAGGCACACTTGAACATTGATTGAATCCCACGGTTTGGATACAGTTGTACCTGAAGTCATCTGTGTTAGCGTTTATGGAAAAAATCACAAGCTAAAATCAGGCGTGGCCTCTGAAATGCAAGTTGAGCTTTTTTTTCTTCATGTCTGTGCAGCTTTTAAAGTTTCATAACTTCCCCTCTGTAATATCCTGCTTTTCTTCAGTGCTGATCTTGAGGAACTTATTTTAGACTGAATGCTGTTTACTGTTATGAAAAAAGAAACAAAGGTTGGTTTGTATTTAGTTCTTCTCTATCTGAATAGACTAAATTTACACTGCAAGCGAGAATGCTCACATTTCAGAAGTAAAAGCTATCCTTTCAGCCATAGTTGTCATCAGGTAGTAATTACAGTAACTTATTTGCTTTTCTCTGTAGATCTGTTATCTAATCTTGCTACTGAGTAGATCTAGATCTATGTAACAAATTGGTGCCTTTGAAATGTCTTTGCTAAAGTTTAATTTTTTTCAAGTATGGCAGACAGTTGCTTATTTAGACCAGCATTAGCTGGCACGAGTATTTACTTACCTTGAAAGTTTAGTGGGACTGTAAAAAGACATTTCTTAGATCAGCTTTTATTTTTATTTTTTTTTAATTCAAATTAAAGGACACTTTCTGTAAGTTCTTGCAAAGTGTAGCAGTAGATTGTTGCATGTTGCATAGCACCATCTCTTTAAGCTCTGAGAGAAAAGTTCTCAGCTCCTTTTGACCATATATTTCTGATGGTATGAAGCAATTCTAGAGCTCTTAAAATGTATATCATTACTAAGCTAGGGAGACCAAGCCTTTTAAGGATGTTACAGATTATGGGGCCCTACATAAATTACATACTGTGCCATATAATCATATATTTTGGCCTTGAAATACCTTTCCAAATACAGCTTTCTTACCATGGACTATTGAACTTCTGCTACACAAGGAAACTTAGTCTGAGGTCCTCAGATACATTCACTTTATAGAAAATAAAAAGCCTTTTTCCTGTCATGATCTCCAGTCTCAGATGCTCCAGTGCTCAGTCTCAACTGCTCCAGTATTGCTAGGTTGATGAATATCTGTTCCACCTATACTGATGCATTTCAGATTTGGAAAGAAGCATGCCACAGCATGTACCTGTATGGGAATAGAAAGGGAAGAGTATGCCATGGTGATTTCAGAAATCAGTTAAATACCCCAGAAGATTTAGGAAGGAGGTGCTCTGAGTACTTAAGCTAGCATTCAGCACTCTGATGAGCAAACATTGGGCCTCTTGCGGAGGCTGGGAACAGAAGTCCACGTTCCTGGCCCTCAGCAATTCTTTGCTGTCCACCAAAAAATCAAGTTCACTCGGTTTGTAGATAGATAATGTGGTTATTTCTTGAACTCAAATGTTTGAATGGGCTGGAGGTGGAGAATACAAGGTGCAGAACTTTGGTGTAGCAAATTCTGAGAGTTAAAAGCAGCAGCAGGTGTTTGACTATATCCTCTGTTTAAAGAGAAGGTTAGTGTAAGCTGTGACTATAAAAAGCTTTTCTGACGTAAAACGTTCTAATTCATTTTTATATTGAAGTATACAAATAAACAAAATTTGCTCTGGTAATGTGCAAGAGAATCGGGCAAGTTTTTAAGCTTAAGCTGTATGTAGGCCAAACAGTGAGCTAGTTGTATCTCTTTGATTGCTTTTGCCAGCTTCGTACAATTCCTAACATCACGTAAAGAAATGAAATTCCAAATGCATATCTTTTCTTTAGCACTTGGAACATGCATGGGTTTGAGCAGTGTGTTTGAATAGTTAGGGGTGTTCAGAGCTGACATTGAAGAGCAGCAAGCCTAATTATTAACATTATTGATTTTGAAAACTAAACCTTTGTAATCATGCCAGGTTTTCTTGTCAGATGTCTTAAGTTGCTTAAAAGTTATTTAGGTAAAAGGAATGCATTGTGTTCAGCTCATAACCTACCTGGGCATTTATTTAGCCTGTTGCTGGTTAGATTTAGCTGACAACCATCCTTGACAGCAGTGAAATGTCTGAGTCTGCGGCAGGGTCACTTGTAGGGGTTGGTGACATCTGAGCAGGGAGAAAGGGCACTGTCACCCATGGTTTCATTGCCCCCAATGTTTCTTTTCAGCTTAGAGTAGGAGCATAGCCTCTTCAGCAGTGATTTCAGACATTTTTATCCGATCTTTTGAAGAGCGCTAGGAAAATTATTCATGTATCTTCAGCTTCTCATTGGCATCCATCTGCCAAATAATGCTATTCTCTTTAAAACCTTATCTTCAGGAGATCAATTCATGTGTGACTGAGACTTGGTGTACAGTAGGTTTTTCATTGTGCAAGTTCAGCAGATTTATGACTGAACTTTACAAGCATTATTTTATGTCCTGAGATAATTAAGTCTTTTGTAGTCTGACTCAGTAATCCTGACAGTGCACCCTTTTCCTCCTTTCTCCAGGGGGATGAACAGGGCTGTGAATAATTCTTTGGACAAAACCACTACTTTTTGGGAAGACTACCCAAATTACCTTGCATAGCCAGTGACAGGATGAGTAGTTCCTAGCTTCTAAAGACAACAAAACGTTGATCTGAACATCACCTGTGTGATAGTTTTTTAGGTCTCAAAAACATGTGAGTACCTGGCTGGTGCTGTCCCAGTTTATGTTCCATACTCTGATGCCTGTGTGCTGAGAGCTGCTGTGCCATGAGGTGTGTGCTGGCAGCCTGTGCTGCGTACTGACTGGCACTGTGAGACCCTGAGGTATTGAAGGCTGGGGGAGAGGTGACAACAGGGAATTGCTTAGCAAAAGCAAGTATGATGTTTGATCCCTTTTAATCCTGCTTATGCAAAGGTGGTGTTGGGGAAGTAGGTGGGGCCTTCTGAAAAGCTTCTGAATCACCCCAACCAGCTGGGATTTGTTGAAGGAAGGATCTTACTACTTAAACACAGACTTGGAAGCCAGCTGATCTTATGCCTGTTAAAAAGGACTGATGACTGGCTACGTATATATACATTACACATATGCGTGTATTTTTAAAAGGAGAGAAGGGAGGATAGATGGAAAAACCTATTCAACAAGAATGAGAAGTGAGTAACCACTTGTCATTATCAAATCAAAGCTGCAGGTTAAAATAAGGTCTCTTGCTATCCAGAGAGCATAGGTGTTGTACTGGAGCAATGGAGGACAAAATGGCTTGCCTTAACTGCTTTATAATGTGGATTTATGGAAGGATTTATAGGACAGTAGCTGTAATGTGAAGGCCTAGATTTAAAATTCAGCTTCTCTTCAATTTTCTTGTCACTGTAGTTGTTGAAATCTAATCTGACCTAATGTTCTATAGGGGGAATAAGTAAAAACAGTTTTCCATATTAAAACAGCTTTTCTACTACATATGCAACTACTGAAATTATAGGAGGCTTGTCATAACCTTGGTTTGCATGTAGTAATTCTTTCTGTGCATGTCTACGTGTTCTAGAGGATGTTCTGCTTTGGAATGTGAGGAGTTGTTTATTTTTTAAGAGAAAAAAAATGCTACCTCTGTGTTAGTGCCAACAATGTTTTTAATTGAAACCCTGGATTTGAGGTACCATTATTGTACCTCTTGGTCTGTCAGTATGCAGTCATTTTGATAACCTCTCTTGAAGGGCAAACTTCTTGTTTTCAACTGCCTCTCTTCCATTCATTTGTAAAGCAAGGTTGCTTTCCCAGGGTGTTTGCCAAAGGCCTGGTGAGTAATGGATTTTTGACGAAGAGTGTTGCATCAGGGAAGTACTTGCACAGCAGTTTCTGGTTGACCTCTAGATTTAGGTAGACTGTGTTCTCAGAGGCTTCACTGGATATGCTGTAACTCTAGAGCGGGCAGACAAAAGACAAAGGCTTGTGGTGCTGTGTTTCTTAACGGTGTTTTGAGTCTGAAATTCATTCCTCTTCAAAGTTAAATGTGCTTAAACATTCTTTTGGTACTGGTCTTCAGATGAGAAAAGGCAGCAGAGGTCAAGGATGATAAAATGCAACGTTCTAGACACTGAAATGTTTTATAGGTGCATACTTCTTTTGATGAGGCAAACGGGGAATGTATATATACCAAATTAGTGAGAAACAGTAGGAAGACACTGAATAAGTTTCCCAGCAGGGCTGAATCCGTGCCTAATATTATTAAAGAAGCACTTTGTTATCAGCAGAGTTGTTAGATTGCATGTGCCACTGGAGCACTTAATGGTGCTCAGAGACCTTTCAGGAAACAGTTCAGAGGTTATATTCTATTTTGTGGCTGGGAGCGTTAAGAGTAGATTACCAATAGCTCTAGACAGCAAGAAACAGAGAAATTGAGTCTGATGCTGTGACCTGAATGTGCTTTCTTTTATTCCTCATGTATTGTTTTTGGAATTGTCTTATTCGTTCTGAGGTATATCAGCTTTTTATCAATTTGGTACATAGTGCAGGTCAACCAACATTAGTGTATCAAGGGAAGACAGATGTAGAGCTCATTGAGAATTTGACAAAAAAAAAGAAAAAAAAAAACTTTTCTTTTTCATTTTTAGAAGTTTCAGTTTGAATTCATACAGAAAGAATGAAGGGAGACAAAGGAGGGACAGAACTGAAAAATTAAGCTTGGTTACAAGGTCCCAGTAAAGCGGGGTGAGGGACAGCAACTTGTATCTGAGGGAAGAATCTGCAATTAATTGAGAAGCACAGGAAGGATCTAGTTCTGGTTGGGAAAAGCATGGCTGGTGTTAGTTGAACTGAGCCTGGTGCTACAAAACAGAGCAGATCCTGATACAATGGAACCAGCATGCTTTTAAAAGGCAGGAATTTTGCTAGCTGAAAAATAACCTTCAGCGTGTTGTGGAGATGAGCCAAGTGCTGTGGCTGAGCCAGCTGGCAGCTGGATGTGTAGAGTCAGGGCACTGCGAGCTGTCCCGGTCACTGCAGTCTGGTGCTCGCGGCAGCGCCTCGTGTCCTCTGCTCGGCACAGGAGACACTGCAATGGCTTGTTAAGTGACAGGTAAACTAATGGCAAGTCAAGCCAAACATCAAGCTTTGCCTGAAGTCATGATGCTTCTCTGGCTTTCCTCAGGCAGGCATATTATTTTGAGGCCTTAAGGTGATGTGACAGGACCCTGTTTGCTGAGTGACAGTAAAGGTCATATAATTTATGCATAAGAGGGCTGCTCTGAAAACAACTTCTCCTGTTTTATGATGTTGGCCCACAATGTCAGAAGCAGATGTTGTTGGTATGGCAGCAGAGGCTGAACCTTCCCACCAGTATTCTGTTCCATGTTGTTACCACGTGACAGATGGCAGCAGAGGGGCAGGCTGACAGAATGGTGTCTGACATGGAAGTGTGCATGAAGCAAAGAGGTGCTGAATTCCTCCATGCAGAAAAAATAGCACCCCCTGAAATTCATTGCTGGCTGCTGAAGGTTTCTAGGGATGTGAGCACAGTGAGGCAGTGGGTGGGTAGTGCGTTTCTGCAGCGTCACTAGAGACAGTGGGTCACCTCCACTGGTGCAGATTTTTGAGTGCAGCAAACAGGCTCTTGTTCATCACTGGTGGAAGCTCATAGCTAATGGTGGTGACGATCTTGAAAAGTAGAGTTTTGTAGCTAAGATTTTGCTCTATCATACAGTGTTATTGTGTTCTTTGTGTGTATTGCAGTTTCCATGGAAGCAAATAGGAGGCATTACTTCTGGTGTGACCTTCTTATATGGCCTTTTAACTGCCTCTGCTGGCACAATGTTTATGTAATAAAATCTGAAATGAAGTTAAAATGTACTAGTACAGTATTTAAATACCGCCTCTGAAGAAAGTGCTATTTAGAAGATGTCAGAAAAGTTGTCACTAAAAAAACTGTGTACCTTTCTGTTTGTTTATCATTATCTTGTTTCTAGAGACTGCTTCATAGAGCTATTTTATTTATTTATTTTGAAATAGATCTGGTTTTGTCTGCCTTCAGAAACATTCTGCAGCAGAAGTTGCATAGTGCGCCTGTGCTCCCCACTGGAGGGTGGTGGTTTGCAACCATCTTCAAAGAACAGACATTTGTGCTATTGCACATTTGAATCGAGCAGCTGAACAGGGAAGGCTTCGATTATTAAGCCCAGTTATGTTTGTACTTGTGTACTTTGTTTATCTGAAGCAAAGCTCAGTATTAGGCACCACTGGTTACTGCCAGCTGGGTCCTCACTCTATAGTCACAGCTGTGCATTTAGCATCCAAGCCTGCTAAGAATAGCTAATTAGCAAACCAAACAGAACAAAGCTCACATAGTGGGGTTGGCACAATGGCATTCCTGTCTGAGAATGGTAAAAAGATTATTTTATTTGACTTATTTATTCTCCCATCCCCCCATCCTGCCTATAGAAAAGCATAGATCAATAAGTGCTTATTTCTCGCTGTGCCTGCATAGGGAAAACTTAAATAAAAGACCGATCTATATGCAAAATCCCTCACCCTTCATAATGTAGTGTCTTAGAGAAATGATTGTGCACAGCCAGCTGAACTCAGAGAACAAGGCAAGGTCATAATAGCTGCCCCTGTGCTAAGCTCTGCCTGCAATAAATACTGCTAGCATTGAAAAAGCAGCAGCCTGATCAGGTAGTCTGTGTGTGGCATATGTGAGTAACATGAGGGAGTGCTGTAAAAGCAAATGTGTAATGCCTGAAAGGATTGAATTGGGCACAAGGCCAGTTGGTTACTGCATGGAAGCCTCCTACCTGCAGTAGGAGAGGAACAGGAAGGGAATGTTGACCAGCTGCCTTTATTTGGTGTGTGCCAGTGCTGTGTCTTTTTGAGAGACCTGTAAGAGTTTAAGTACCATCTTAAAAGGGTTTAGAAAACGCACCTGATGTGGGATGTAATTGAAAGCGATTTGGTACCTCCTTGAACTTATATATCAGGATCAGGCAGTCATCATAAGGAAAGCCAGATACCTGACTCAGCTGGTAGGGAACTTCAGAAGAAGGTTCACTGCCACAGTCCCTTGCTTTTCTGTTTTGCCTGAACTGTTATAGTGCATGACATTCCTGATTTGCCCAAACAATAAGAATTTTCATGAATGTTAACACAGACAGACCTGACAGGGTTTGGCGCAATGCTGTAATTGGGATGCGCTTCAGTCTTTTTGTACTGTAGTTTGTGTTGATTTTAGTCACTTAAGTAAGCTCATGATGTGCCTGACAGAGGTACAAGTGGCCCAGCGGTGTCCTGTGAGGCATCCCAGCTTGTCCTGGGTGTGAGCCTCTCTGCTGCCTACTGAGAGAACCTGGAGGGAGTGGCCTGCCTCACAGAGTGCATTCTGTGGACCTCTCTCCAGTCCTGGATTTTTCAGCTGTTTGTATCTTCTGGGAAGTCCCAGTATGCACCTGTGTGTTTAACTTAGTAATTAGCATCATCTTCTCTTTCAGTGATCTTACCATAAAACCCCCAACATTTATCTTCAGCTGGAAATTCCACGAGATGGAAATTCCATTCAGAACTGACTACCTTATTTTGAGAATCGTGCTCTCACATTCTTCACAGCTTTGGAGTTGTAACAGTTGGGGGTTTGATTCCGAGTAAGGAATGGGCAAAACAAAGTCTATATCTTGAAACTTCTGGTCTGTTTTTCAAGTTGCCTTAGCGAAGGGGATGTCTGCAGTTGCTGGCTGGGCTGGTACTGATTTCTTGTGCCTGATTCAGTCTCAGTCTGAATTTACAGCGAATCTGAACATCGCTTAAACTGGGCAAAATGAAGTAGCTTTCATGCTGTGAGTGAGGAGCTGTAAAATGCTGCCTGAACAAAGAACGTGGTTTTTAACAAAGGCAGATCTGGTGACTCATTCTGGCTCAATTTTCATATGGTGCATAATTAAATTAGGAAGACAAAATGTGCTGTAGGACAAGAGCGTAATTTTATTTAAAAGAAGAAATAATTCTTGGTAAGCCTAGGTATCTGTGAAGCTTTTTAGTGTACAGAGTGGTGATTTCATTTGATTCTAGAGAAAGTCAGTGCATAGTTTTTTATGTGACTGCCAGTCTTCAGAGCTCAGTAACTGTTGACTCAACTTGGTGCGTGCATTCCTTCTCTTTGGATGAATGCAAAGCTGGTTTCTCTGGTTTCTGTTCTTGATTTCTTGACACTAATTGTTACAGTGTTAGGGCTCATGTGGTCTAATTCAATAAAAAGACAGAAAGGTGACTCAAGAATGCAGGGGTGAGATACACTGAAATTTTAAGGGGAACAAAGAGTTCTATTTCATCAGTGTAGTTTCTTCTGTGATTCAGGTTTTGCAAGATTAGAACAAAACAAAAGTTTTGAGCTACTAATCCTGCACTCCTATTGCTATGTGCTTCACAAAGTAAATGTTAGGAATATATATGCACAAATTGAGTACATAGCTATAGTAGTAAAGGTGGTGAAGTATTCAGTCTCTTTCATGTGCCAAGATCATATTCTTCTTTTTAATAATACTATTATTTCTTACTCTATCACCTCTATATTTTATAGGCTTCATAAAGAACAGGGTAAGTACAACATATAGTGAGCCTTTGTACCATGGTGCAACTAATTGTAGCAGGGCGTTCAGCTGATTCTGCAACCAAAGGTTTATTAACACCGCTCACTTGGATTCAGTTCTGCTAGGTCTTTACCTTAGGAAACTTGCACTTAAGAAAAAAGTCTTGAGAAATAGATATAGAAAGTTAAAGGAACCTGAGAGTTTGTAGACTTCTCCAGGTCACTAACTCATGTGACTTTGCAAAGGGGGAATGTTAGTTCCCCTGTTCTCCAGTTCCTCATTTTTACTGCGACTCTTAAGAGTCTTAAGAGTTTTTAGCAATGTTTAGTGATTCTATTTAATTATTGCTATGTTATGCCAGAAACTATACAAATATATGCAAGGAGAATCTTTGTTCTGACAAGTCTGTAGTTCATTTTCTGCTGCTTCTGCTCAGCAGTGTTTTCAGCACCCCTCTAGTGAAGCAGAAAGCGACTGCAGATCTGGAGGCAGGCAAGCAATTCCTCTTACTACCAGCATGGAAGACTGAAGTAAAATGTAGACAAATTTGAGTGGAAGAAGTGCTTCCAGTTGGTGTCAAAATATGATAAACTGAGTTAAAAATCTTCTGGATCTTTTCTAGATTGGCTCAGAACAGTTTTGCCTCCGTCAAGTTTTGTGTTTTCAAATAGAACCTAAAGACAAATCGTATGTTCTTAAGTTTCAGATTCAAGTTGGGCAGGAATCATCCACCTCTGGTCTGGAAGCCCCCAGTAACTGTGTAGATGTTTTCTCACAGAGACAGGTCCTCACCTGCTGTGCTTGCCTTTATCCAGTTAAACACCAGTAAGATCAGAGCTGGTTTGCACCTCTGCAGCTCAGAGCAAACCCCACTTCACATCCTTCCATAGACGTGGCTGTTGAGGTCAGATGTGCTTCATCTGATGTTAATGGAAACTTGAATTGCCTGGATTCTGCTGTGAGGGCTTTCAGATGTGCAAGTATTCTCTCTTTTACGAAGTGAGTCAAGAGGGAAAATGCTCAAAAAGCTGCTATTTACACAAAATGAAGGTATTTGCGTTCTGTTAATTTTAAAATCTCAATTAAGATGGCAAACAAGTTCTATTTGTTTGAGTTTGATGGCAAAATCTTGTCTTGCTTGTCAAAATGTTAAATTCCTCCATGGAATGTCTGTATCTCCATAACGTTTGTACGTCTAGTACATGTTATGTTCTGTTGAATCGGGGGCATGTTTCAAAGGGAAGGATTACAAAGGTTTGGCTGTGAAATGAGCCATAATAATATAAAACAGGTTGCCTTGCTACTGCACAATAATGAAATACAAAAACCTGCTTGTAGAGTGACTCTATTGCCATGGTACAGAGTAAAGTTCGTTTCTTGTTTCCCTCCTATGTAAAATTCTCTGTGCTTAATAGCTATTTGTTACACATGGAGATTGTTGAATAGTGTTTTGGAAATTTCATTGTAAGGAAATATTTTACACCTTCTCCGTGTGTACATAATGGTATATAGTTTTACTTATGTGAATACATCACAGAGTTGAAGTATCACAGCATTTCTATTTGAGCACAAAGGAGGGAAGTAGCAGTAGTCTTGGGAGCCATATCTGAGTTACAGCAGGCTAATTTCTAGTAGAAACCACAAGTCTGACCAAGCCTAAGTTGTGGTAGGTAGGACTTTTGATAATGAGTGAGAAGTGTTTCAGCAGTAGTACCAGTAATTCTTTTTATTTTTTTTAAAGTAAACATGTTCTCAACTAGACTTGAGCTTGGAGGAGGTGATGCTTTTGAATATCAATCAGTGCTCCTAACCCCTTCTTTTCTCTCCAGGGCTGTATCTCACCTGTTTTTCAGACAGGTCCCTGAAAAGGCCAAAGTCAGCTCTACTGATGTTCAGGAGACCCATCCTTGTCCTCTCAGTATTCTGAACAACTGCCTCTAATAACTGCAGTGAGGTCTGCCCTAGACCCTCACATTCATGACCGGTTTTTTCCTTGTTTGCAAGTGTGAGGTGCAGCAGAATGTCTCCTCTCACTGGCTTTTTGAACCTTACAGTTGTGATGCCATGAGATACTTCAGCTCAATCAATCAGCTGTATGGAAAATACATACTAAGAAATAAATCGCATCCTACTCATGAAGGGGAACACAAGACACGCAGGGTTTCGTAACAGGTGACTTTAGTTCTTGGAGTATAACATGATCAAATACAGCAAATGCATGCAGATACATCATTTAGAGCACAGTATGTGATTAATTTTCAGAAAGACTTACAATTGAGCCCGTTTTTCTTTTTTCTTCTTAACTCTAAAGAACAGATAGAGAGTAGTTCAAGATGTAAGTAGCTGAACCACTAAGTGACTGTAATATAATTACATTTGGAGCATGCCTTAGGTCTTTAAGTAAAATCCAAGGACGAACTTGAAATAAATCACAAAACCAACTGGAAACTTCTCTGACAAAAGTTCAGGCAACAATAAATGATTCGGTTTTGGGGCAGGTTACAGGCACTTCCCACTCCTTTCCCCTTATTCGCCTTCCCTCTGCAGACATAGAAAAAAATGGAGAAGAAAGGGCACTAGAAAAAGATGAAGAAAAATGAAGCATGGGTTCTAGAGAAAATGGAAATTCCTTTTTCCAGTGCACAACAGGGACTAGTGTCTAATGTATGGTTCTTTGTTATGCCTGCTGGTTTTTGTGGTAGCTTTTGTGGTTTTGTGCCCAGATACGATAGCGCAGCGTTACCCCGATGCTGTCTAGCCTGCTATTTATTGCCAGAACAAGAGGTACATTGTGTACATGGCACTTAATTTTTCTTTTACTCATTTCCTATTGCTGAGCAGCCTTACATTTTGATTGGATGATAATAGAGTTAAACCAATCCTAGGAAAAATAAGGTATTGGCACACTGACATCTGTACGTCAGTGGGATAACTGAGTAGTTTCCACTGTAAACTGTAAAAAGTTGTACTGGAAATCAGAAATCGAATTTGTTTCCACAAGCCATGGTATGCTGGACTTTTTACATCTTTGTGTTTTCTCCTGGAAACCTGATGACATTGCCTTTGTGTTTGAGACTTGTTTAGCTTGCAGCTCTGCTCCATCTAATGCTCTCAGATGTTTTTTCTTCTGACTCTGCAGAGAGTTGCTAGTGTTAGGTAGGCGCATCTGCTGGCTTGCGTTTTTACCAGTTACATGAACCTCACTGCCATAGTCAGCCCCGAGGCTCAGGTTTTGCTGTCTCCTTTGTAACTTAACACAGCAGCTGGATGGCCAGCGTTTTGGATGCTTGGGTCTGAAGTACAGAGCTGAGGCTGAGTTCAGTGAATAAGGCAGTTCTAGCAGACCTTTGTGGTCTTTTGGAGATGTGTGTGGAATGCCTCACAGCCAGGTGCATTGCTGCCACCTTCCTTTCTGTCACACCTGGGAGGTGGTGATGACGTTGGCACAGCTAAGTGCATCTACACGTGTATTAGGAGTGGACTTTTGGCAATGCATGTGCAGATCTCGATAGTAGAACTGTGTGGGTATTGGTGTGTTTCTTTCCTCTCTTCTTTGTATGTTTCAGCTAGCAGAGCTCAGACTGTGGGTAATGCACCAGTTCTGAAGGCTCCTGTACCAACTGGGCTCAGACCACAACTTGGGTTTGCTGATTTCTTCAGTCTCAATGAAAATTTCACCCATGATTTCAGCAGTAACCACAGTCACTTGAAGGTGTTAGGCTGCAACTGTTCCTTGACACATTAAGTCTCTGTTATTGTACTGGTCAGCCATTTTAGCTTCTGACTTATAGGAGTGGGGTCACAGCACACCCTGGTATGTCATCTCAGCACCTGGGAGAGTTGCAGTCCTCTTCGTGCCAGCTTTGCCTCCCTCTGGACTGAGGGCTGCATCACCGTGGTGCGGGGAGGTGTTTTTTGAAGGCTCTGGCTTCTATCAAGTTGATTTATTATTTTCTTATATAAAGTAAATACAAATAATTTGTTGTTGTGTACTATCATTTTCCTTTAATGATGGAGATGGCATAGTTGAGTGCCTGACTTATTTTTATTTTATTTTTTCCTGTATTTTACTACAGGGCTGATAATTCAAGACAAATCTACTTATATTTTGCTGTATGAAAATACAGGGTGTTTTTTTAGCTGTCTTTTTCTTGTTTATTCTTTGACATGTGAATATCTCAATGAATAGGTTGAATTGCCTTGGCAAGCTAGTTTTTAATATATAAGGTAGAACAAGCCTGGAAGAATTTTGACGTCCATAGTCTATACCATGTATTCCCAAACATTGCACTCAGTGATTTCCAAATTGTTTATGACTGTTGCAACTTGGCCTGTGAAGTAATGAGGGACCAGAGAATGCTTGTGTTAAGCAATGCCTGTTTAATGTGTCTGTTTATTACCTGCGCTTCTAAGTGTTCGACATAAACTTTACTTTAATAGGATCTCCAAACGTGGGTGAACGGTGCTAATGAAAATGGTTTTGTCCTGGTGTCGTTTGGAGCTGGAGTGAAATATCTGTCAGAAGATGTAGCAAACAAGTTAGCACATGCTCTAGCAAGACTGCCTCAGAGAGTAATTTGGAGGTAAGTGCAATGACGCGTACTTGGGGTAACTGAAACCACAGTCATTTCCTATTGTGCCATCTTTAGTGTTGCATCTAATGCAGAATCTGAAATTCAGTCTGGGTGGCATGGAGAACCTGACTATTTTAAAAGATGCTCTGTGTAGAAGCATTACAGTCCTCTGGCAGTAAGGAGGAGCCATGGTTTTGTGGCAGGATAAAATATAGGTGATATACTTCTCTACTGAGTTTATGTCCTAGGATTGAGGATAAGGAAAAGATTGTAGAAGGTTGTAACGTCTGTGACATGGTCTTGTCAGTTATAATCAGGAAGCCATCATAGGGAGTGAGAGCATCATTCTCCTTACCTAATCTCATGGAGGATTCAAGGGTTGCTTTCCCCTCACCCACCGGTTTTCCTCTTATATTCTACTTCCTTCCCCACTGTCTTACGGAAACATGGACTCTGATAATTATTCCTTTAATTTCTTTCTCTCTGAGCAATCAGAGGAGGAAAAATCTGCAGATGAAAGAATAAAACTTTTTTGTTATAGTAAAAACATCTCCGTACTTAATAAAAATAGAGGAGCAACTGTCATTAGTTTGCTCTGCTTTACGTGCTTCATCACACTGGAGTATATTTCAGAGGAATTAATGTGAACCACTGCTCTGTGTTTGTCACTTACGAAGACTGCAGCGATGCTTGGCTTGTAAATAGTCATTAGTCTCAAAATCTTACTGCTTTTGTATTGCGCTGTGCTTTTATCATGTTTTTGCTGGATTTTTGCTATAGGAGGTAACCACTTTCTCTAGTAAATAAGGAATCTATTAAAAGATTTTCTTGGGGATTTTAATGCAAAAGTGACAATTTCAGTTGAAGCTTTCTGTTTCTTATTTTTTGTTTCACTAGTGTCTTTCTTACCAGCATAATTTTTGTTGTTGCTTCTTGTTTTATTCTATTTTCAGTCCTTAATCCAAAAAGTCCCTCAACAGGGACCTAACTCTTGTTTCCTTCCATCCTAATGGAAGATGTTTAGGTGTGAGACAGGGCCTTTGGGAGTGCTGAGCAAGTGGCTTTCAGTCACATCAGTGGGAATTTGAGTTCCTTAATAACATACCTAAATATGAAATTGAGTCTAGTTTCACTTTGTGATTTTTTGCTTTTCAGATTATTGACTTCTGGTCTGTGTTGAAAGCAGGCAGTTTTTGTACTAGAACTTTCTAAGAATGGGAAAGATAGTACAGCTTGATGATTTTATGTCAGGATGCTGAATCAAGGAAATCCCTATAGTTCTTAATTTTCTTCTGGTTATGTGGTACTATTTAACACCAAAACCAGTATAAGATTTATGGTTTATGTGCTTTTATACAAGGTCAGAAAATCTGTTTATTTTTCAACCTATGGCATATGCAGGCTTCTTGGCTTACTTAATTGGGAATATCTAGGTGATTCTTAGTGTATTTATAGCTCTATTGTTTTCTAATAACCAGAATACTTCTAAGTCGTTTCTCTGACAGCTTTTCCCTGGAGCTGTCAGGGGAAAAAGAAAGAGAGAAATTCTGTAGTCACTGTTACTTTTTTCCCTTGTCTTTTTCAGTTTAGAATATGTTTAATTTTCATATAAGTAGTATGTGACACAAAAATCAGTTTGTATTTAAAGGTTGTATTCTGTTAATTAAACTTTCCCAACAAACTCAGGTGAGCAAGACATGGGCACTAGATTTCAGGTAGCTGATTAAGTAAAAATGCAGCTGTTCTACAGTCTGATCCCAGCCTTTCCAGCTTGTTGCCTCATATGCTGAACTGTCACCCTTTTCCGTTCCTTGTACTAGTAATTCCTTTGGAAGAGAGATGCTGTCAGTTCTTAAGAGCCATTGGAAACTGTCCAACTGGGCAGGAACACCTTATGTTGGTGGTAGTAGGGCTTACTGTTTATGTGCGGATGCGATGTTCTCAGTGGAGTTACTCATAGAGTAACTCATGCATTTTGAGCCAGATTATTAGGAAATGAATGATGAAAAAAAGATTGGAATGATTCCTCATTTCCTTTATAGCATTTGTTTTCTTGTAATGGTGAGTAAACAGTATCCCAGTGTAATTAGAAAGCTGGATCATTTGGTTTGATTCTCGGTTTGGAGTTTGTCTATTTTGGAGATTTTGATAATGTAGCTTCAATTTGATTGTATTGCTTTAGGTTTTCAGGAAACAAACCAAGGAATCTAGGCAACAATACAAAGCTTATAGAATGGTTACCGCAGAACGACCTTCTTGGTGAGTATCTATAATTATGATATATTGTTTGTTCTCTCTCAAATTAAGTTTGCTCTTCCGACAGTTTTATTCAAATAGCAGTCATAGAAGTTGTGGAGCAAGAATATAGCATTCTTCCCAATGTCTCGATGATGAAATGAAACATTCTTTCTGATGTTAATTCTCTTTATCTGGTGTCAACTCCCTCCATTTTCTTCAGACAGTTGAGTGGAAGGCCGTAGTCAGTTCCAAGCCTATCTGACTTAATAAATGGGAACATTTGTAGTGAGATGTCTTGCATGCTAGGCAGTCTGTGCAGTTCAAAATAAAATTACAAAAATTATAAAAGATGAAAGGGAATTTTCTAGAATCTGCTGTTTTAGGTAATTGGTGACTGTAACTGTTAACTTCTCAGTAGTGAAGAAGCTGTGGTATGGACTTAAGTGGACTATTCATGGAAGAACCTCCAAACCAAACATATGAAATTTGTTCATATTACACCAAGTCTTCAGGCACTGAACTGAACATACTGATTACATGTTTATTATACATATTACTGATATATGGGTTTTTTATTTCTAATTTTACAATGAAATCTTTAACAGAAACTGGGAGCAAATTGCAAGTTGTTAATAATCTTTCTGTTTAACTATCCTGAGATGTTCTGAGTTCTTGAATAGAGCGATAAAGCTTGGTCTTCCTTCATCTTTGTATATGAGAGTATATGTCTCACTTTTTCTTTCCCTTCCTCCTGTGTTGAAGTGTAGCTGAATTTATTGGATCCTGGGGTTTGCAGAATGCTTATGACTGTCTCTGGGACACCTAGATCTTTGTGCATTTGCACAATGACTGGTACTGTGATGAGCACTGATGAATAAATGAAGAATGTGTGTGCATCAGTGTATGTTCACAGCAGCCAGAGTAGTTATCATAATGTAGTTAATAGGCAAATGACCAGGTAGATATTTCTGGTTATTAAATTGCATTGAGGCACTCTCATTTCTCCATTGCGTAGCAGTAGGGCAGTATATTGCTGTCATTAGTATCAAATGTTGCTAACCTGAAGTAAGGCATGTGAAGCTTCAGAGAGTTGCAACATCAGTTGTCCTGTCATTAAATAGCTTGTCTTTTACATGAATAATAAGGAAAGGTGTTCTTTCTTTCATTCATTTGTAATACTAAACAGGTAAATACTCATTTTAGTCACCAACTGTAGTTACTCAGGAGCAGATAGTGCATCAATTACTCCATGAATGAAAGGACTGCTCTGAAAGTAATGCCTCCTGTTCTTTTATGTTGGCCCACAATGTCAGAGGCAGATATGGTGTGGCAGTAGGGGTTGAACCTTTCTACTGATACTCTGCTATGTAATGTTGCCATGCAACAGATGTCAGCAGAGGGGCAGTCTGACACAGAAGTGTATGTGAAGCAGAGATGTGGAATTTAAATCCTCCCTGCAGACAAAATGGCACCCGTTTACATTCATTGACACTTGCTGAACATTTATGGAGGCCAAACAGTGCCTGTTAGCACAGTGAGGCCGTGGGAGATGTGTTTCAGCAGTAGGGAGCAATGACATGAAGGACAAGCCACATTCTGGACAGTCATACACAGCCGTCACATCACAAAATGAAGAGTGTCTCAACCAGCTCATCCACACAAATCAGCTAATGGTGGCGACAATATTGAAGAATAGTGTTCTGTAGCTGAGAATTCGCTGTATCAGGTGTTACTGTGCGCTTTGCATCTGTTGTAGTTTTCATGGAAATAAGGAAGCGTTACTTTTGGAGTGACCTATGAAATTTTGGACAGCTTGTACATGATAATTTTAATTCATACTGGCTGTTTCATCTCTATTCATTTATAATGAAGTAACCTAATGCATGCAAAATTTCTGTGGAGTGGGTTTAAGTAGGCAGGAACTTCAGAAAAAAATGGCGTTCATGCTACCTTCCTGAACTGGAGCCATAAGAATCCAATGATAATTTTATTGTAACCAGTTGCTTCAAGAATACTACATTAAGGAAATGAATTATTTTTTTTGTGTTCATACTTCTTCTATTTCCAGGTCACCCTAACATTAAAGCTTTCCTTAGTCATGGTGGTTTGAACAGCATTTTTGAAACCATGTACCATGGGGTTCCAGTGGTGGGAATTCCTCTTTTTGGAGACCATTATGATACTATGACTCGAGTGCAAGCCAAAGGCATGGGAATATTGTTGAACTGGAAGACTGTCACCGAGAGTGAATTGTATGAAGCACTAGAAAAAGTTATTAATGATCCCAGGTATGGAATGAATGATTGTTTCTTGCTTTTATTTTAATCTATTGTTATGAGTTAGATACAGAGCCTTTATGCAAGGGAAAAAATGTGTTGGTGTTTATTGTGTGC
This sequence comes from Odontophorus gujanensis, assembly GCA_013399175.1. Taxonomy (NCBI): domain Eukaryota; kingdom Metazoa; phylum Chordata; class Aves; order Galliformes; family Odontophoridae; genus Odontophorus; species Odontophorus gujanensis. Next base: position 84,692 of record VXAB01013833.1, read on the forward strand.
AAGGCAGTGGCGAGACTTTGAATAGTTGTTCTCATTTCACACTATTACTCAACTGACCATATTTCTGTATAGGTGCCAGGCTTGTTGATCAACATAACAAAACTCACACATCTAGTTTGCTTTTCTGTCACTGTGATGTTTGCCATGGGAAGGACAACAAGGTTACAGAAACAAGCCTAGCCTGACTGACTTTTTGTTGCAAACCAGCATCTCTTTTTGTGTCTTGATGACACAGCAGTAACATACTTAGTGATCGGTCTGTTATGCTCCCTTGGGAGGCTTGAGGAAGGTATACCTGTACTGTTGTAGGGTGCTGTATTTGGCTTGTGGCTGAAAATGTGGCAGTTCTCAAAAAGTGACTATTCTAATGAGCCATGATTTGATGTTGGGGTAAAAAAAAAAACAACAAATAAAACAGAAGATATGTCTAACATATATCTTTTAGAGTTGGAAGGATTATTCACATTTATTAGAACACTGGCATTGCAACAAACAATATGATATGAGGGCTCCAGCATCTTTCTGTAATTTCTTTGTCATTCAGATGCAATACAGGACAAGTTCATGAACAAGGTTTCATAACTTTTTTTAGTTTCATCAAATTAAATTACTCAGAAATATTGAAGTCTGAGGAGTCAGTTTAAACTCTTAGGATATGCAGACTATGTCTGGATTAAAAAGAATGACTCAGCTCAGTTCTTTTTGTATGAAGTTAATAGATGTTTTGGAGTACAATGATGACAGTGTTTCTTACTTTCATGGGAACAAAGTCTTTAAGCAGCACTTGCCTTGGAAAAGGAGAAATCTGTAAGATATGAGCTTGTTAGCAGCAGAAGCTCAATGAAGATTAGTGTTGCTAAAGAAATCTCAGTAGCATCGGTTGGCCCAGCTTTCTCTTGTATTATTAGCCCAAGTATAAAGGCAAGTTCTTCTCAAATAACTTGTTGACCCTGAGGCTGTGGGATGGGAAGGAATTCAGTGTGATCCTCTACTGGGAGCAGAATCAGCTTTAGGCTGAACTTTGGACCAAAGAGGAAGTACATAGCTAAAACTGAGTTTCTCAGTTTGTCCTATTTCTCTAATAACTCGGTTGTGCAATAACATAAGTGGTGTGTTGGTGTACATGCCACTTTGAGTAGGAAGGGCAAATCCATTCACTTGGGATTAGGTAGGATTCCTACCTGAGAGCGGATTGGATTGACACTTCGTCCCTTCTACAGGCCTGCTGCTGTAGGGTGGACTTCAGCCTTCAGTCACCCGTGGTTCTGCATTTTTGGTAATTCTTTGTCAGTGAGCTGTAATGACAGATGTAAAGAGATTATGCTTTGTGTATATTCCTCTGTACGTGGTTTATTGGGAGAGTACCGCAGTAGAAGGACGCCTTTTGATCTCTTGTGTGCATTTACATGTTTACCAAGACTTGCGTTGCTCAGCAGGTGTTTTACTTTATTCAATTTTCTTCATGTCTTTCGTACAGCTACAGGCAACGGGCTCAGAGGCTGTCTGAAATTCACAAAGACCAACCTGGTCATCCTGTTAACCGAACTGTGTACTGGATTAACTACATCCTCCGTCACAACGGAGCGCAACATCTACGTGCCGCTGTTTACAGCATCTCTTTATATCAGTATTTCTTACTGGATATTGCCCTTGTTGTACTAGTGGGTGCTGCCTTATTTTATTATATTTTGGCCAAGCTTACAAAATTTATCCGCAAACAAAGCAAACATATTTGGTCAAATGATGAACATAGCACTGTTAATGGACATTACCAGAACGGGATACCAAATGGCAAGCATAGAAGAAATGGCCACATTAAGCGTGAATAAAAGGTGAAATGAGCCAACCCCTCATGTAAAGTAATTGAGTTTTATCGCTGTAACTTAGTCTAACTACTACTTAAAACATCAATAAGCAGTTCTAACACTCCCCTTCAGTATGTAATAATATATGACAAAATTCTATGGAACTAAGGAACGTATTTAAAAAAAGAAAAAAACAAAAAACAACCAAGCACAACCTAAAATGGAAATATTTTACTCTTAATACTGATAGAGAAAGGTTATTTTGGCACTGAAGTTTTTAGAAGCCTTAATTCTCTAAAAGTTATATGATGATCATATTTATGAATTTTCAGTTTTTTAAAAGCTAAATGTGTGTGTCCCAAATGAGGAAAGGTCTCTTTTTATTTGCAGAGGTTTTTTTTTTCTTTTTCCTTTTTTTTATTATGATATCCATCTTTAGCTGAGAGAACTTAGTGCTAGCTCTGTGTTTCATATGTTGAAGGCTCAATATGTATAAGAATACTGTTTAAAAAAAAAAAATCCCAAAGCTTGTGCAAGAAATAGGAAGTTGCAAACTGAGAACACAGACATTAAAAAAAATTCTTGAAATAAGCACTGAAGAAAAATGGCAAAACTGTATACTGTGTTTTCTGGTAAGCTGCATGACACTTCTGCTCACTGCCAGTGCTTTAGAGAAGAGAATACTGAGCAAGTCTACAATAAGTCTTAATTTTTAATTTACACGAAATTGTATTTGTCGCCTTTCTTTACATATGTAATTTATGCCATGAAAATGTTAGGGAATTCTATTTCAGTTTAAATATGGCTGTGTGGGAAGTAGATTTGCATCATTAAAATAAATGAAACAAACAAAATATCCACCCCTGTCCTTAATGCAGAAGGTTTTGTAATGGCCCAAAGTATTGCAGAATTGAACTGCTCTTTGGGACTTAAGAAACAAATAAGAAAATGCTAAAAGTTGAATGTCCTTCGTATTAATTCTCATTATTTTTCTGTGTTTTTATTTTATTTTTTTTTCTAATTCACAATGTTGTTGATGTTCTCTTTCAATGGTTGTATCTGAGAATCTATTACCTTCTCTTAGTCTGGGCCACGCAATCCGTGTTTCCCATAGTTGCCAGTGTCCCCTCTTAGACCACGGGGCAGGAGGCTGCCTGCTGGGAGGCACCAACCTCCGGCTTAGGGTTCAGCGGGAGGCATGACGCAGAGCCCAGCTGTGCCGGTGCAGAGCGTGGGGCAGCTGTGCCTCCTGTCCCCAGCTCCGGACCCTCCCTGCAACAATCTCTTTCAATCACTGCAGCTGACATGGGAACCCTGTGGTAGTGCAGTACAAACCCAGGGCAGGGAGGCAGAGCGCCGAGTGGCAAAATCAGTGTGGCCCTGCCAAACCGGAGTTGGCAACTATGCATTTATTTCCATGTCATTCTGTTTACTTGGAATTTGCACTACACACGTTGTGAGTGTATGCTTTATTTATTTGTAGTTTGAAATCCCATGCCTGGAAGAGGAAGGAAGGAAGCCCATTTTACCTAGTGTTGTTCACTAACTTGGGAAGAGTTGCGACGATAACGGAGTGCTGAGATCATCCTCATACACAGTGATGCAATATTTCATTACCATTCCATCAGGAGCCTCTATCCTATAGCAATAAATAACAGTACAGATATCTTTCTAATATGCAGTACAGCGACTTGTACTGTTTTCTGAATACTTGAAGAAAATGGTGTTATGAATAAGCCTATTAGCTATATCTTTTTACAATCTTGCAGTTTGTGTCAACTATAAGGAACACGAGGAGGCAATGAATGGTGGGATGGTAGTAAGACTTCGAGTGTATGAATGACTTGGTTTAAATGTTTTTGGGTTTTTTTTGCATTGAAGGAGGTACAAAAGCACTGACCGGATGATTAAGTGTAATTTAATCTCCACTGTGATAAAACTTAAGCAATAAACATGAATTTAATAGAGAAAATCTGTTGTTGAAAGTATATTTTTATTTGTATGAATGGTATTTTGGTACCCAGTGTACGTGTGTGTGTGTATGTGAATGACTACGAAGATGCACAGATCTCTCGTTTTCAGTATACGCAGTGATGCATGGCATGTATTTGAAGTCAAACATTGTTATCTGTAGAACATTGATGTATTTCTTCTGGGACTGCTGAATCAATTGAAAGTGTGAGTGCTTAACCAGAGTTCATTAGGTGAACTTTTCTGGTTTTCTGGTCTTGTACATCCTACGTTTATTTCTTAGAAAGCAAAACCAAAAAGCAGTGATACAAAAGATGAGATGGTTGTTTCTGAAATATGCTCTCTGAACACATTTCAGTTCATTTGCATGAGGAGGAAGTTCCTGCACAATCAGTTTTATTAGCAAACTTCTAGATGGGGTATGATCTACCCAAACTATGCAAGTACCTGTTCCTTTCAAATGTGCTTTCTTGTAAGCTGCAATACGATGTAGTGCTGTGGTTACTTTTCAGAACGCAGGAAGTTGCGTTAGAAGAAGCAGATGGCTAATTAGCAATGATTTGGGAGGAGCACTGCCACAAATGTGTCTGAGAGCAGAGTGTAACTTGTGCCAAATCAGTTGCTTCAGAGCAATTTCTAGGGTGTATTGAAGTCCCTGTGTGGAATGGCAGAGCTCTCGCGCTGCTTTCTGTGTGGGTTTCATCTTTCCCAAACAGACGCTTCATAGCTGTGCATTAAGAGAATTGGGAAAAAAAATGAAATAATATATTCTGTGGGCAAAAGCAGCAGCCAAGAAATAGCCACAATAAGCAGCGTAGCAGACATAGGTTACTTCCATAAAGGTTTTCAGAGAGGTGTTTGAGACCTGGGCACTCGCCAGAGGCTTTGATATTCTGCTTTCTTACTTCCTCTGAATAGCTCAACAATTAAAGAATAAAGCAGCTGTAAAAACATGACCATCTATTTACTGCCTGCAGAAACAGGTTCTGGACACGGCTGTCTTATTAATTTCCCTAAACTATGAATATAGATTGCCACCTTTTTTTTTTTTTCTTACTCCCCCGTTCACTTGAAGGATCAAGTTTTTAATAGTATTGTGTTAATCTTTTTGATAGTCTCAAAAGGTGCTACTTTTCATGGAAACAGTTGCTTACTCATTCTGTGTGTGAGTTTACAAGTGAGTTTATTTGTATGTTAAGTTTAATACAAGTGCACTTCTGTATTAGGAAGAAACAGAAGAAGGGCATTTTATTCTGTTCTGAAAATGAGCTGAGCTTTTTTTTTTTTCTGGTGGGCAGCAGATGTAAGAGGTATGATTCTTCTTTCACATGACTATTTTCAACATGCTGTAATTTTATCCTGCAATGAGGTTATTATTTTTCTTAGAAATATGTTCCTATTCAGGGGAGGGGAGCTCAAAGACAGAGCTGATGTATACACGAAATCCAGTTCTACATAAGAAGTAATGCACTGGGATACACAGAGTGCATGTGTGCACACTTGCACAAAAAGAAAAGAAAAGTGGGCTGTAGTGGCTTCAGATACTTCTGGGATTCCCTGGAGTAGTAAAATTCACTTATTTCCAAGAAGGCAGCAGCTTTTATGAGAAGATCAGTTAGGAAAATGTGGGAGAAAAGTCATGAAATCACATCCCTACTCTTTATAGTATATGTATGTCAAAAAAAGGAAGTGAAAACTGTTGCTGTTGGTTCTTGGTGCCTGTTGATCTTGGTTCTTGAAGAGCAGTACTCATTTTTGTTTTAAATTCATAAATAGGATGGAAGGATTGGGATGAAGATCATCTGAGGGGAAGAAAGGGCAAGAGAAATGAGTTTTCCTCAGAAATGTCATGGCTTTCTGTCAGTTGTGCCATTACAGAGCTGTAAAGAAACACAAATAATATGTTTTGATTTTCTCTAGCAGCAGCAGTAGGAGAGGTTTAGCTATATCCAAGAAGGCCATAACTTCTTCCTTTCATTTCAATAATTATTTTATTCAGAAAATACTGAAATGGCACATTCCTGTGTGATGGTGAGCTTAATACTGTTGATGACAGCACAAAGTCATCCAAAGGAAGCTGTATATGCTCCATAGATCAGTTCAAACTCTACTGTGTGTTTTTTGATACGTGTTCCAAATCTGCATTGTAGACAAATGGGGGGGAGGGAGGGAACACTTTGCCATAGCAAGCAAATGTTTCTATATTTTGAGGCAGAAGAAATCCATGACTGATTGGTGTCAGCTTTCCGTCAGAATTTTAATTAGTGTTGAAGGAAAGTTAAGGAGGCTTATTAAAATTGTGCAACTCTGGACTGCACACCAACGCACTGTTACTAAATCTGAGATTTTAGTAGTCTATTTGATCACCGTGGTTGGTTGGCATTAAAACAGTGAAAATAGGAGGAAAAACCAAAACCCAACAACAATCTTCTAAGATAGACTTTTGTCAATGACCAGTTGAGCATATACCAGAGGTGAGTGGAGGGTTGTTTTATCCTAATAAAAATAATTCCTGTCAGTTGTATAAAACTGCTATCTCTAGTTCTTTTCCTGTTTTAAACAAAACTCCTGTACTTGATTTACATCATTGTAAAGTAACAGGAATAAGACTGTTTCATGCATCTCTATCTCGGTCTTCTCTGTTACTCTGTAATGAAACGAATTGGTTGCTAAAGCAAAAAACAAGAAGGATTATTAACAAGCATGCAGGTTTCTGGCAGTTAAATTAACCAGTGCTGTCTCAATAGTATCTCTAAACCAGATGTTTGCATCCTTCTGTTCAAGTGCAGGATGGTTTAGTAATAGCAATTTTAGCACAAACAGAACTGACTAGTGGGCAAGTTCTCAGTAGAGAGCCCAAGCGGCACAGCTGTTCCCTGGGGGCTGTGTCTGATGTGGTGCTCCCAGGCCTGACCTTGCACCCCCCTCCAAGAACATCAACTTTCCTCACAAAATGAATCGCACTGTGGCTGCTGAAGAAGACTGTGGTGCTGGAGCTGAGGAGCTCAGTACTCGTTCCTGAGCTGTGTGCCATTCTGCTCCTTCCTGGCCACTGTCAGTTGGCTGTGCTCCTTACCCTCGGGTGAGATCACCCCACCTACTGTGATGATGCAGAAGGTGGAGAGAGAGCTACCTTATCATGCTTCTACCCATGAAGGCAAGGAAAATAGCTGTTTCTCATTTTGCTTCTGACAGGTAATTGTTTTCTCCATGACAAAAACAAACCTTAGTAGAAGTTTATGTAACATATCCTGGGTTCCATGGTAATACACATTTTACTACATTCCTGCATCTTTAAGAATTATCTAGGAGAGGCTGAGTGTCAAAATCTCATGTTCCTATATGGCTACCAAAAAAACCAATAATAATAATAATCTTACCAGCTCTCATAAAATGGAAATTACTTGGGTGGGCTATGAGATAGTGTAGCTGAATATGTAGGAACAGCCAGATTATTTATATTAGAGAAATATTTCACGTGGAAAGCAGATGGTTGAAGTGGAGATTAGCAAAGCAGCTATGTGGGTATTAACTGTTGGCTGGAAATCAGGGAGGATTCCTTATCTCGTTTTACCTTACAGTGTTGTGCTGATTGGGCTGTGCAGTGTAATAATTAACCTGTGAGAGAGATAAGTGGCGTTTTATGTCTTTATCTGTTCTGGTGGTACAAGAAAGTGCACAATTACAACAATTGTTCAAAACTGGGAATAGTAAAGGTCATGTAGGAACTGCTATTCCAACTCAGTAATTTGGGCACAAAGGTGAAGTATGAGAAAGGAAACTTTGAAACAGTGATTGGCTCAAAATTAACTGCAAGTAGTGAGTATTTCAAGCTTCAGCATTTGTATGTACACCATTGTGTCTGTATCAGCCCGGTGACCAGGGATAAACATACACAAACTTACAAGTTTCTCTGATCCCTTGGTTTTGGCCTACTTTCAACAGGTAGGATGGGCAAAGACAGTTTGTGGAATGATCAATGAGAGCAGTGGAAGTCATCCATCCTGAGGAAAAAATAAGGGGCTGAAAAAAGATCGGTACCGTATTTGTACTACACCAGCGTGAAGCTGGAGTAACCACTGCCACAACAGAACTGTGACATTATAAATGTGGTATATTAAGTGGATGTAAGACAGTGATGCAGGGAAGAAAAACTGAACTGACTTACATACCTTTCCCATTGTCATCTCAGAACTAAAGAGCATCACATTTAAAAATGATTCAAGAAAATAGAATGCGTTATTGTATAATACATAATTAATTTAAGCTATTGCCATGTTGCCAGTTAGTACAAGGCTTTGGCAAGAGCCGTGAGTGTTGTAGGTAACAGTCAGTAACAATACTGAGATTCTTGCTGAGGTTAGAAGGTGGCAGGTTTCCCTATTTGCTCAAGACATAAGAAAAGCAACAGTGAGGCAGAACTGGGAGATAAGTTCCCCCTTTTTTCCTGCAAAGCTTTGTCCCTTTCCCCAGTGGTCTCAGGTATCACTTACATGGAAGACAAATCATTAGCTTTGATCTATGAACTTTCAGTTATGGGCTGAATCTGGAGTGGTGGTGTATCAGAATTTAAAGACCATTAGTTAGACTTGGTTTGACAAGGTTGGCCTAAATACTAAATCCACATGGAGCAAGGGAAGAAGTGACAGATCTCTGCTTTAGATGTGCGAGTTCTTTTACAGTGTGGGTTTTCTTTTTTTGGTATCTACTTCTCATAGGACTGCTAAAACTGAATGGTCATTCACAAAATTCATTGCACAAATATTCAGTGAATTCCTCTCACAGCTTCGTAGGAAGAAAATGTCATCATCTTTCAAAACACAAACAACTTGTTTTCTTCTGGATACGTGATAATCCCAGATACACGCTTTGAATAAATTTCTTTCTTCGACTCATGAGATTTAGAGCAAGAAAATGATTTTGAACTCTAGGAGATGCCTGTGGAGAAAACCGTTTATAAATGAAGCAAAGCCAAAGAAAACATGGAGTTCTGCAAGGAATTAAAGCATTTCCCTGTATTTATGTTGTTGTTCTCTGCCATGCCCTGCTTTTCTAGTCTCAACTTTGCCTCCATGCCTCTTTTTCTACATGTTTCTGTATATTCTCTTTTTGAGCAACATCTTTTCTTATAAGGGTGTTATTGTGTATATAATTTTTGTTTTGTACATTCAGCACTGTTTTATCACTTTACTAAGGCTTTTTGGCATTGAGCAGTGCTCCTGACACTGCTTTCTTGGTAGTAATGTAACTTGCAGAAGCTGTCTCAGCAGCCCCATCCTAATTCTGCATGTACAGGAAGCTACTGCTTGTGTCTGGTCTGGACCCTGCTGGCTTTCTGGCTGAGCAGAGCTCTTGCTCTGGGAAATGTTTTCAAGCTCAGATCTAAGTAAGTTTGGATTCATTGCAGATAATGCCTTTCAACACCACGAACTTCATGCTGATGAAAGAAAAATTTATTTTGCCTTCCTTTTCTGCTGATATTGGATCTGTGGCTTCTGTCTGATGTTACAGAAGAATGTATGATGTTGAGTTTTTGGGTGACACCGAAGATAACATGATAACAAATCTGTCAATTATAGAAGACACGTTAAGTTCTGTATTGCTTCACTAAAAATATATTGCAAACTTGTTTATTTATTAAGATAAAATTCTGTTGAATTTGTAGTATGAGTGATCGCAGGGAACAGGAAAGGTACCAGCTTGTTGTTTCCTGGATCACAGCAAGGTGCAAGAGCTTTTTACATTCTTTATTTCCTTAGAAATCCTAGCCATGAACTAGCATGCTCTTACTTATGCAAATACACTTTTTATTATTATTATTTTTTTTGGAGGAGGAGGAGGTGGAGGGAGCTGCACCATAACTCAACCAGTAAAATGGTTAATGTTAAAAATAACCCTACAGAAATAAAACCTAGGTCATTTCCGTTTGTTTCTTTTTCAGAGCAGTCTTACAAAATTTCTATTAGAGTAACAGATGGAGCAGTGAAGAATGCAATGCGTAAGTCATGGCATGTAAAGAAGGGCAAGGACCATATGATGATGTTCTTGCCAGAAATGCAAATGAATCCACACCTGTGATTGGCACTTCAATTCTAGAAAGATTCCTCGGTTTCCTTTTCTATAATAAAAATGCGTAGTTGGTGGATAAGAGCATCTACGCCAACAACAGGAAACTCTAGCCCATGGATCCCTCATGGGATTGCTGTAAGATGTTTTTAAGTGCATGAATAAAAAAAATTAAAAAATAAAAAGATTTTAGTTATGAAGGCTAAAGTAATGTTTTATCAAAGCATCCCTTTAAATCATATACAAATTGTCATCACCGACTGGTGATGATCTTACAAAGAGGTGATGCTTGCCATTTTCTGGAGCAGTTCTAGGAACAATTCTGGAATAAGAGTTGAAGAGTTTCAGGAGTCACAGCCTTGCCCCTCCTGCACCATGTCTGGCTTCCCAAGGCTTATGGATTAGTTGCTCCCCATATTCCTGCAGCTTCCTTTAGGATAGGTTATTCACTGACCTGTGACCAACTTCTTTGCCACTAACTTCTCTCATAAATAGACAGCTCTCAGGAAACACCCCATTCTTGGCTTTCAGGGACTTCAGAAAACTTGAAGAATCTCAGTGGATGTGTTTTTATTACTGCAGACATAGAGCCTGGCCAGGCAGGAGTTTCACAGGCCACTGTGTTTTGTCAGTCAGGCCAGTGGTGAGCTCTGGGCAGTTTCAGGGCAAGGAGCAGCTATTTAGCCATGGCTGACAATGGTTTTATGCTGCTCTTTCATCACAGTGCCCAGACAAGCCAGAGTGGCCTGGCATCAATGTCTTCTGAGTGAGTAAGTCAAGTGAGCACTTGTTTTTCTCAAAATGTTGATCAACCTTCTCCATGGCTTCTTCCTGTTGTTTTATGGGTGGAAGGGAAATGACGTAACTGATCATGAGCTGATAACATCCGCCACGGCTGCTGGAAATCACCTCCCCTCCTTAGAAATACTACTCCTTCATCATCCTGAAAACCAAAGTGCGAAATGGACTTGAGGGTTTTAGTCCAGAGCATGATTCACCTGAATCCTGATTATAGTTCACCTTCTTCATCTTTGCCTCATTGGGAAGCTTGTTTGGGTGAATGTAGCCTGTACAAATTGCTGTCCTGGAAGGTATTTTGAGGAGCTTCAGAGCTGGGACAGAGAAGTGGTGGTGGTGGCAGGAGGCAGCTGAGGCTCCCTCTCAGGGCTAAGAGGATAGAAGCCCTGTCCTGGATATAAAGCCAAGTAACTTCACTAGAACTTTTCTCAAGGACAGTTTCTGGGCAGTCCTGTTCTCCTGGGTGTGGGAAGAAAAGGCTAAGCTGATGGGAAAGTTGATGTTTCTAGTTCGTAATATAAGCCAACTCATGCAGCTGCATAGCTTCTCATGTTGAGGACACACCTTGGAGTAAAAGCAGTGCTGCTGTTGCTGTAAGAAAACAGAGTTAATTCTGAGAAGTATGAGCCTGTGGCTTTCTCTTCTGCTTTTCCATCTTACAGTGTGAGAAGCATGCTTGTGTAGGCTTACAGGACTTCAAGCCTTTGGCTATCCCATTTTTTCCATTCTGGTACTGGAATAAGAGGCTATTTCCAACATACACCAGTTGATCTTGGGCATTTTTATATACTGTGTACAATATCCTCACATATTACACTTGTGTCCTCTTTTCAGTAACCCGCATCACTCCCTTTTACTTCTGACTGAGATCTAAACATTTCTAAAGATGTTCCTGACTGCCATTTAGCTATTTACTGAGTTTTAGACCTGCACTCTTCTGTATCACACCTTTGTTTTGGTATGTACCTGCAACATATCAGCTTGCCATCCCACCCTTATTAAAACATGATCTTTCTATGCAATCCCTTTCAGGGTGCACAGTTTGTGGGAATTAGTGACTTACTCATTTGGTTATGCTATCATGAAATGTGTTAACACCCCACCACACTGCTCAGTTTCTCTCTCAAAGGTGAGGAATGAGGAGGCACATGCCCTGTGCCACGAAAGAGTACCTGAGCACTGGGTATGTGATGAGGATGATCCGGGAGCTGGGGCAGCAGCACTGCAATTGTCTGCAGTGCCCAATCTCAAGGAGAGGTGTTGGAGGGTTTTGGACAGCTCTTCCAAAAGAGGAGGAGACAGCCCTTCTGATAGTTGGGAGCACTGGTGAAATTGCAGAATGGATGTGAGCGTGACTAGAAGTTGTCCTGCTGGTCATGACACATTAAAAGGAAAATATCATCATTCTGGCTGAAATACTTCAGGAGTATACTTTTCTACTTAAGCAACAAATAATTTCTGACACTCTCTTTTAGATTCATTTCCCAAGCTTTTAACCCTTTGACTGTAAATTATCAGTTTAAAAGGTATAGTAGACTGATATACCCGAACTGCCGAGACTTTCATGAAAGGAAGGCAAAGTTTTAGGTCCATCTGCAGTTCCCATTGAAGATATGCATGTGCAGGTACAGGTCTTTTAAACCTCTGATTTCTAAGTGATTTAAAAATTGCTCAACACAGTACTTGATTCTCAAGCTGGGAGATCTGCAAGAACATTGTGTATAGTCCCTGCCCAATACAGGGCCACAAACAGGTATGTCACGTGCTGTGGGAGAGAAACCATTATTAATTTAAAGATAGCAGTCAAGCAAAGAGAACTGGTGTAGTGTTTATTTAGTTTTTGTGTGTGTCCAACTAAAAGGAAAAATCCCACAAAGTCAAACAGGAGTATTTTTCTTCTCCTGAGCACGTCACAGACATCTGAAATGCTCCAGTGCATGTGGAATCCGTGTGTAATTCATCCCTGTTCAGTTCAGCTGAGCCAAGTGCAAATATTCCTACAAGCACTGAAGCACTGCTGCCCCCTCCCTCTGCATGCTACCTTTATTTGTGTTTTCTACCACATACTTAGCCTCACCATGGCCTCCATAAGAAACCTGGATAAATAATGGCCTCCCAGAAAAGTTCCTTCTAACTGGAGGTTCACCTCTATCTCACCAGTACCTATGACGTGAAATATGGAAATTAACCACACAGAGACGTTACACGGGTGGGAAAAGGGAGAGAGGGCGCTGCCTTTATGTTAGGTTGTGCAACAAGGTATCGAATAATGACTCCATCTTTCGTGCTACTTGGGTTTTGTGATTAGGTTGCTACAGTTTGTGCTCACTGTCTGCTTAACACGCTTCAGACAAGATCAGTAGCTGATTACTTGTCAAATATCCAGTCCTGCAAGAGAAGAGGCAAGTAGCGTGATGTAAAATCCTCAGTTCTGATGGACTTCATGAGGAAGAGGCTGTCAGGAAATAAATCCTGAAATACTCAGTGACCGGAGGTGGAATGGGTCACAGGGGCAATCAGTGGGGACTTGTGCTATCTGAGCTACTGATGTCAGGCGAGGTCGCTTAAGTCTCAAGAAAGCTCTTCTGTAAGATGAGTTGGGTGGCAGCGTGGCCATTACTGAAACAGAAGAGCCCATGTCTGACTTCCACGTAGGTCAGGCTGGCGTTGCTTCACTCAGCCATGCAAGTCACCTGGGCGGCCTTTCCTTTTTTTGCTCTGGGTATTGACAAGACCCTCGATGCAGTGAGCAAAGAGCCCCAAAGCTAGCGATGTGGGGGACTTGGGCACAGCTGCTCCTCACCCACGTGGTGAGCGGGAGCTGCCCGGCAGTCCTTGGCATCCCACAGTCCTTGGTGTAGCAAAGGTGGAGAGGGTAAGGCTGGAGTGAGAGGACCCCCAAATGCGTGCTCCCGAGGGCTGCCCCTGCCTNTAATTATGAATCCTTTTGCTATATATTACATATATAATTAGATAGATCTGCTGGGATTTGAGCACTGCTGCTGTAAGGTATCCATGTCCCTATCTCTGTCCCTGTACTGTCCCTATCCCTGTCCCTATCTCTGCTGCTGTCCCTGTCCCTGTCCCTGCATTTTGCCTTACCAGTGCCCTGGCTCTCTTCCAGCTCCCCATCCCCAAGCTGATGGCACCCCTTTGTGGGTCAGTGTGCTGCAGGTTTGAGGGAACCCAGTTTGGGGTGCCTGTGTTGACTGTGGATAGCCCTGCTTTGGTTCTGTTGCTGGCAATGTGATGCTCTGTGATCACTGTTACCTGGGGGCAGTAATGTTTTCTAAATAGCTGATACGCTTGTGAAATAAATGTAGAATTCCATGTAGACAGTAGGAACGAATAGTT